>JALMQS010000083.1:11289095-11697526 GCA_024734495.1 Forficula auricularia | reverse complement strand
CCCCCCCCCCCCCCCCCCCCCCCCCCCCCCCCCCCCCCCCCTCCAGATACACACCTGTGAATAATTTCTTTAATATAAGATAATATATACAGGGTGTCCCGTATTACAAGAATAAGCCGTGAACAAGGGATAGGCTAGTTTATGAAGGTCCAGAACTTAAAAGATTTTTATAAATATAGTCCAGTCAAATTGTGCTCAAATGGGCCCATATTGGAAAAGTTTTGGGGTATTTATTTTTTTGTATATATATGTTTTTGGATCGATGAATCCAAATCTGAGATCTCCAACCAAAATTTCGTGACGCAACATTGTAGTTCTGACGGGTTTTTCGCTTATAACACGAAAACTACTCAACTTTTCGTAAATAACCTTGCTATTCAAAAATTAAAGTTCATAGAATTTCCTACACATTTCATTATTTATGTTTTTTCTCCAACCAGCCGTTTCAGTTCAAGCGCAAAATCTAAGTTTTCGACTTTGGCAGCCCCCCCCCCCCCGATCACTCAAAAAACTCGCACTTTTTTGATTTTGTCCCATTTTGAGCATGAAGAAGGACGTTTTCGACATAGACCACTCTATACATTTTTAAACTAGATTACATTTTCTTACAATTCAAACAAAGTTTCATCTCAATTGATAAATGGTAATCCGTACCGCAATGAGGTTAAGTTTTGAAAAACTGCAACTTTCTTGCAAGAAATCGCAATTTGTCCTTGACAAAATGAAACCTCATCCAAGAAATTTGATTCCTATCTCATTTTCTAGGAAATTTTATTGACTTGAACCACTTTTTTGTTAAAACCTTAGATTTATAGATATCCAGCGTCTTCCATGACAAGATATGATCCAAATCCTCAGAAGTGTGATGAAAAATTCTTGATATCTATAAATCTAAGAATTTTATCAAAAAAAGTCCATGTTAACGTTCAATTTAATAAAATTTTATAGAGAATGAGATAGGAAGCAAGTTTCTTAGCATGAGTGGTTTTCATTTTATGAATGGAAAAACTGCAATTTTTTGCAGTTTTACAAAACTTCAACCACATTGCGGCACGGATTACCGTTCATCCAATTAAGATAAAACTTTGTTTGAATTGTAGAAAATTCTAATCTAGTTTAAAAATCTATAGAGCGGTCTTTGTAGAAAACGTGTTCCTTTATGGTGAAAATGCGAAAATGTCAAAAAGATGCTAGTTTTCGGATGATCCGGAGGGGGGGCTGACCAGGTCGAAAATTTGGATTTTGCGCTTAAGCCCATCGGTTGGTTTGAGAAAAAACCTAAATAATGAAATTTGTAGGAAATTTGATGACCTTACATTTTGAATATGAAGGTTATTTACGAAAAGTTGATAGTTTTCGAGTTATAAGCGTAAAACCGACAAAATGGAAATTTAGCAACTTTTTTGCATTTTCTACAATGTTGCGTCACGAAATTTTGGTGGGAGACTCCAGATTTGGATTCAGCGCCCCAAAAAACATATATATACAAAAATCAGAACTATCCCAAAACTATCCTAATCAAAACACAATTTGACTAGACTAATAAAAGTCATAGTTTTTAACCGACTTCAAAAAAGGAGGAGGTTCTCATTCGACTGAATGCTTTTTTTTTTTTTTTGTGCCTATGTTACCTCATATCTCCGCCAATTGTCAACCGATTTTGAAATTTTTTTTTGCATTGGGTCCAGTCTAGCTTCCGATTGGTCCCATTTTTTTCGTTTTTTTTTTCATAGGTATTAGACCTTTTTTATTAGGTTTGTTTAGACCTAACCTCTTTGTTTATGAACCGATTTCGATGGTTCTTTTTTTATCCGAAAGGGGTGTCTTAGGGATGGTGTCATAGTTAATTTGGTCAAGTTGTGATAATATCATCACTATTAATAATATCACTAAAAAGAGAAAATAAAAATAATTTTTAAGAAAAATAAAACCGACTTCAAAAATTAAATGCAACAAATAAAATACACTAAAAGGTATAAAATAATTATTATCTTATTTAGTTACAACTAAACGACGAAATATTAACATGAAATTACTTTTGAAGTTGTGCCAAACATATACCTTTTATGAATCGCACTCGACGGATCTTACTTAGTACGCTCGCTTATAGGTATAGTTTGTTTGGCACCGACTTCAAAAAGTAATTTCATGTTAATATTTCGTCGTTTAGTTGTAACTAAATAACAAGTTAATAAATTATTTTATACCTTTTAGTGTATTTTATTTGTTGCACTTAATTTTTTTGAAGTCGGTTTTTTATTTTTTCTTAAAAATTATTTTCGAGTTTCATTTTTCTAGCTCTAGTTCTTAGCGGACGAATTAGGTACTAAAATGTGCAGAGAGGGTATCGTGTCCTTTCTTTCGTTTTCAGCTTAATTCTAAATCAAAAGAGCTATTTTAAGAATTAGAGATTGATTAATAATTAAATAAATGATAGTGAATAATAATAGTAGTAGACCCATATATGAATCGTCCATTATTTTTAACTAGAAAAGTGGTATTAGAATATTCCAAATGGAGAACAGACCCTCTGACATGAAAACACCCAGGGTTTCGAATCATTTCGAGACTACGATCCAAATCAGCCATCCAGTCATTTGCCACGAGATCTCAATATTTAATTTCCATTAATAATTCTTTTAGAATTGATTATTAATATAAGTCAATCAAGGTGGACGAATAACCGAGCTAATAATAACCTCCTGAATCCCATTTGATTAATTGTGTGGTGTGGTGGAAATAAATTAAGCCCCAATCAGACTCTAATTTAAATGATATGATTTAAGGAATAGAATCTCATTAAATATCAAGGACAATACCTATCTAGTAAGTCAAATAACAAACCTACCTACTGGTCGATCAGTCAAAATTATACCTACACTACGGAGCGAAAAAATTGAGCCACCAATAAAAACTTTATTAAGTGAGAAATTATTTTTAGGATTGCTACAAATAACCATATAATTTGTTCTATTAACTCTTAAACTAACATATTCAATAAATATGGGTGATAATTTTTGAATTTCATAGTAAAAATAAGTAAAATTAAATTAAAAGATACAATTACAAATTATCCTACTTTCTCAATATCACTTTACATTTAAATAAAGTTTTAATAAAAGATCAAATTCCATTTGAAATATCAATAAAATGAATAATTTTGAATTAAGCATCATTGATAGAAAGATATAAAATATACAAAATGGATATTTCTGAAGTTCAAGCAGTTCAAATTGTGTGCCTAATTAATCAAGTGCTAAGTCAACGACAAGTGGCAATTACACTTGCAATAAGCAATAATTTCAATAATGTATGGTTCCTTTTAAAAAAATTAAAATTGATTTACTATTAAATGAAGTTTTTATTGGTGGCTCGATTTTTTTGCACTTCAGTGTAAATAAGATTTGCCATCTTTCAAGTATAATCCTTCAAGGGATTGATACAATTAAAAATATAATAGTAAAAGTAAAATTTTAATACTTCATTATTCGTGTCCATGATTAATAATTAAAGGAATCGTAGAAGGAGTTGGACGAGACTTTAAATTAAATTAAATACAAGTAATTAGTAGAGATTGTAGGTGTTGGTGCAAGGTGAAACATCTTTAATAAAGATGTTAGTTGTAAAATAAAATATTTGATTTAATATGGATTTTACTTATTAAGTGACCCAGTATCCTTGGCTTTCATAGTAAAACCACAATAAATAAAATATTTATTTACTCTTATCTTTATTAAATACAAGTTTTGATTAAAAATATGCCATACGTTTCCTTGCTGTTGTTTTGCAACTTCTTCAGTGGCTGCAGAATAGCGTGAACAAAAGCCATTAGAACATCTTTTTTTATTGATCCATTTTTTACAAAGTACAATGGTAGCGTTAGGTTAGATTTTCTCACCTCATTTATTAAAACTTATTTGTCAGGATTTTTTACTACGTGAAAACACATTTCAAACAATATTCTTTTCTCTATCCCCAAATTCATTCAATTCCTATCAACTAACATAAAATACAAAACTTTTAAACAAATTAATTGTTTTTTGTCAAAAAACTAAAAGAATCAAATTGAACAAAGAATTTTTTTTTATTTTATTTATAATAAGATGTCATTAAAGAAGATTATTATGTACTAAGTTATTTTTTTAAGAAGTGCATTTATTTCTATATTTTTTTATATTATAATACTTCAATCTAGCAACTATCGGCCCTCTCTGTCAAGCAGCAACGAAACGTGTCGCGCTCTATTTAATCAAAACTTGTCTTTAATTTAATTTAAAGTCTTGTCCAACTCCTACGATTCCTTTAATAAGTAAAATTTTAATTCAAATAAATCTAGATATACTGGGTGTTCAACAGAAGTCGTTCATTAAAAGTTTTCATGGAAGGAGTTGAGAGAAAATTTTCACCTGACATATTTATCTTCTTGGAAATGCCACAATTGCTATCAACTTTCTTATTTTCTATGGAACCCCAAATATTTTTGCATCATTAGAAGATTAAGTGTTAAGAACTAAAATGATTTTGTATAATGCACTTGATCTCTAAAATGTATAATTTCAGAGTTATTTTAGATATCTTGTAAAATCTACCAATTTAGCGTTAATCTTTAAAAATTAATAATAATTAAACTATTGTTTGTAGAATTAATTTGATCAATCAGAACTCTTAAGTAGACATTAAAGAATATTAGTTAATCATAAAAATTCAAATTTTATATCCAGGATGACCATAATAATTGTTTATTTCTGAAAATCATAAAGTTGTTAATAGCCAATTTTTTCAAATGTAACTTGGCATTAAATTTTAGTATTTTTGAATTCTACATAAAAATAATTTTTAGAAAATAAAAAATAAAAACGACTTCAAAAAAATTAAATGCAACAAATAAAATAATAATAACTTAAAAATAAAATAAAATCCAACTAAAAGGTATACAATAATTATCATCTTATTTAGTTACAGCTAAACGACGAAATATTAACATGGAATTACTTTTTGAAGTCGGTGCCAAACAAACTATATAAGCGAGCTTACCCGCCAACCGTACTAAGAAAGATCCGTTCAGAGTGCGATTAATAAAATGTACATATATGTTTGAAACCGACTTCAAAAAGTAATTTAATGTTAATATTTCGTCGTTTAGTTGTAACTAAATTAGATAATTATTTTATACCTTTTAGTGCATTTTATTTTATTTTTAAGTTATTATTATTTTATTTGTTGCATTTAAGTTTTTTTGAAGTCGGTTTTATATTTTTTTTTCTAAAAATTATTTTTATTTTTCTCTTTTTTAGTGATGTTATTAATAGTTTTTAAGGAATTTGGTGTTGGTACTTGGTGAAACATTTTTTAAAAATTATTGGATAAAAAATGCTTGGTAGGTTTCACATTAACACACTTAATGTGAAAGGCTACCAACTTCTGACATACAACAATAAAGTTATTAATAGTGACTTAATATAATACCTTGCATGCATCTCGGAAGAGAAAGGGTCGGAGCGAATGAATCAGAAAATACTACTACTTAGGAAATATATTTTTATTAAACCAATTATTTTACATTAATTAATGTATACATTGTATTTGAGCTTCGACTTCGGAGATTACTTCTCCACCATCGACTGTCCTTGATCATCTTTTTAGTTCTTGTTTTTAATAAGAGGAAAAAACTAATTAAATAAAACACCTCTTCCGATAATTATTCCGAATTCCATATCAATCTCCTTCTGATCAATCCAGAAAATGATGTGTTTTTTTATCAAATTTTATTAAACCAATTGTGTACATTAATTAATGTATACATTGTATTTTAGCTTTCAGCTCCATTTGTTCATGTTTGGAATGATTTCGATATATCTTGATTATTAATAAGTTGGCTCTAAGGGTAAGAATTTTCATTTTTTGATCCCCCCCCCACATTTTGGGTCGTTAGTTTTTGCATTTCTAGCCTTCTAGTGACCCACAGATTATGTATACAAAATTTGGTTGAGATTGGGTCCAAGAGCAAAATTTTCATACTTTGACCCTCCCTCCTTTTGAGTGTTTTTGGAGGGAATTTTTTAAACAAAAAGATGTTAGTAATCACATCCTCTACAACTTTGATTATAATAAAATTTGCCATAGAATTAATAGTTTAGGAGTTATTTGATAATTTTCATTCGTGCGCCCTTCCCCAAACCCCCTTTTGGGAGTCAAAATATCAAAACCTTATATAGCTAAAACATGCAAGTATAGAAGACATCTGATGCAAATATGAAATTTCATAATAATCCCTTCAGCCGTTTTGAAGTGAATCGTGGAAACAGCTTTTCGCGGAAACCACTGTAACATACAGACCAGAGCTAGAAATTTTGTTGAGGGTGTTTTCGTTCATAACTTTGCTTGAAACGTGTGCAACCAAAATTTGGCATCATTTGGACCAATGTAAAGACAAAACCTTAATTTTATATATATAGATAAAGAAATTATTTTTTCAGTATAGATATTAAATAAATAAATAGAAATAAATAAAATAAATCTTTATTCCTCGACCTGCTTAGTGCACAAAGTCCTCGGTGAGCTGTAGGTCCTCCAAACATCAATACAATCTAGCTATAATACATTAACAAACATCCAATACAAATTAATTACAACAATTTAACAAATAATAAACAAGTAGAAATAAACTGCAACGGATCGTTGCTAAACTTTATCCAAAGTCATTTGAAATATCAATATTTTTATTCCCTTATTATTAATCATATATCATAGCCTATTTGAGGTCCATGTTTAAAATAAAATAATAAAGAATTTAAAAAAATGTACTTACTTACCTCTATAGTAAAGTACTTTAAAATATAATTTTACTAAAAACTTTATTTAACCTTTTTTGTGGTCCCCAAGGTCCTTAATTAGCATATTAAATTTCATCAAAATTAGTTAAGTCATTTTCAAGATATTTAGAAAAAACTAAAAAAGTCCTGAAATAAAGTACTAATGTTTGTGGGCCGATATGTACCAAAAACTAATCAGCTCTTCATTTTGTTAAACTAATGGTAGGTTTTCAATTTCATTTCAATCGGTGCAACGGTGTGGAAAAATCGTGGACGAAAAAAACGATAACATACTCATCCATCCATCCACATCCGCACGCACTTCCTGAAAAAAATCGCACTTTTTGGCCTCTCGACGAGACCCCATGTAATTTTTGGCAAAACTGTCACGTGCTAAAATTCAACCTAATTGAATACTACAATTTGTGACTTTAATTGAGTCCATGGGTTCCGTAGTCTTTACCCGAGGAGCCTTTGAAGTCGCGCTTGCCTCGAGAGCGATTACAATACTTTACCCATGCTTCGCATTGGATAAAGTAAAAAAAAAAGAAAAAAGAAAAAAAATAGAAATGTATCCTCATTAACAAATAACATGACCATAGATTTCATCAAAAGACAAAAAGTAATTTAAAAATTCATCCGCAAAACCCGATAAAAAATGAAAGTGATACCGAAATGTTACCTATAGTAATTGTAACAGTAAAAGCCATATTCTAGTAATTCACTTTCTCCCTTCATTGAAGCCAATTGTTATAATGGCGTGTAGCACTGGATGAACCTAACTTCTAGCGATTTAATAATAACTAATCTATTATCTGCCTAAGAGACTCGGTAATCTGAGATCAGAAGAAGAAGAAGGTGTTCTCTATTTGGCTCTTTGTAAGGATCTCTTTTCTTATTATATCAAACAAAAGAAGTATTTTCTCGCTGCCTCTTTTCTTTCTCAAAAAAAGAATGTAACCTCAATCTAATAACATTTTTTCAATTAGCACCTTTAAAGAGAGAGAGCACAAAAGAATAGGTACTCCCCCCATTCAACTCTCTCATCAATTCAATTTCCTCAATCAACGCATGTGAAGAAGCTGGGTAATTAAATCTATGTTCAAATTATATTTTCTATAGAAATAGATAGGGTTATTATAAAAAGCAGAATCAAAGAGTTGATGAGCATAAGTGGCGGATTAGTACCTACCTACCTAGCTTAGCTCTCCAAATTGAAATCCTTGGTTAGATCAGTATGCTTTCAAAAAATTTACTATTGAGAAAGCAATTAGAATTTAAATCAATAAATAAATAAAAATAAAATATTACTGTAACATGAATAGCAGGGAATTGGACAAAGAATTGAAAAATACTGAATCCTATCTTATCTTATTATATTAAACGAGCAAAGTTTGTATATATATATCCATATTCGGTATCTCGAAAACAGCTCTAACGATTTGGATAGAAATTCACGGGTTAGGAGGGGTTTTGTGTTGGACATTCGATCTGTCACGGTCTCATCTTCGGCTAAGTTGTTTTTGATGGGTTTTTTGTTAATTGAAACAATTATTCACAGGTGGTTGTCTCGATAAAAATGTTAGTTTCAAAATTTATTCAATTTCCTTTTAATAAATAAATTGGTTTTTTTAATTTAATATCCACGACCATAAGATTAATACAATCTTATTATATTAAAGGAGCAAAGTTTGTATATATATCCGGTCGGTTTCTCGAAAACGGCTCTGTAACGATTTAAGGATAAAATTCACGGGTTAGGAGGGTTTTGTGTTGGACATTCGATCTGTCACGGTCTCATCTTCGGCTAAGTTGTTCTTGATGGGTTTTTGTTAATTGAAACAATTATTCACAGGTGGTTGTCTCGATAAAAATGTTTTATTTACAAATAATTATTCAACTTACCTTTTAATATAATAATTGGTTAACTAATTAATTATATCACAATAGATCATTATCAATGATATTATATTAAAGGAGCACAAGTTTGTATATATATCCGGTCGGTTTTCTCGAAAACGGCTCTAACGATTTGGATAAAATTCACGGGTTAGGAGGGTTTTGAGTTCGACATTCGATCTGTGCACGGTCTCATCTTCGGCTAAGTTGTTCTTGATGGGTTTTTTTGTTAATTGAAACAATTATTCACAGGTGGTTTGTCTCTGATAAAAATGTTTATTTACAAATTTATTCAATTTCCTTTTTAATAAATAATTGGTTTTCCAATTTTATATCCCACAATAAGATTATTACAAATCTCTCATTATATTAAAGGCAGCAAGTTTGTATATATATCCCGGTCGGATTTTCTCGAAAAACGGCTCCAGCTTGATTTGGATAAAATTCACGAGGTTAGGAGAGGTTTGTGTTGAGACATTCGATCTGTCACGGTCTCATCTTCGGCTAAGTTGTTTTTGATGGGTTTTTTGTTAATTGAAACAATTATTCACAGGTGGTTGTCTCGATAAAAATGTTTATTTACATTTTTATTCAATTTCCTTTTAATAAATAATTGGTTTTTTTTAATTTTATATCCCACAATAAGATTATTACAATTATTATTATATATTAAAAATTGGGCAATTTAATTGATTAAAAATCGAGTTTTAAATCCCACAAATATTAATTTGACAATTTAATTGATGAACTCAAAAATTGTTATTTAATTAAAAAAATAATTATATACACATGATCTTGGACCACTGAAGGCTAGAAATGCAAAAACTGGGTGCGTGGGCGAGGGGTAGATGTGGGGGTGCAGGAGGTGGGGTTCAGTGGTGGGGGCGGAGTTTCGGAGGTGGGGCGTAGGTGGGGAGTCGTGGCAAGAAAGCAAAAAGTTACCGACGAACAGTCGCTCGGCGGCCAGGTACTATTATTAAATCAGCAATTTCTGTATATATATTATATACAATCTGGTTCTCGGAAACGGCTACTACGATGTTTTTAAAAATTAGTGTGTTTATCAAGTGTCATGAGTTATTAGTTGTGTCAAATTTTTAATCCGATTGAAATAAAGGAAGAGGTGTAAATTATTAATGTCGCAAAATAAATATTTTAATCGTTCATATCTCGTCTTCGGAAAGTCGCAGAGTCTTGAAATTTGAAACTTAAGCTATTTATATGGAAAAAGTAACCGAGCGGTGATCCAGGCACTGTATCCTATCAAATTTAAGACAAAGAGATTTCCACTGAATTAAACCACCGCGAAGCAGATTAAAATAACTAAACACTAAGTATTTCTTAACATCAAAATACCTCAAACATCTAATAAACCCTATTAATAGCTCTTTAACCTATTAAAATGTATATTGTCTATATCAGCGATTCTTAACCAGGGGGGCCGCGAAAATATTAGAATTTTTTAAGTTTTTAAATCTTTACAAATAAAATAAAAAAAAAACAAAAAAACATGTTACTAGTTTTTATAAGTGATACATTTGTGGCATTCCACGCCGAATCGGACAATTTGAATAAAATTTTAATTTTTGATTTCCTTAATTTTTTTGACATTTTTGAGTACCCATCAAAAAAACTCTTCCTGGTAAATTTTGAAAATTTTTTGATCACCGATTTAAAAGATATCAAAATTCGGTTCTTCGCTTCAGACTTCTTCAAAAATGGTCCAAATAGCAATTTTTTTTTTTTTTGAAATTTTTGTTTTTTAACATACTTTTTAGAAAAAAATACATAAAAAATTATTTAAAGTGTTTTAAATGCAATTTTTTGAGTTTGAAAATTTTAATCTTGTTTTTGAAACTGTATGTAGGTTTTCTTTGATTTTTTTTTGATAATTTTTTTTATTTTAAACTTCTATTCAATCTACAAATTTTAAGACCGGGTTGAAAGCGGGCCTATGATAATTACTAGTTTTTTTTCGATTTTTGATTTTGATTTTATTTCAACAAACTTCAAATACTAATTATTTAATTTAAACACCGATTAAAAATAAAAATCAATTCAAAAATAACTAAAAAAGAGAACTCAATACCAAAAAGGGATTTTAATAAAGGTTAATATAGCTAATTCATTTTTTTCGAAATTTTCAAAAAATCGAAAAAAAAATAGTAATTATTATAGGCCCACTATCAAACCGGTCTTAAAATTTGTAGAATGAATAGAAGTTTAAAATAAAATATTATCCAAAAAAAATTGAAGACTATCTACCATACAGTTTCAAAAACAAGATTACAATTTTCAAACTCAAAAATCGCATATAAAAAGACTTTAAATGATTTTTATGTATTTTTTCTAAAAAGTATGTTAAAAAACAAAAATTTCAAAAAAAAAAAAAAAAAAAAAAATTGAATTTGGACCATTTTTGAAGAAGTTATGAGCGAAAACCGAAATTCGATTTCTTTTAAGCGGGTTATTAAAAAAATTTTCAAAATTTACCTGGAAGAGTTTTTGATGGGTACTCAAAAATGTCATAAGAAATCAAAAATTAAAAATTTTCAATCAATCATAAGTGACAGATGAATTTAATGACATCTCAATATTCTTAAATATTAGGCTTAAACTAAATGAAAACGTTGAGCGAATAGATAAATTTGACCCTTACAGACAAAATTACAAGTTGAATAAAATCGAGTAAATATTTTTTAAAGTCTAGGTTCACAATTTTTGTACGAATAATTACCTAATGGTGGGGGAAGTCTACTTAAAATATTTTAAGATTTTAAGGTGGCCGCGAATATACTTTCGGACTTTAAAGGCGCCGCGACTAATAAAAGGTGTATATCAATTGAAGGGTTTGCTGCAAAAAGGAGGTAGCTCCAATTTTTTCAGTTTTTGGGAAACCAAAAAAAAACGTTATAAAAATTCAAAATGACGACAAAATTCAAATGACGGGCAGCTCCATCTGTTGAGACAACGCTGGAAATAACGATTGGAGCTACATCCTTCTTGTACTCAAACAAAACTTTGTTTTTTTTTGCGCAAGATAATGTTAATATCTCCAAACATCAATAGAATGGAGCTACCTCCTTTTTTCGCCAAACCCTTCAATTCAAATTAGATTTATTTAAAAAAAATCAGGCATCCCCCATGCAAAAAATTCAGATTCCATCTCTACTGTTTTGATTAAATTAGGTTGGAGTTGGTGGTGTTTCACAAGGAGATGTTTTGATCCATCTCTCACGGTGTGCAATATATTTCATTTAGTTAATAAAAAAATGAATAGAAATGTTTTATTGAAAATTCCCATTTATCGAAATTCAAAGAAATTGATAAAATAGCTGACTGGTCTCTTTCCTTTCAATCAAGATTCAGTTGATTCTAAGCGGGCAGAGAGAGAAGGGCTTCTTGCCAGCCAAAGGTAAGCAAGACATACGTCATAAGGGGACTTTCTAGTTTCCTGAAACATTACTTTCTCTTGTCCTAACTTCTTATTTAATTAATTGACTACATATTATAATTTACAGTACCTGGCCACCGAGCGATGCTCGGCAACTTTTTGCTCAAGTTAAAAGCTATATATATATATTGTTACACCCCTACAAACCCCCGAACCCCACACTCACAGCCCGCCCGCAACCTCCACCCCGGACCCCCCGCTACTCCTCCCGTTCACACCCCAATCCCACTCCAGAAACTCCCCACCTCGGCCCACCTCCACCACCACCTCCACCCTACCGTATCCTCCACACCCACCCGCTACACCTGGCCCTAATAATAATAATAAATTTTATTGAACCAATTATTTTACATGCATTATCGTATACATTTTATTTGAGCTTCGACTTCGGAGATTACACCCTCACCATCGACGGTTCTTGATCTTTCTCGTGCTTGCGATAATGTTTTTAGTCCGTGTTGTAATAAGAGGAAAAATTTACGAAATAAAAAACCTCTTTGCCGTTATTTATAAAAGAATACTTTTTGAATCAATTAAATTGTCCAAATTTTAATATATAATAATAATTATAATAATCTTATTGTGGAATTTAAAATTAAAAAAACAATTATTTATTAAAGGAAATTCAATAAAAATGTAATTATACATTTTTATCGAGACAACTAACCACATGTGAATAATTATTTCAATTAACAAAAAAATCCACCAAAAACAACTTAGCCTTATATATCACTAAGAATTGTTCGTTTAATATGATAAAATTATGAATATACAGGGTGGTCAAATTTCATTTAGTATAAAATCATGAATATACAGGGTGGTCAAAATTTCATTTAATATAAAAATATGCAATATACAGGGTAGTCAGAAATTTCATTTACTATAAAAATAATTATTTAATTTAGTTACAACTAAACGATGAAATTGTTACATGAAATACCTTTTTGAAGTCGGTGCCAAACAAACTATATAGGCGAGTTTAGGCGATGTTGTCTTCATTACCCGCCAAACGTACTAAGTAAGATCCATCGAGTGCGATTCATAAAATCTATCTATATGTTTGGCACCGACTTCAAAAAGTGATTTCATGCAATAATTTCATCGTTTAGTTGTAACTAAATTAGATAATTATTTTATACCTTTTAGTCCATTTTATTTTATTTTTGAGTTCTTATTATTTTATTTGTTGCATTTAATTTTTTGAAGTCGATTTTTATTTTTTTTTAAATTATTTGGTTGGCGGCACACTAAAAATATCTGGAATGATTTGCGGCACACCTAAATATATATATATATGTATATACGTTGTATGATACAAGAAAAAAAATTGAAATAATTACAAACACTATTTTCAAAGTTACAAATCCAATGTAATTTTAATTATTTGTCAAAAAGCCTCGCAGCACATTTGACAATCTCTCGCGGCATACAGGTTGTAGATTATTAACGATCTTGCAAATTCTGTTAGAAGCAAAGTTGTATTAAGATGTATTTGGTCCAAAGGTCTGGAATTTTCATTTTTCCATCCCCTCATCCCATTTCGAGTCAGTTAAGATAAAATTCAGTTTTATAGGAATTAGAAATTATGGAAGACCATCAGTTGGAGTATAAAAAGCCTTCAAAGAGGTCCATGGGGGCGAAGTCTGGGCAGCCCTATGTAATAAATTAACGTTTATGCAAGAAAAAATGTAGTTAAAAATAGCCTTGTAACAAACACCCTGTTTTTCCATTTTTTAATAAAAAGAGGGGAGAAGCTATTTTTATTGAAAATTAATTAACGAATTTCCACCCCCTATGTAATTAATCGCTATAATAATAAAAAAAAGCTGCTCAATTTTTTTGTTGCTGAATTTTAATACCACAGAGATAATGATTCAGAACGTAAATATATGTATATTACAACGTTTTTAAACCGATTTTCTTTTTATAAGAAACTTGAATAATGAAACAGCTATTTAAAAAAATTTATTCTCTACCACCCTAATATAATTATAAAATTTAATATTCACACAGCTTTAAATAATCATTTAATGGGTTTTTTTGTCATAATTTTATTATATTCATTCATTGGACGCCGGTCACCCATTTAAGAATGTTTTTACTTTACCATACAGGGTATGGTCAAGTATTGTAATCGTGTATGAAAAAAGTGTTTTTTTCCTTCTTTGTTTCCGAAATATCTAAAAAACGGCTGAAACTATTTTGATTAGAAAAATTGAGTGAAACCATGGCATTTTGCTCTACAAAAAAGCTCTAATAAGTGAACATCGAAAAAAATTATATTTTTCGAGATAATAATTGTTTTGTCAAAATGTCTGTTAGTCTCGTCCGTAGTTAGTCTGTGCGTTATCAAATTTTTGTGGACGAGCTATCTCAAAAACTAGTGTAAATATCGAAAACAAATTTCCCACGTAGTTTTGGTCCATTGAGATTAAGAGCTTGTTAGATTTTGGTGCATATCGACCCAAAATTAAGGGGGTGGAGGGGGTTAAAAATTAAAAATCTAGGCCATTTGACCAAACACAACCAAATTTTGTATACATAATCAGTGGGTCCCTAGAAGTCTAAAAATGCAAAAACTAACCGCCCAAAAAGGGGGGTATGGTCAAAAAATTAAAATCTAGGCTCTTGTACCAAACTCAACCAAATTTTGTATACATAATCAGTGGGCCCACAGTAATCTAAAAATACAAAAACTAACCCCCCTCTACATGAATATAAATAATTTAATTAAATATTAAATATAAGGAGGGGCCAGGCTGTATGGTAAAGTCAAGTGGATGTTTACATCAGAACACGTCAGCTTATTTTACTTTCACATTTATATTCTATAGGAATATAATGGGGAAGTATTGCGATGGCCTGTCTGGGTCCTGACTGGGTAATTTTTTGCTTCAGTTCAAAGCGATATATTAATATTATTTTTAATTTTAAATTCAGGTAAAAAGGTCGATTTTTAATTGGCAGCTAAAAAATAAAATAAAATTGAAATAAAACTTAATTTAGGTATTTTTGCTAACGTTTACACACCCGCTATGGCCATCGTCAAGAAGTATTACTGGCCCACAAAGTTTTGATTGTAATAGCATTTTGAAAATAATATTAATATACACCGAGAGGTTCTTTCGTTGACCGTGTTTTAAATCCTGAAGAAGGAGGCAGATCCTTCGAAATGTCGAATTTTTTAAGAGAATGAAATTGATATTCTAATAAATTATTTTATAGAAAAATACCTTTAATTAATCAAATTGGCAAATTCTAATATATAATAATATTTGAAATGATCTATTAGTGGAATTTAAAATAAAAAAACAATTAATTATTAAAAAGGAAATTGAATTATATTTTTTTCAATTTTATTTTAATAAAATTAATTGATTTTTTTATTTTAAATTCCACTAATAGATCATTACAAATATTATTATATATTAGAATTTGCCAATTTAATTGATTAAAGGTATTTTTCTATAAAAATAATTAATTAGCTCTTAGAATATCAATTTCATTTTCTTAAAAATTCGACATTTCGAAGTGATCGTGCCTCCTTCTTCAGGATTTAAAACACGGTCAACGAAAGAAATTCTCAGTGTATATTAATATTATTTTCAAATGCAATTACAATCAAAACTTTATGGGCAGTATACGTTCTGACGATGGCCATAGCGGGTGTGTAAACGTTGGCAAAAATACCTAATTAAGTTTTATTTCAATTTTATTTTATTTTTAGCTGCCAAATAAAAAATCGACCTTTTTACCTGAATTTAAAATTAAAAATAATATTAATATATCGCTTTGTACTGAAGCAAAAAAATTACCGAGCATCGCTCGGTGTTCCAGGTACTTAATTATTAAACTGTTCAATTTGAAGTGTAAAACCTGTATGTATATAGTCTGAATATCTAGTCATATATAGAGATTCAAGAAGATAATTTCAAACTTTGTACTGAAATAGGTATTATATGAATTTAATCGTAGTTAAAAGAGTCAGTCTTAACATATGTAATATGTAACATGAAACTCTCAATCTCGAAGAATTAGATTCCAAAGTGAACTCACATATTTACAGATTGTAAAAGGATATTTATTACAATACAGCTATTGAATTACAAACTGCCATGGCATGTTAAAAGCATTGGGTCATATCTGATTATCATCACAGAGGTTATGCTTGGAGAAGTTAATTTCTGAAACATTTGTAATGGAATTTTGACCCAGCAGTCCAGTTGTTTCTTACATTCCTTTCGAATCGATTTATTCAGTTCAAAATGAGTGTGTGAGGTATCTCTAACTTGAAACACTCACTCAATCCCTAAGAGAATTGGAATGGAACAATTTAGTTAGAGGTAAATGGAATGTTTTTATTTCAATAACTTCAACTCACAATATATACCCCTCAGTACCATAATGCAAGTAGGTACATCAAACAAAAATAAATAATCTTTTTTAATTAAATGAAATAAATCAATCAAATCTATGACAATAAAAATCTAGTAAGTAATTAATTAGGGCTCGAATTTATAGGCACTAAAAATTCTTAAAATAGGCAGGCAACTAAGCACTTAAAATAACTAAAATAGGCACTTAAAAAGGCATTTTAAAAACAAAGAGGCACTTGAAAAAATCAACCGGTGTGTTAACCACACAACTTTCAGATTTTCATTTATTTGAAGTCAGCGCGTCACTAATAATTTACACCCCCCTTCCTTTATTTCTTTTTTTGATTTTCTCAAAACAACAACAATTTAGGCTGCCAATTAATTAACAATAAAATAGACAAAATTGATAAATTAGACAAATCAGGAGCGTATAAATTAACTTGCCACGATTGTGATGATTTTTATATAGGGCAAACAGGTCATTCATTCAAAATACTTTACTCTGAGCATGTAAGCGCTCTTAATCGTCTCTAATAGATCTGATAACATTAATTTAGATTCGACCTCAGCCTTCGCAATTCATTTACATGAATTCAATCATTCCACCCTATCCTCATTTATTTCGAAGCAAAGGCCTTAAGTTGGATCTCTTAGAATCGACGGAAATTGTACAAATAGCCCTATCAAATAATTCAAATATTTTAAATAACCAATTAGAAGTGCATAAAAAATACAATTATTGATTATGTATTATAATAATATTAACTAGAACATTCCTTCTATTGTTCGCACATTGAATATATTAAGTGAATTGTACCCTCTCCGTCTCTTTTCCAGTTGTACCCTGTCATGCACGTTCCCATTCTTTGATTATAATAGTAGGTAGAGCTTCCCTTCAGCTGATTCAAAACTCAATTTTTCCACTTGTCGAAAATATTAATTCTTAGAACAACTACTCCTCTTACCCCTACTTTCCCCTTACCACGTACATTTTTAAAAATATTAAAAAAAATAGCTATTTGTAAAATTAAAGGAATTATTATTTAACGGGTTATAGTGGTGTTTCACAAAGAGGAAATAAAATTAAAAAAAATTAAAAAATCTTTTAAATTATTTTGGAGAACAAATTCCTTTATGCAGGTATTCCCAGAATTCTATACAAATAAATTTCGAACTAAGACATCCTATTTGAAATGTACCTGACCTTGTCCAGACAATTCGTTCAATAACCCTTTTTCTACCTGCCACATACCTTTAAATTCAACCACTCAATTCTTTCAACTCCCATTGGCTCACCCCCTCCACTCGCCCTGTACTATAATAACATCGATACAATGTAAAATTTTTATATTCAGTGTTCTGTTTAACCTCCTGATGAAGGGTTCATAGCCCGAAATATGTATAGAGATAAATAAAAAATCTCCAAAATAATTTAAAAGATTTTTTTAATTTTTTTAATTTTATTTCCTCTTTGTGAAACACCACTATAACCCGTTAAATAATAATTCCTTTGTTTAATATGTTTCACTATAAACCAACACCGCTTTCCCTAAGCTTTGTTTGTAAAATTATTTTTCATTTGATAGCTAATCAAACTAACTTTAAACTCTGATGATGGTGCTCACTCCCCGAAATATAACGAATTCAGCACTCAATTTTTGTTTTATTTCTTTTGTTGTAGGCTCCTACACTCTGCATCTTGCTCAAGTTTTATTATTATATTCACTGGGAATTGTTTTATTGGTATATTTTCAAGTTTGTATCATGAAATATGTGAAGCAACCATGCTGTTCCTTTAAACTCCTAATAATAATAATCCATTTTGTTTTTCAGAGTGAAGAATGAATTCAACATTAAAAGGTTAGTAATTCTTGTACTATTGTTTTTAATTTTAATTTCCCACATCGATATTTATTAATTCCAAACAATTATTTAACTCTCTAATCGGGGGAACAAAAACGTTATTTGAAAGACATATAGACTAAAAATTAAATTAATCTTTAAGAAATTCAAAGATATTTTTATAAAGCGAAATTTTTTGAGAATACTTAGCCAGACTACATTTCATTAGAACCATTGAGGTCCAGCTGATTCTCCATCCTAAACCAAGAGAGCGAAAAAAGATACCGGTCCATCTAGGTCGTTGCCGGTATCAATCCGCGGCCTATAGCCCGCATGATGCCCCACCACGGACCATGGTGGGGTATCATGCCGAGCTATACGCTGATTGATTACCGAGGTAACACCTAGATGGACCATATCTTTTTTCGCTCTCTTGGTCCAGGATGGAGAATCAGCTGGACCTCAATGGTTCTAATAAAACGATAGTCTAATATGTCTGGCAAATTTCGCCTTTATAAAATATCAAAGATTAATTTAATTAATTTAATAATTTCTATATTTGTATAAATATATTAGAAAAACTTAAATTTATTTATAATTTGTTAAAAATTCCGTTTAGTAGATTTGCTCGCGAATCTGCTCCGCGGAAATTACTAAATTAATTTGAAAGACATACATCAATACCCATTTCCTTTGCGGGCCACTACGCTCGGTATTTTTTCAATAAAGCGAGGGCTGCGTGATTTAAAATTACTGCTTTTTTAATCCAGTTTCCAGTGAGTCCCCTCGTCAGTAAATCTGCACCCATGATGCATTTTCGCAATGAATAATGGCGCCCTTCTTGTTCGTCTGTCTGTCTGTCTCTGTCCCAATTCTAATTCCATTCAACCACAAATATAAAAGACATATTGCATCCGAAACATGAAATTCGGACCATATAGATTTATTTATTATTATTGAGGAAAAATAATTCTTCATGTGAATTAATGAAGGAAGGAACAGAAAAAAAGATTTTTTTCTCTAGAAAAGAACATTATAAGGCTAGTTTTTCATGGGGTTATTTTCAAAAAAATAAGGATATAAATATTCGCAAATGAATAAAAGAAGGAAGTAATAAAATCAGTTGAATTAAAGCTGTTTTTTTGCTTAACTCTTGATATAATTTGTTACGTCATTAATAATCCTTAATGAATAAATAAGAAAAATGTTATCCTTACTTTCTTGAACAGAATAAAAATTATATATAACTCTTAAAATATGGAAACATTTTTTAACTTTTGTACCACCGATGGTGAACATCAATATTTTTAACTACCGAAGCTCATTCATGCGCGCGGATCCAGGGGGGAGGCGATGGGGCGGCCCCTGCCACCTCCCAAAGCACTGGAGATCAACATTTTGACTACATATCGGCCACCCGCATGAACTATATAGTTCAATTGAACTAGTTCCATATAATGAACGAACTATAAAATAAATATTCCTAAAAAGAACGATTTTTCCCATCCCTATTAAAAATGTTGAAAAAGGAAATGAATTTAAAAAATAAAATGTTCTTCTTATTTAGTTTGAGATAGGATCTAATAATAAAACTTGAGTAAGATGCGAGGTAGGTTTCACCTGTGAGGCCTACCTCGTTATCTTACTCAAGTTTTATTATTATATTAAAACGAGCTTCGAGGGGCGTGCCTTCCGGGCTGGTGCCCTGGCGGGCAGCGTCTCGGTCCAAAAATTTTATTCCTCTTAAAAAACCACACTCCAAATGTATACCCGTAAACTACCGAAAATACATCGTCTCTTAAAAGTTTCGCATCTTTAATTTTTGAGTGGCGAGGGGGGGGGGAGGAACAATTATCAATATATTTAATGTTTCTTAATTTAAAATGAATTGGAGTCTTTCATTTCAAAATTCGAATATATATATATTTCAAATTTGCCTGGTTAATGAAAATCGATTGGAGCCATCAGTTTAAAATCCGAGCTGAGAATTATATTCCAAATTTGCCTCGTTAATTAATATATATTTAATGTTTCTTAATTTAAAATCTATTGGTGTTTTTTTCATTTTCATTCGAGTTCAAATGAATACAATATTATCTAGACACAAAGTCTAAATCAAAAATATATAGTTTTAGTAAAAGAAATCAAGATATAAATATTAATGTGACATTGGTCTAGTGGTTAGAGCTGATGACCATAGTTCAAGAGTTCGTCGGTTCGATTCTAGGCAAGAGGGTAATTTTTTTAGAGAAATTTCTCTAAGCGTTGTTACAAATTAATCTAGATAAATATATATATAGTTTGTTCCACCTAGAACCAACACCGAACTCCTTAAAAAGTGAGATAGGATCCATTTTTCATTAGGGGGGGGATAAAACTCAGTGGCTGCCGACCGCCCCCCCCCCAAATCTGGATCCGCGGCTGAGCTCATCCCTATAATCTAGATATAAGAAATTAAGGTTTTTCCTGCGTAGCTGGATCCGAATCACGCCAAATTTTGGTTGCACAATGTTTCGAAAAATTTATGAACTGAGAACACCCTCAACAAAATTCCTGCCTGTCTGTATGTTTGCGTGGTTTCCGCCAAAAGTTGCTCACGATTCACGTCAAAACGGCTGAAGGGATTATTATGAAATTTCATATATGCATCAGATGGTCTTCTAACTAACGTTTATAGCTGTATAACGTTTCGATGAATTTTTGCATTGGAGTTCAGTCTAGTTATCGATTAGTCCCGTATAAATTTGATTGATATTGGACCTTTTTGTTATGTATGTTCACGCATAACTTCTTTGTTTATGGACCGATTTTGATGATTCTTTTTTATTGGAAGGGGAATTCCTTAGGGGAAATCGCATATTAATTTGATAAAGTTCTGATGATATAATCAATGACGAAATAACGCAAATCTTCAATCTAGCAAATAATCAAAATTTTAATAAATAAAATCTTTTTTAAAAAAATCTTAAAACGTCTTCATTTAAAACGTTTGAAAGAATTTCTATACATGTATTTATAAATTGAATTTTATTATTATTTTCTGATTCCTTCGCCTCGATTTTTCTCTTCAACGTACAAAATAATAAGAGTCAAAAGTCACTATTCTTAACATCACTAAAAAGAGAGAAAATAAAAATAATTTTTATAAAAAATAAAAATAAAACCGACTTAAAAAAAATTAAATTCAACAAATAAAATAATAAGAACTCAAAAATCAAATAAAATTCACTATAAGGTATAAAATAATTATTTATTTAGTTACAACTCAAACGACTGAAATATTAACATGTAAAACACTTTTTGAAGTCCGGTGCCAAACAAACTATATAAGCGAGCTTACGCGATGTTGTATTCATTACCCGCCAAAAGTACTAAGCGTATATGTTTGGCACCGACCTCAAAAAGTAATTTCATGTAACAATTTCATTAAATGATCATTCCAAACGCTCCCATTGAAATTCTCAAATCAACCATAATTATTCAATTAAGACGTGGCTGATAAACCGCAGGCCAGCGTTCCGAACATTTATTTTAGCTTATATTTTATTGATTTTTACTTTATCCAATACGGAAGCATGGGTAAAGTATTGTAATCGGTCTCGCGGCAAGCGCGACTTCAAAGGGTCCTCAAGTAAAGACTACGGAACCCATGGTCTCAATTAAAGTCTACAAATTGTAGTATTCAATTAGATTGAATTTTAGCAGGTGACGGTTTTGCCAAAAATTACATGGGGTCTCGTCGAGAGGCCAAAAAGTGTGATTTTTTCAGGAAGTTCGTGCGGATGGATGAATGGATGGATGTATGTTATCGTTTTTTTCGTCCACGATTTTTTCCACACCGTTGCACTGATTGAAATGAAATTGAAAACCTAGCATTTGTTTAACAAAATGAAGCGCTGATTAGTTTTTGGTACATATCGGTTTACAAACATTAGTACTTTATTTCAGTACTTTTTTAGTTTTTTTCTAAATATCTTGAAAATGACTTAACCAATTTTGATGAAATTTAATAGCCTAATTAAGTACCTTGCGGATCACAAAAAAGAGTTAAATGAAGTTTTTAGTAAAATTATATTTTAAAGTACATTACTCTAGAGTAAGATAGTAACTTTTTTAAATTCTTTAAAAATTTATTCATTTCATCGTTTTAATATAGCTCATTTAAACTTGCTTAAGTAAGAATGGATAGGCTTCTCTCTGTGAAATGCTAAAAATTTGGGAGGAAATTTTATAAGAAATCATAGCAACTGCGTTGTTTTCTTATCCGTTACCTATGATGAAGACATGGAGGAATCGAGTGAAAACCAAAAATAGCGATTGATTCTCATCTAGTACTTGAGGAATAATCATTCTATATTTGATTTTTGACGTTTTGGTTTTTATTGGTAACCATTTCTGAAGGCATAGAGGAATGATAGATGGATAGATGTATGTTATCGTTTGTTTCGTCCACGATTTTTTTCACACCGTTGCACCGATTGAAATGAAATTGAAAACCTACCATTACTTTAACAAAATGAAGCGCTGATTAGTTTTTGGTACATATCGATCCACAGACATTGGTACTTAAATCCAGTACTTTTTTAGTTTTTTCTAAATATCTTGAAAATGACTTTACTAATTTTGATGAAAGTTTATATCGTAATTAAGTACCTTGGGGACCACAAAAAAGGTTAAATAAAGTTTTTAGTAGAAGTATATTTTAAAGTACTTTAATGTAGAATATTTATTCCTCGAGTATTACATTAAAATCGATCACTATTTTTGAATTTAAGTCAACATGGACTGTAAATAGCAAGTGATATCTGATTAATAATAAAGGAATAAACATATTAATATTTCAAATGGCTTTGTATAAAGTTTAGCAACGATCCGTTGCAGTTTATTTTATATGAAATCCCAAAAGTGAATAAAATTCAATAGAATTTGAGCGTATAATCGATATATTTGAACCCCCCCCCCTCTCAAAGGAATGAATGAATGAATGGATGGCTCCGTCGAGTCAAAATCAAAAATAGATCTCCCTCTCAGCCGAAAGTTCATTAAAATCAAAGTTATGTTTTGTAAATGGTTCCCCGAATTCCTTGGGGATCATATAATTACACATAATATACATTTCGGGGGCCATCTGTGTGTGTGTGTGTGTGAGTTAGTGTCACTCGCGAGTTGACACTGATGGATGAGCACTGAGCAGACTGAGCAGCCAACCAACGATCCAGTCAGATGGGTGTCTGTCTGTCTGTCCTTCGGCCTTTCTTCTTCAACCCCTACGAGGCTTTTCTCTTCAAGCTTTTTCCTCTTTGTTGCCACCTCATCGATACGCCATACAACCAACCAACCAACCTAAATACAAGTTAGAAGAAAATAAGCTGACGTGTTCTGATGTGGCCCTGGGGTCCCACTGATTATGTATACAAAATTTGGTTGGAGTTTGCTCAAATGGCCTAGATTTTAATTTTTAACCCCCCCCCCATCCACCCACCTTAATTTTGGGTCGATGTGCACCCAAAATCTAAATCAGCTCTTAACCTCTAATGGACCAAAACTGACGTGTGAAATTTTGGTTTCGATATTCAGACTAGTTTTTGAGCTAGCTCGTCCACAAAAATTTGGCCCAACTCACGAACAACAAAACCTTAGACAGACTAACAGACATTTTGACAAAACAATTGCTATCTCGAAAAATATAATTTTTTCGATGTTCACTTATTAAGGGCTTTTTTGTAGAGCCGAAGTGCCATTGGTTTTCGCTCAATTTTTTTAATCCAAATAGTTTCAGCCGTTTTTGAGATATTTCGAAAAAAAGAAGGAAAAAACACTTTTTTCATGCACGATTACAATACTTGATCCATACCCTGTATGGTAAAGTAAAAATTGAGCGAAACCATAGAATTTCTCTATACAAAAAAAGCCTTAATAAGTGAAGATCGAAAAAATTATATTTTTCGCGATAATAAATCTTTTGTCAAAATGTCTGGTTAGTCTGTGCGTTACCAAATTTTTGTGGACGAGCTAACTCAAAAACTAGTGAAATATCGAAACCAAATTTCACACGTAGTTTTGGTCTATTGAGATTAAGAGCTGATTAGATTTTGGTGCATATCGACCTAAAATTAAGAGGGTGGAGGGGTTAAAATTAAAAATCTAGGCCATTTGAGCAAACTCAACCAAATTTTGTATACATAATCAGTGGACCCCAGAAGTCTAAAAATGCAAAAACTAACCGCCTAAAATGGAGGAGGGGAGGGGGGGGTGTAGGGTCAAAAAATGAAAATCTTGGCCATTTACCAAACTCAACCAAATTTTGTATACATAATCAGTGGGACCCCAGAAGTATAAAAATTCAAAAACTAACCCCACCCCCCTACATGATTATAAATAATTTTAGGGGCCATGTTGTATGGTAAAGTCAAGTGGATGGCCACATCGGAACACGTCAGCTTATTTTTAATATTGGTACATCTTTTGTTTAACATTCCGTCCAAATTTCATCTTTACAGCTTGCCATTTGTGTTAACTACAGCAAAAATAGATTTAAGAACTATAACAGAAATCGTTCATATTCTTATGTTTCATAAAAAAATCAGTCTAGAAAATTTTCTTTTGGCAGGGTCTATCCCCAAAGAAAAATATTTATGCGGATTTTTTTATTTTTTTATTAAAATAAATAGTCCAGTTAAATTGTGTTTTTACCCGGGAATGTTTTGGAGTTGTTGTAATTTCTTCGACCCTTTTTATGTTTAGGTGTGTGAGTGAATCCGAATCTGAGGTTTGCTAATAAAATATCCTAACGGAACAGATTGTCAAAAATGCAAAAAAAGATAAAAAAAACTCTCATTTTTGCTTATAACTCGAAAACGATCAACTTTTCGTAAATAACCTTCTTTTTGAAAATGAAAGTTCATAAAATTTCCTACAAATTTCATTATTTAGTGTTTTTTTCTCCGACTAATCGTTCGGGCTTAAGGGCTAGTTGAAAATTGGCGTATTTTTTCTGTTTTTCCGCAAATCCCAAAAACTCGCACTTTTTTTCGATTTTTTCCCATTTTTGACCAAAAAGGAGCACGTTTTCGACAAAGACCACTCTGTAAATTTTTAAACTAGATTAAATTTGCTACCATTCAATCAAAGTTTTTTCTTATTTGGATAATGGTAACCCGTGTTTTGAAAAACTGCGATATTTTAAAGTTTTTCCTTCATAAAATGAAAACCATTCATCCTAGAAACTTGATTCCTATTTCATTTCTCTAGGAAATTTTATTGCTTGAACGTTTACTTGGACCACTTTTTACGTTAAAATCTTAGATTTATAGATATCTATCATTTTCCATGACAGTTTTGAAGATTCCGATCATATTCTGTCATGAAAATGCTAGATATCTATAAATTTAATATATTAACTAAAAAGTGGTCCAAGTAAACGTTCAAGCCAATAAAATTTCTTAGAGGATGGAACAAGAATCAAGTTTATAGAATGAGTGGTTTTCATTTTATGAAGGAAAAACTGTAAAATATTGCAGTTTTTCAAAATTCAACCCCATTGCTGCACGGGTTACCATTATTCAATTAAGATAAAACTTTGTTTGAATTGTAGTAAATTTAATCTAGTTTAAAAATGTATATAGTATTTTTCGAAAACGTGCTCTTTCATGGTCAAAATATGAAAAAAAGTGCGAGTTTTTGAAATTTGCGAATACAGTTTTCAACTATCGTTTGAGCCCTAACGGTTAGTCAGAGAAAAAACATAAATGAAAAAATTTGTAGTAATTTTATAAAATTGCATTTTTAAAAGGAAGATTATTTGCGAAAAGTTGATAGTTTTCGAGTTACATTCAATAAACCCCCCAAAAATGAAAATTTTTCCTTTTTTCCCATTTTCTACAATGTTGTGTGAGGACATTTTGATGGAAGACATCAGATTTTGATTCACCGCCCCCAAAAAACATATATATGCAAACAATCAGAGCAGATATACACCAATACCTCACTTTGCGTCGTTTCGTTTTGCGTTTTTTCGAAGTTGCTTCGCTGCTTAATTAGTTCTAATTTTCACTGTGCGTCGTTAGATTTTCGAGGTTGCGTTGTTTTTGGTTAGAGTCTTTAATTTTTTTTTAGAAATTTTCTTTTTTTCTAAAAGATGGCACCACTTTTGTTTCTAATTGCGCCATGCCATCAACATAAATGAATTGCTAACCTCGAACAACCAAGAATTCTCTAATGAAGAACTATTGCAACTGGAATTGCAATTTGCCAATGAAGAAGATGACAGTGACCGTTCAATAGAAATCTCCGAAGAACAAAATTTAACCTCCAAACAAATTTCCAAAGCGATGTGTTTGATGACGAAGCTATGGAGATTTTTTTAAAAAACGATCCTGACAGCGGAAGGAGTTTTAAAGTGTCCCAGGCGGTAGCTACGAATATCAATTGCTACAAGGAAATTTATTTTAAGTTGAAAAAAAAGCTGTTCAGCAAACATTGGACCAATTTTTTGTGAAAAAAAGCCGACTTACGACAACAGCCACTATGGACTCATCAGACATTGATTAATTTTAATTTTGTTTTTCATAAATTAATTGAATAGTTTATTTTGTTTTAATTGAATACGTTTTTTTTTGTTTTTTGTATGTATGTAATAAAATTTTATATTATTTTTCTTTTTTAAATGTTTACTTTGTTCAATTTTCTTTTTAAAAAGTAGTATTTTCGTAACCCTGGAACCTATCTTCGATCTTTACATGGTTTGCTATAGAAAATCTTAATTCACTTTGCGTCGTGTTTTTTGGAACGTAACCCCGACGCAAAGTGAGGTATTGGTGTAGTTAGATTTTTAAACCTACTTCATAAAAGAAGGCGGTTTTCATTTATAAGTGTTTTAATAAATTATTTGTAAAGTATATACGAAAACAGGAAGTAGATAACTCAATATTTTATGTTTACTGTAGCGGCCCGCTCTCGCTCATGGCGACGAGCCTTGAGACACGGCCGCTAGATGACTCAGTCGGATCGTTGCGTCGCTTTTGCATGAGTGAAATATTATCAGCCATGCTATAATTAAAGCGACTCGATTTCGACTGGAGAAGCGAACCGATTCGAACATTCGGATCTGGAGGGGCCACCGCCATCCAGCAGCCCCTCCCCTGCACACACCCTATATGAGCACGCAACCTACAACCTGCACACGCAAGATTGTTAGGACCCCATCGACTTGATGGGGGGCGCACAAAGCGCCACACAGCACCCACCTCACGAGAGCTCTAACAATATTTTCTAATAATGTAAAATAAATAAACTTTTTGAAATTCAATCCCTTTTTATTATGTTTGAGTTTCAATCAATTAATTACAAATTCTCTTTTGTTGCAAAGTACTAAGAAGGATCAGTAAATAAGTTTAAAAGGAACAAAAATACAAGAATGGAAGAAAAAAAGCGGGGGGGGGGGCTAATTTTGATTTCGTAATTGAATTTTCAACAGAGAGGAAAAAAATCGTATCCTGTGAGCCTTTGAGGTCTCGTAAGGTCTCTCATCGTGAAAAGACCCGCCCCCTCCGTTAAGTAGAATCACCCCCCACCCGTGACCCCAAGCTCAGTTTGTAATTGCATCAATTTAATAGGATTTGTTTTTCAAAGAATATTAGCACACAATGCCCGCCCGACCGCCGTGGGTTGAGTTTACAAAGTAGTCAGTGATTGTACAAAAGTGAATACGGGCGTGTGTGTGTGTTGGTTGTCAATAAATAACTCATTTGTGGACACAACACCGGGGTTGTTCTCTTTTGCTTAAACAGCATTGCAATCCATGGAGGTACCGGTACTTGGTACTCTGAGCTGAGCTGAACATTGCATCCACTCACTCACTGCTGAGCAGCTTACCTAGGTACACGGTACAGCCTGCCTGCCAATTAATATGCATGAACAGAGAGTGAGAGAGATAGCACTCTTCCGAGTAAAGTACATGCTGGCTGCTGGTCTCGGATTTTTGCTTCCGATTAATGCAATATTCATTCATTTTTAAACAATCTAGTTAATTAATATATGTAGAAGAGAATTAGAGGATGGAGAAGGGAAATTTTATTTTTACAAGAAAAAATTTCAGAAAATATTAAATAAAGAATTAGAGGACGCCCTTAATGGAATTAACCAAATCCTATTAAATTTTTATAATTTTTCTAACTGATATAACAAAGAATAATTGACCTATCAATGAGAAGTGTTTTGACGGCACTTTATTTGAAAAATATATTTTATCACGAGACTATTGCGGATTATGCTATTAAAGTCTGTGAAGTCTTAAATCTGGACAAAGAGAGAAAAAAGATGTGATCCACTTAGCTACAATCCAACGTCATTTTGCGCATAGCTCGCTAGACATTCGGATGGATCCATTTTTGTAAGAGATTTTTTATTTAATTAGTTTTTTCCTCTTATTAAAAACAAGGACTAATAAGATGATCAAGGACAGTCGATGGTGGGGAAGTTATCTCCGAAGTCGAAGCTCAAATACAATGTATACATTAATTCATGTAAAATAATTGGTTTAATAAATTAATTAAAATTAGGAATTTTTTGTTGGTTTTTAATTAACAGGTGTCTAAATCATAACATTACAGGTGTGTTTACAAATAAAGTGGTTGAAGTGGCTTTTTTTATATAACTTGGGAACAAATCTTATTTAATTTTATGTTTTTATATATTATTATTTCTTATTTTTTATAATGTTTATCAATTTGAACGAATCTGGGCAGATTGGTGTACGAATAAACAAATATACACATAATATGTGGACCATCAGAAAGCTAGAAATGCAAAAACTGGGTGCGGGTTGGGGTGGATGTGGGAGGTGCAGGAGGTGGGGTACAGTTGTGGGGAAACCGGGGGTGGCAGGCGCGGTTGGGGTGGAGTGGGGTGGAGGTGGCGATGGGGATGCAGTGGTGGGGGCGAGGTGCGTGGTTGGGGGGGGGGGGGTCCAGGGGTTACCGTGCATCGCTCGGTGACTCCAGGTACTTATATTATTAAATGATCAATTTTTGCAGATATTGAAGATGGAGTGGTAGAATTTAATGCTGAATTGATGGAATGGCTGACCAAAGATAAAGAAAACTACTAAATATGAATAAAAGAACCCTCTTAAATAACCCGGCGTCCCTTCTTCCTTCATCAAGGGCAGGGGAGGATAGAAGGTTCAGTGGGGGCGATGATAGTGTTGGCGGTGTGTGTGTGTGTGTGTGGAGGGGGGGGGGGGAGAGGTGATTGGAGCAGGGACGCGCCAATATCCATATTGCACGACGTCTCCAAGGCTTTAATGGCGCCGATTGGCGACCATTGTCCATGAGCTATGCTATATTATACCGATCAAATGAATAAATTTTAAAAATGGATATTCCTCAAGTAATAGATGAGAATCAATCGCTATTTTTGATTTAACTCGATTCCTCTATGTCCTCAGCAAAGGTAACGGATAAGAAAACAACGCTGTTGCTATGGTTACTTATAAAATTTCCTCCTAAATTTTTAGCATTTCACAGAGAGAAGCCTATCCATTCTTACTTAAGCAAGGTTAAATGAGCTATATTAAACCGATCAAATGAATAAATTTTAAAGAATTTAAAAAAGTACTATCTTAGTCTAGAGTAAAGTACTTTAAAATATAATTTCACTTAAACTTTATATACCTAACCTTTTTTGAGGTCCTCGTGGTACTTAATTAGAATACCTATTAAATTTCATCAAAATTGATTAAGTCATTTTCAAGATATTTAGAAAAACTAAAAAAGTACTGGACTAAAGTACTAATGTTTGTGGGCCGATATGAATCAAAAACTAATCAGCGTTTGTTTAAGTAATGGTAGGTTTTCAATTTCATTTCCTTCGGTTTAGAAAAAAAACTTTAATTGAGACTATGGGTTCGGTAGTTTTTACCTGTGGACCCTGTGAAGTCGCGCTTGGCTCGAGAGCGATCCAATACTTGATCTGCTTTGCATAGGATAAAGTAAAAATAGGGACATGGGACATGTTTAATTGTTTTTATTAAAAAATGAAGACAAGAAAATATTTCGGTAAAATCTATATCGTACTTAATAAGCTACTTTAACAATTTCACAAATACATATGTTAGATAAACCTTCGGCCCTGCTATTATAATACATTTTTTTTATCTTTGGTAGACTATTATTAGAAAATGAATAATTAAAATGTTTCCAACTGTAATTTTAAATATTTCTAAGGTAGAGGCAGCCATGCAAGATAATATATTGAAGGAAAGAAAGCTGGTCGGTCGCCTGAGCGAATCTCAAAAACCTATCTATCTAATCAACTTAAATCAACGTTAATGATTCTGGACCACCCAGAATGTGGCTCTGCGTGCGCATCCAGCCGATGAATTTGATATTCTAGATTAGATATCACGAATTGTTCAAAGAGGAGAAGATATTAAGTTATCTATAATATATGATATTTTATATTTAGGATTAAGTACCAGAGGGGCCGGAATTTGTGATTGTTTCTAATTATTTACCAGCTGCGAAACCCGCCTTTGGCGGGCATCTTGTTGACCAGGGGCCACTAGTATAATAAAATAATTTATAATCACCCTTGAAAATTTTAGATTTTAAATTATTTATTTTATTTTATTTTCGACGGCAAAGGGCCTTAACAAATTGGTTATATTTAGAGCATATCTTGTTTGCCGACACATACGACCCAGGGGATCAATTATCTATCCGAATCATGCATCTAGGATACTGTGGGTTAAATTTTATACTGCATATTTTTGCATATTTGAGTAATATTTCATAAAATTGCATATTTGAAGAATATTGCATAAAATTGCATATTTGAAGGATTTTTTGTCAAATATTGCCTATTTCGCACCAAATACAGAGTTTTTAAAAGTAAATTTTTGGAGAAAGAATCAAAAAAAAAAATATATATATATATATAAAGTTCCTTTAAATTTGCCCCCATTACATCTGAGGATGTGGACTGCTCCTTTTCATTGTATAAATCAATTTTAAGTGACCGTAGACATAATAACCTGAAAATAATTTAGATAAATACTTGTAAAAATAAATTATTCACAATTACAATCAAATTTAAATTATTTTTAAGATCCTTTGTTATTTTTTTTTTTTTTGTTAAATAGCTTTCTGTAACTATAGGCTATTTTGGCCATTGAGTGTTCGTGTGTGTGTGTGTGTGTATGTCTGAAAGTGTGGGTAAATTAGTGTAGTGATCAGATTATAGCCGGACTAATATTTGCATTTTATTTTTAGTTTATTATGTGTAAATAAATAAGAAAAGCTTGTTAATATAAAAAAAATAAAAGTAATACAATACAATCGGGTCTGTTAAATAAAACTACCTCACCCCCCAGTATTTTTTTGTTCACATTTTGTGAAACATTATTATATTTATTATGCTGATTTTATTCAAGCGCACCTATTATTTCTTTGAGTTTAAATATTTTTTAATAGATTAGAATTTTGTGAAATTTTTTACTCACTTTTTAATTTTTTTTTTTTTTTAATCAATAAACGGACAAAAGTGTCTTTATACACAATAATACAATTAGTCTGTAACATCGGGAGTGCCCCAAGGCTCTCACCTAGGACCACTCCCTTCCTACTATTCTTTAAAGACGCATCTACTATTTTCTCTAATGTCAAAATTCTCTTTCTTGCTGACGATTTGAAAATCTTCAAAACAGTTATTAAAAGTACTTAGATATTTGACACTTGGTCTCTATAGCTTACTTTATCATTTTATTTCTTTATTAGGACTCCTTCAAATATATAGTGTTTTTGTCTTTAATTTTAATTTTTTGGTTGATAAAAAATTTATTTTATCAATTTTTACTGCATATATTTGCATATTTCAACGTATTCTGCATATTACTTGAATATTTCAGCCTTTTTAACTGCATATTTTGGCAGTTTTTACTGCATAAAAATCCGGTCTCTAGTTATATTTAAACATAATATTATATACATAATGTAGAAAGACAGGGAGATATAATAGGTAGCTTACCTATGGCAAGTTAAGATAAATTCTGTAAATAACAAATAAATGAATTTTGAATTGTAAAAGCTTAATCATAAGATAGCGTATTTTCTTTAATTGCTTTAGTCACTCTGTTAGGATGAGAAGCCAAATCTATTACACTAATTCTTAAGGAAATAGAGTTATAACAAACACAGAGTCTATAGATTGGATTGTTCTCATCGTAACGCGTGATTGGTATTTTAGGGTAGAAAGGCTGGTTGTGTCTAAGTACATATGTAGGATTATTTAAAGGAAAAAGAGACTTTAGTTCTGGACAATGAGTTCTGTTCGATATAATTTTATAAGTTAATATATTGTCAGAAGCAACCATTTTTGATCCTTCGATGTCGGCTCTTCCTATCATTGCGAAGCAGAATTCACCAATCGTCGGATTGTTCACCCGCCTATAGGGAACGTGAGCTGGGATTAGACCGTCGGCGTCGTGAGACAGGTTAGTTTTACCCTACTGATGACATGTTTTTGCGATAGTAATCCTGCTCAGTACGAGAGGAACCGCAGGTTGGTTCACGCACTCGGTCGATCGGCGAAGCTACCATCCATGGTATTGAGCAATAATAAAACTCGGGAGACCCGTTGTGTCGAAAGGCACTATAACTATGTAACTTTCTTAGATGAATACGTTCAATCGTGTTTATCGTATAAGCCTTTTTTGCCGTTACTTGTAAACAATAATAAGTTATAGACGAAATTCTTTTCGATTCTATAATATTACTTGAAGCGGTCAACTATGGGTATATATTCGATGTCGGGACTCAGGAATCGTTTGTAAATACCAGGCGGGTATTTGTAATCGGTAGGCAGTTGCCATGCTGCGATCTGTTGAGACTCATCCCTGAAGCTTGGGTGATTCGTTATTTAATGTCAAAGCACAGCCAATCAGAGAGATCACGCCGCACAGTGGTTTAGAATCCGAAAAACGTGATTGAACACTCTAGCTCAGTGGTTCCCAACCTGGGGGCGATTGGGTTATCAGGGGGGCGATGAGTATTCAAAGGGGGGGGGGGGGAAATTTAAAATACACTCACGTGCAAAGAAATGGAATCACTTCCCTTGCGAGTTGTTAAATTATTGTTAATTTTTGCACACAAAGTTGATAGTTTTCGAGTTATAAGCAAAAAACCGCCAAAAAATGAGATTTTTCACCTTTTTTGTCATTTTTGACAATGTTTCGTCACGAAATTTTGTTAGCAAACATAAGATAGGGATTCAGCACACTAAAAAACATGAAGGGTCGAAGAAATTACAACTAGCCCAAAACCATTCGAGAATAAACCCAATTTAAATGGACTAAATATTTGTTTTAATAAAAAAATATTCCCACTAAATATTTTGCTTTATGGATTGACCCCCCCCCCCCCCCATGAAAATTTTCCAGCTCCTCACAAAACATTTTTATTTACACTTTATTAAATGAAAAGGGGGCGATAGGGGTTAGTTAATCTCCAGAAAGGGGCGATGACCCACAAAAGGTTGGGAACCACTGCTCTAGCTCCTTCAATAGTTGACTAAACGATGTCAAAATTTAACTACAGGGGCTTGTAGTCATGTAGAATCGACCGACGAAAAACGTTTTGGTGCAGGATCAAAAAATTCAAAATCTGGGCCCTTGGATCAAAATCAACCAAATTTTCTATACATAATTATAGTGGGCCCTCAGAAGCCTAAAAAATTTTTGGATTAGCTTGTCATCTCCAATCCCCAGGGAGGGTGAAAAAGTGTCTACCATTTAGGGAAAACCACTTTTTTCATGCACGATTACAATACTTGATCATACCCTGTATGGTAAAGTAAAAAAAAAAAAAAAAAAAATACTAGTTGCGTGAATTTTGAGACACCCTATATTTAGGGAATTACTTCTTCATATACAAAATGAAATAATTCTAAATATGCAAGTCTCTCTGAGATTTAACTTTTTTAAATAAAAAAAGAGAAAGAATAACAAAACAAAATTGTTGTTAATAATAATAATATAAGCAAAGTTAATTTGTTAAAATAATATAACCTCTGAATTATTAGGATTATTATTTTTTTTCCGGCCTTGCCATTTTCGACGCTGCTGTATACAAATAACTCACTAGTACATTTCATTAATTAAAACAAACGACTTACATATAAATGAGTTGTTGTTTTTGTTTTTTTAAAGAAAAAGCATTTCCGTTTTTTTTTTTAGAGGGTTTTCATTTCAATTAATTTAAGCCATGCTTATACTCAGTATTAATTAATTAAGCAAAGACTTATTCTCATTGAAAAGAAAATGAAATTTTGTATTAATATAAATCAAATGAAATGATAAACCTCGAGATTTCGTTTAAAATTTAAAGCCTTTAAAGTTTAAACAATGGATCAGAGCAAAGTTTTAGAAATTCTTAAATGTAATAAACGTAATTAAGGTAACCGTCAATCTTTCAAAACCCGCATCCAGGCATACCTTCAACTCCGACCCAATCCCTAAATCTCTTTCCTATTTTGACGATAGAAGGGTTCACCGTGGACTACAGAGTTTGTACATTTTTGGTGCAACTTCTTCTTGTATAAGTATCATTATATGGGTGAGTTTTTTTATCTTGATACAGTCTTTTAACTAAAATAAGCTGACGTGTTCTGATGTGGCCATCCACTTGACTTTACCATACAACCTGGCCCCTCACTTACATTAATTTTTAATAAAAGTATTTATAAGCATGTAGGGTATGTATGTACTCTGTATGGTAAAGTAAAAACAGTGCATTATATGAAAAAAAGTTTAAAATAAAAGTTTATTTATATCAAGGGGGAAACTAAACTACGCTATTGTTTGTCGACCTAGAACAAGCTTTCAAGGGTATTTCGAGGTCAAGTTCTGTTTTTTAAATAGAAACCTATATGTTTCTGTACATATTCTGAATCTACAAAAGAAACTGAACAACTTTTATAAGAACTATTTTTTTATACGACATCAAATAAAAAAAATATTAAATCAATTAGATCTCAAAAAAATGCAAATAATAATTATTTTTAACAATCATTCAACTTAATAATGATCAAATGTTTAATTATTAAATAAATAATTTAATAATAATTAACAATTTAATAATTTTGCGACATTGTTCTGTGACATTTCAGAGTGTATTCACCACATAAATTAAGACCATTTCAATTCTTTCTTCAACAAACAAAATGCTCCATTTTTATTATTATACAATATAAATATTTACTGGATTGATAGGAAAAATAGACTTTTTAAAGCTCAAGAATTTTAAGTAGTTCTATTAAGTAGAAAATAATTTCTTAAATCTGTGTAAAATGAAGTTTTAAGATCAATATAAACACTTATTTTTATTGTTGTGACTTTTCAATTTAATAATTATTTATTTAATAATTAATTATTTGATCATTATTATTTGATAATTAAGTTAAATAATTGTGAAAAATAATTATTAGGATTTTTTTTGAGATCTAATTGATTTAATTTTTTTTATTATTTGATATCGTATAAAATAATAGTTTTAATGAAAGTTTTTCAGTTTTTACTTTTTTTCTAGATTAAGAATATGTTCAGAAACATATAGGTTTCTATTTAAAAAACAGAACTTGACCTCAAAATACCCATTGTTTAAAATACGAATTTTAGCATTTTGTATTTAATAAAAGAGCGAAGCTCATGCCTCTAGCGGACCTAGGACGAGTTAGTATGGTAAACAGAGGCAGCCTAGTTTAGTTGCAAATTATACCTTGGCTGGCACACTTGCTTGGAAAACACTTGCTTGAAAAACACTTGTTCGAAAACCTGGATAGGGAACGATACATTAAGTATTAGTTACTATGAAAAAAGATTAGTTCAGTGTCAGCCATCTTTAATGTTAAAGTTAACTGGATAGGAGATTTCAATTGTGCCTTCTCTTATAATAATAATTAAAACCTCGGGATAAGATTATCTCTTATAATAATACTAACCCTTGAAACCAGATTTCGAATCGGTTATAAATGGAATGAGGATTGAAAGGATTGTCTTCAAAAGCAGCTCGCGCACTGGGATGATCGCTTTCCTTATTGAAAATCAGCAAACCATCAACATCATATGTAAATATTTCCATCATCTCATTAAATTATAAATAAAACAAATTTATTGCTTTATAATTTATTAAAAGAACAAATTATATAAATAAACCTTCCTGTTAATATATAAACATATAATATACAGTCCACTCAGTTTCAGCTTCTAATAAGGTTCCAGCGACAACCAAAAGAGAAATCTTTAATTTTTATACACCCATGAAAGCTTGTTCTAGGTCGACAACCAATAGAGTAGTTTAGTTCCCCCCTGATATAAATAAACTTTTATTTGAAAATTTTTTCATATAATGCACTGTTTTTTAGTTATAACACTGTCTCAAGATAAAAAAACTCACCCGGTATATAAACTTTACTTAATTTTTTCCAAAGCTTAGCTGTATATATAGGTATACTGGTATATTCTCGAATGACGTTTGTCAGTTTTATCAGGAATAAAAGGTTGTTTTCTCCTCCCACATTTGACAGGGCGATCGATTTGTTATGTTCCTATAATATGTTAATGCACTCGTGAATCTTGAAATAAGATGTTTGTGGATCATTGGGCAACATCGATTAAAAAGCAAGCAGAGAATAAAAAACCGATGTCATGGCAGAAGATGAGTCATTGTTGCGGAAGAGAAAAAACAGAAACAAAACAACGAGGGGGGGGGGGTATATGTAGTTAGCTTTACATGGGACAGAGAGGAGGGGGAGGAATTTTTTATAATACGAATTGCTGCACGATTAAACACTACATATCTTAAGTGATGAATGTATATTATTAACTTTCTTTTTACTTTACCATACAGGGTATGGTCAAGTATTGTAATCGTGCATAAAAAAAAGTGTTTTTTTTTGCTTTTTTGTTACGAAATATTTCAAAAAAGGCTAAAAATATTTTGATTTAAAAAATTGAGCGAAACCATGGCATTTTGCTCTAAAAAAATGCTTTAATAAGTGAACATCGAAAAAATTATATTTTTCGAGATAATAATTGTTTTGTCAAAATGTCTCTTAGTCTGATTGTCTGTTAGTCTGTGCGTTACCAAATTTTTGTGGTGAAGCTAACTTAAAAAATAGTGTGAATATCGAAACCAAATTTCACACGTAGTTTTGGTCCATTGAGATTAAGAGCTGATTAGATTTTGGTGCAAATCGACCTCAAATTAAAGGGTGTGGAGGGAGGGGGGTGGGTTAAAATTAAAAATCTAGGCCGTTTGAGCAAACTCAACCAAATTTTGTATACATAATCAGTGGACCCCCAGAAGTCTAAAAATTCAAAAACTAACCCCCTCCCCTACATGATTATAAATAATTTTATTAAATATTCAATACAAGAGAGGGCTGGGTGTATGGCAAAATCAAGTGGATGGCCACATCAGAACATCTAAATTTTTATATTAATATGTTAATCAATTATGTCGCATCTTAATTGATCTAATCATTGACTATTATAGACATTAATACTATAATAGTTAATAATGTAATGTCAATAATAGCCAAAAATTATATCAATTAAGATGCGACATAATTGATTAACATATTAAATATAAAAAACACTATAAAAATGTTTTTAAATTAGCTAATTTTTCTAAAAAAATATCAATATTTTTTTCTAAAGAAACAAGTACAAAAAAAGTGTTGTACCATTTTGAAATTTTGAATGAATGGACCAATTGTTTAAATAACTTGCCATAGAAATTTACTAGGCTTATTTTTAGATTAAAAATTATTCAATTTTAGCTGATGAAAATTTTTTTAAACCTAAGTCCGGCAAAAATATTTTTTTTCTCCAAAAGTATAGTATTTATAATTTTATTTTGAATTCTGGCCAATAGCAGGATTATTCAGGATTGCGTAAATAAAATTAAAATAATATATTATGTAAATTTGTAGCCACAGAATATCGATATTTAGGGCAGGGTGGCGATTTTCACCATTTTCAAAAAAATGCCTATAACTCGAAAACTATTAGATTTTAATTTTTTTAAAAAAATTTGTTCGGGACCGTCTTGAATTGTCCTATAATTTAGTGGTACTAAGTTTCGTTTTCACTGCAGTTAGATTGGTTTATTAGGATGTTAAAAAACCATGATTGCCATCTCAAAGTAGCAGCTAATAAAAATGACGGACGATCCAAGATGGCGGATTAGGAGTTTTAAAAAATAATTTGTATCTCAAGAACCATTGATCCGATTTCATTAGTATTTTTTAAACTAAAACTCTACACGTGTACTTCAAATTTTGTCATATGTACTGTTTCGATAAAGTCAACCGTTAATTAGAAATTAAAGAAATATTGAAAATTTTCTTATTTTTCTTGCGAAATCTTTTTTTAAATCAAGTTTTTACAAAATATTATGTACATTAGAAAAAATCAGATTAAAAATGTAGTGTAATATATTATCTTTAATATGATGAATAAGATCAGTGGTTCCCAACCTTTTGTGGCCCATCGCCCCTTTCTGGAGGTTGACTAACACCTATCGCCCCCTTTTCATTTTCATTGTATGCCTAATTTTAATTTGAAGTAAAGTGAAAATAATAAAGCGCAAACTCGAAATTTAGAAAACCCCCAATCAATGAATTTATTATTGACACCTGGTGTTTCCTTCACTTAAAAAGCCTTCCGAAAGGACTTAATCTCTTAACCCAAAATATGACAAACATAAATTAAATTTATTGAGTTCAAAAATTGGAATTGTAAAGTCCTACCATCCTATTGTCAAATAAGGCATGTTCCAGCATCAAAGGACATGTCGCCTGCTACTCAAAATATTACCATTAAAAACAATTTTATTATTAAGAAGAAAAAAAAAATTTTAAGAAAAAATAAAAACCGACTTCAAAAAATTAAATGCACTAAAAGGTATAAAATAATTATTACCTTATTTAGTTACAACTAAACGACGAAATATTAATATGAAATTACTTTTTGAAGTCGGTACCAAACAAACTATACCTATAAGCGAGCGTGGAAACATGGAGTTTATTTCAGTTGAAATTCACCGTTTACTAAATAACTTACTGCTTACAAAAGAAAAAGCTTCTGAAATCGGTTAGGGTTAATTTGACCAAATTATTAATAAAATAAATTAAAATTAAAAATATGCATTCAAAAAATAACTAAGCTAAATTTATGTACACTCACGCTTGGAAACATATACCTATATTATGTACTTAAATACTTATTGCATATATTTAAAATATATTAGTACTAGGTAAAGGGGAGGGTGACTGTTAGGTTCAGTTTGTATTATAAATGATGTAATCACTTAAAATGTTTTGCTTACGCCTATTTAATATTCAACTACAATTGGTTTCTGCAATTTTAATGGAATCCACATTCGCTTTCCCTTTTAGAGAACAATACAATACAATACCACTCGTTTATCATTTATTGAAATAAATGGATAAATTTGAATAGGAAATGATTTGACTGACTCATTTACAAGAAATTGATCGAGAGAGAGGGCGAGATTTCGATATATTTATTTCTTTTTCGTATCCGCAACCGAATTGGTAATAAATGTTGGAAATTAATAATTAAAGAGGGAATTAAAATGCTCTTCTAGAAAGCAATAAAAAAAGAATTAGAGGACGCTCTGAATGGAATTAACCAAATCCTAATAGAAGAAATCAAAATGAAAATAAACAAGAATAAAACCAAGGTCCTAGTATGTACAAAAAAAGAACAAATGAGATAGGAATGCATCAAAATTAACCAAGAAAACCTAGAAGGAGTTAAGGAATTCCGCTACCTAGGAAGTAAAATAACATGGGATGGGAGGAGGGAAAACGAAATTAAATCAAGAATTGTCCAAGCAATAAAAATTTTTAAGAAAAAAATAAAAACCGACTTCAAAAAATTAAGTGCAACAAATATAAAAATACACTAAAAGGTATAAAATAATTATTATCTTATTTAGTTACAACTAAACGACGAAATATTAACACGAAATTACTTTTTGAAGTCGGTGCCAAACAAACTATACCTATAAGCAGAGCGTACCCGCCAAACGTACTAAGTAAGATCCGTCGAGTGCGATTCATAAAAGGTATATGTTTGGCACCAACTTCAAAAAGTGATTTCGTGTTAATATTTCGTCGTTTAGTTGTAACTAAATAAGATAATAATTATTTTATACCTTTTAGTGTATTTTTATATTTGTTGCACTTAATTTTTGAAGTCGGTTTTTATTTTTTCTTAAAAATTTTTATTTTTCTCTTTTTAGTGATGTTATTAATAGTGATTATATCATCAGAACTTGACCAAATTAATATGACACCATCCCTAAGACACCCCCTTTCGGATAAAAAAGAACCATCGAAATCGGTTCATAAACAAAGAGGTTAGGTCTAAACAAACCTAAACAAACCTAATAAAAAAGGTCTACATACCTATGAAAAAAAATCGAAAAAAAAATGGGACCAATCGGAAGCTAGACTGGACCCAATGCAAAAAAAATTTTCAAAATCGGTTGACAATTGGCGGAGATATGAGAGATAACATAGGCACAAAAAAAAAAAAAAAAAAAAAAAAAAAAAATTCAATCGGATAGAGAACCTCCTCCTTTTTTGAAGTCGGTTAAAAATGGGGTTTAATTCAAAACAAAAACTACTATGCTCCTCCTCAATCAGCTTAGAAAACAGGAAGTTGCTATTGAAGACATATGTATGGAGCATAGCCATGTACGGAGTGTGAAACCTGGACAATTAGAGAAGCGGAGAGAAAGAGATTGGAGGCTTTCGAAATGTGGTGCTACAGAAGAATGATGAATATCAAATGGATGGATAAAATTACAAATGAAGAAGTTCTTGGAAGAATCGGAGAAAGAAGAACCTTGTGGAAGATTCTGAAGAAGAGAAGAGGTCAGATGATGGGGCACACACTGAGACATGGAGGAGGTGGGGAAAGAAAAGGGGAAGGGGAAGACCCAGATTAGAATATTTTAACCAAATAATTGGGGATATGGGATGCCAGACATTTAGAGAGGTCAAACAGCTGGCGGGGGACAGAGTCGAGTGGAAACGGATTGTTGCATCAAACCAGTCTTAGGACTGTATACTCAATAATGATGATTAAAATGCTAGAGTAGGTTTCCCATAAATAATACGAATAAATTGTGAGTTTTATCTCGATATGTATTTCGCGCTATTAACTTAACTTCAGAAGTTATCTACAAGAAGCAACTGGTTAATATTTCGTAATATATCGTATATCGAGATAAAACTCACAATTTATTAGTAGTATTAATGTGAAACCTACCTAGAATTTTAATTCCCTCTTGTTTCACACTAGAACCAGAGACATAGCCAGGTAGCTCTGTCACCATAACACTTCCCTAACAGTTTTAACGTATCAGAACGATTAATTTCGTTTTTAACACAAAATTTAATACATATTCTTCCATATTGAAAGTCAAAGATAAGCAAAAAGTTGATGTAAATACAGACGCTGTAGTTAACACAAATGGCAAGCTGTAAAGATGAAATTTGGACGGAATGTAAAACAAAAGATGTACCAATATTAAAAATAAGCTGACGTGTGGCCATCCACTTGACTTTACCATACAACCTGCCCTCTAAAATTATTTATAATCATGTAGGGAGATGGGGTTAGTTTTTGGATTTTTATACTTCTGGGGTCCCACTGATTATGTATACAAAATTTGGTTGAGTTTGGTAAATGGCCAATATTTTCATTTTTGGCCCTACACCCCCACCCCTCCCCCATTTTAGGCGGTTAGTTTTTACATTTTTAGACTTCTGGGGGCCCACTGATTATGTATACAAAATTTGGTTGAGTTTGCTCAAACGGCCTAGATTTTTAATTTTAACCCCCCTCCACCCCCGTTAATTTTAGGTCGATATGCACTAAAATCTAATCAGCTCTTAATCTCAATAGACCAAAACTACGTGTGAAATTTGGTTTCGATTTTCACACTAGTTTTTGAGTTAGCTCGTCCACAAAAATTTGGTAACGCACAGACAACCAGACAACCAGAAATTTTGACAAAAGATTTATTATGCGAGAAATATAATTTTTCCAAATATCTCACAAACAGCTGAAACTATTTTGATTAAATAAATTGAGCGAAACCATGGCATTTCGCTCTGAAAAAAAGTCCTAATAAGTGAACATCGAAAAAATTATATTTTTCTAGATAATAATTGTTTTGTCAAAATGTCTGTTAGTCTGTTGGTTAGTCTGTCCGTTACTGTGTGTTACCAAATTTTTGTGGACGAGCTAGCTCAAAAACTAGTGTGAATATCGAAACCAAATTTCACACGTAGTTTTGGTTCATTGAGATTAAGAGCTAATTAGATTTTGGTGTACTAACGATCCAAAATTAAGGGGGGAGGAGAGGGGGTTTAAAAATTAAAAATCTAGGCTATTTGAGCAAACTCAACCAAATTTTGTATACATAATCAGTGGGCCCCAAAAGTCTAAAAATGCAAATACTAACCCACCCTACATGATTATAAATAATTTTAGGGCCAGGTTTTATTGTAAAGTGGATGTCCACACTAGAACACGTCAGCTTATTTTAATCAAAATAGTTTCAGCCGTTTTTGAGATCTTTCGAAAAAAGTAAAAAAAATCCATTTTTTTCATGGACGATTACAATACTTTTCCATACCCTCTATGGTAAAGTAAAAATACACGTCTAGCAATCGCGCACGAATTTTAAATTGAGCTGACCGGGTATTTTTTGATCATGGAGCAGTTTTATTCATCAAAACCTCTACATCAGATTTTAAAATTTGGGACCGTCCATTAATTACGTCATACTGTGAGGGGGAGGGATCAACTCAGATTTGTAACAAAAAGTGACAAGGGGGCTCGGGGATCTTAAAAATTGTGATGTCACAATAGTCAAATTAAAATATTTTTAAAATTTTCATATTATATTTTTTAGATTTCAGGTTATTAGTTATTATTAGTCCAGTCATATTTTGTTTTATCAGTAATCTTTTGGGGTAGTTCTGATTTTTTCCATATATAATTAATTATATCTAATTAATTATTCTTTTTTGTCTGTGACATTAAAAAGTCCAGTTAATAACGTCATAAAAATTTACAATAAGGTACCTTTAGAAATTAAGAGTTTTAAGTTTGCCAACGCTCTTTCTTTTGAAGACAAAACTAAAATGCTTCTTGCTAACTCTAAATCTCTATAGACTGGACGAGTTGCAGGCATAATTTATAATTTGTGAATTAAGATAATTTTTGTATTTGTGTGTTGTTCTTTTGTTTTCTTTTTTATGTTAAAGAAAAGAAAAAAATGTTAACTTTAACTATTAATCTTTATAAACTTAAGATATATTTGTATATTTGTGTCCTTTTGTTCTTTGTTGTACTTCTAATGCATGAGAATCACAATTTTGTAATTCTAAAAAACTTTTTGTATACTGTACTTGTATTGACAGTCTATTCAAAAATAAATAAATATTCCTATGTCTATCTATCTATATAATTATATCTTTTTGGCATTCAACGATCAATTTTTATTCCAGCCAAAGTAATGCTTCAAAAAATTTGAAACTCTGTAGACTTTATCCTCATAAATCTTGCTATCCTTCAGAATTTTTAGCTATTATAATTTTGGAGTTAGAGCTAGATAAAATACTGCTATATATTAGTGTTATTAAGTTATAGATTCCAAAATTAAAATAGCTAAAAATCTGTAAAAATTATACTATTATAAGGAATACCTGGAACACCGAGCGATGGTCGATAATTTTTGCTTCAGATTAATGAGATATATAAATATGATTTTAAATTCAGGTTTAAAAGGTCAATTTTTTATTTGTAGCCAAAATAAAATAAAATTGATGTAATACTTAATTTATATTTTTTTACCAAAGTTTTGACCCGATAAGGCCATCATCAAGACGTATCTCACTGACCACAAAGTTTTGAATGTAATTGTAATTAAAAATAATATTAATATACACCGAGAGGTTGTTTCGTTTGACACTTTTGAATCACTGAAGAGGAGGAATGATCCTTCGAATTGTCGGATTATTTAAGAGATTTAAATTGATATTCTAATAAATTATTTTATAGAAAAATACCTTTAATTTTTTTTTTTTTTATTTTATTGAACCAATTATTTTACATGAATTAATGTATACATTGTATTTGATCTTCGACTCCGGAGATTACTTCTCCACCATCGACTGTCCTTGATCATCTTCTTAGTCCTTGTTTTTAATAAGAGGAAAAAACTAATTAAATAAAAAAAAACTCTTTTCCGATAATTATTCCAATTCCATCATCTTTCAACTTTTTTCCATTAATTAAATTTTTTTTTATAAATTTTATTAAACCAATTATTTTACATTAATTAATGTATACATTGTATTTTTGCTTGGATTCCGTAGACTACTTCTCCACCATCGAGTGTCCTTATTCATCTTTAGTCCTTGTTTTTAATAAGAGGAAAAATCTAATTAGATAAAAAAACCTCTTTTCCGATAATTATTTCAATTCCATTATTCCCAATCAAGTCGATTGGTTTTTTCATCCTCCATTAATTAAATTGGCAAAATCTAATATTTATAATAATATTTGTAATGATCTATTAGTGGAATTTAAAATTGAAAAAATCAATTAATTTTATTAATAGGAAATTGAATAAAATGTAATTATAAATTTTTATTCAAACAACCACCTTTGAATAATTATTTCAATTAACAAAAAACCCATCAAAAACAACTTAGCCGAAGATGAGACCGTGACAGTTCGAATTGTCAACACAATAACCCACTAACCCGTGAATTTCATCCAAATTGTTTAGAGCCATTTTTTTTTATAAAATAATATATTAGAATATTAATTTCATTCTCTAAAAAAATCCGACAATTCAAGGTTCTTCCGCCTTCTTCAGGATTTATAGTAAAATGATCAACGAAAGAACCTCCGTGTATATTAATTTTATTTTTATTTGCAATTACATTCAAAACTTTGTAAACAGTAATACGTCTTGATTATGGCCATAGCTGATGTAAACGTTGGTAAATATAAAAATTAAGTTTTTATTTCAATTTATTTTTTTGGCTGCGATTAAAAATCGACCTTTTTTACCTGTATTTAAAATTAAAAATAATCTATTATTATATAAAATTATTTGCCCGATACACTCACTCATCATCAAAACAGGCAGAACCACTGGACATAGAAACATTAAATTTGGAGAGGATATTACATCTATGACATAGGGGCTCACTAAGAGAGGATTTTTCTAAATTCGACCCCTAAGGGGCTCAAAGGGGGCAAAGTGTGTTTTCACTGATTATGCAATATCTCAAAAGCACGATAAAATATCTACTTTCTTTTTACTTATAAAAATACTAAAATAAAATATCTAAAAACTGATTTCAGGATTTTTTGAAATTCGACCCCTAAAGGGGCAAACTATCTTTGCAATGTGTTTAAACTAATTATGCATTTTCAATTAAGAACGATAAGATATCTACTTGATTTTTACTTAATAAAATTCTAAATACAAATATTTAATAAGCAATTTCAGGATTTTTTGAAATTCGACTCCCAACTATCCAAAATGTGACTGGGGGCAAAAATTAAATCTCTCTTCTATCTTGATCAAACTTTGTAGAGTTATTCTTTATTCCTTTATGAAACTATTCCTGTAGAAATCAACTATCAAAATTGACTGTATGGGGGCGAAGGGGGGGGGGGGCAAAATATAGAATTTTTTAGCTTTTTGTACATTTACTCTTTAGAAAACTGAGAGTTATTTATTTGCAAATATCTAAAAAATAATTTCAACTTCCCAAAACGTGAGTGGGGGCAAAAATTAATACTCTATCCGATATAGATCAAATTTTGTAATGTTAATTTTTAAGAATATATAAAATGTATGCTGTAAAAATCAATAGCCAAAATGAGTGCGTGGGGACGAAAGAGGGGTAAAATATTACAAATATATATTACAGACCTAATAATCACATGCCGAGACGCCGCCCGCCAGGGCCACCTGCTCGGAGGGCCGAGCTGTAGAGGGCGTGTCGCCCTGGAGCAGCTCGTATTAATATATCGCTTTTAACTGAATTAAAAAATTACCGAGGATCGCTCGGTGTTCCAGAGTACTAATAATTTGAAGTCCGTTATCTATTTATTATTTCATTAGATTGATTTCCAATAGTTATTTTAGAAAAATAGCCTTCAGTCCCAGTTGGGGTTTGTTATCCCATTGAGAAAAATATCTTTGACTTTCTGATGGATTCAATGCTTTAAGCAAACAGAGAATGAGCGAAAGCAACCCCTTCGTGGTGGAGTCAAATATTCCATGAGACGGTCCACCTGCGCCTGCGTTTAACCAACCATCAACATTATAAATGCAAAAATATTTATATTTTTATATCTATGACTAAAATAGAAAGCCGATATTAAATTTCAAAAATAATTTGAAAAATATTATTTTACTATTTTTAAATAGAATTATTATTGTAAACATCATTTCTCTTAATAATAATTTAAGTTTTCTATCGATTCTAAATTCGAACCCTGAATCATTTCAAAAAAGGAGGAGGTTCTCATTCGACTGATTTTTTTTGTGTCTATGTTACCTGATATCTTCGCCAATTGTGAACCGATTTTGATGATTTTTGAATTGGGTTCAGTCTAGTTTCCGATTGGTCCCTTTTTTGACGTGACAACGTCTTATAATTCGATGGAGCTTGCTGCACGCACGAAAAAACATGACTCATGCGGCGTTACCTCGCTCTGAGGCGTTCCATTTAAGGCTTGAAGTGCAAGCGAGAGCGCGGAACGAGCGACAAAGATTGAGGCGGGCTTTTTAAAAGCTACAGTTACAAAAATTTTAATGATGTTTCCAAATTTTAAATTTTAAATTTAAGATTTATGAACAATAATTTAATCACAGTTTATTTTTATAATAAATTATTCAAAATTATTACTTTTTTACAACAAATTACAATTAAATTTGCAAAAATAATTAAGTAACTAATTGAACAACAACTTTTATTCAGTTTACTTGCTGAAAGAAATAATGTCAATACAAAATTTATTATTATAAAATAATAAAATCAAAAATTAAATTTTAACAGTCGAGTAGAAATTTAAACAATAAATTTTATTCAAGTATTTTGTAAATTTAAAATGATTTTCTGAATGAAGAATTTTATGAAAAAAATCGGTTGTCTGTAAAGTCTGTTTACTGACGATAGTTGAACGTGACAACGTCATAAGAAAATACCATTCCATCAGTATTTTCTTATGACGTTGTCACGTAAACCGACTTTACAGACAACCGATTTTTTCATTTGGTATTGGACCTTTTTTGTTATGTTTGTTTAGGCATAACTTCTTTGTTTATAAACCGATTTTAATGATAGTTAGTACATTTTGTGGACGCACTAACTCAAAAACTATTGTGAATATCAAAATGAAATTTCACATGTAGTTTGGGTGCATTGAGATTAAGAGCTGATTAGATTTTGATAGAAATCGAACCCAAAATTAAGGAGAGCCGTTTTGCTGGCTAGAGGGGATGTTTGAAAATTTTAGATTTTAAATTATCTTTCATCTCCCACGTATTTATTTAACGCATTGATTAAGCACGACTAATCAGTGACCACCATTTGATTTGTTTAGCCAATCAGAAAGATCACGCCGTCATCACCGTTGATTATTATAAAGTAGGTATAGATAAATAATTCCTTGTGAAATATGAAATATTGCAAAGTTAACGATTTATAAAAATACTCACATATTTCTATTTGCTTTTCCAACTCAATTCTATTCATATTTAATTTTCATTGGCAAAAATTCACATTTAACCTTTTTTTGGGAACCTTGGTAGGAGCGTGGCTTAATTTTTTGGACCATAGTGGCTAGTTTCAATTTAGACCATCATATGGAGTTTATCGGAATTCTTAGTTTGCCTTTGGATACTTGGTAGGGGCTTGGCTTGTTTTTTCCCACAGTGGCTAGTTTCAATTTAGACCACCAGATAGCGTATTCAAATACAAATCGTTTAATAGTATATATTTGGAATCATATTCAATTTCCTCTTCAAATGAACATTATCGTTAATAACAAATTTAAATTTAGGGAACGAAGAAAAGATTATGTTTATTATAGACAAAAGGATCAGCCGGGGCTCGAAAAAATAAATTCCATAATTCATATAGACAATGGGTATTAGTTTGGGTTCGGGGATCAGTAGCTTAGTGGATATAGGAGCTAAAGCTCTTATGACAAAGCATTGCAGTACACATGCAAAGATCCCGGGTTCGAGCCACGGCTGATCCTTTTGTCTATAATAAAAATAATCTTTTTCTTCGTTCCCTAAATTTAAATTTGTTATTAATTGTCTTTACACGGCCTCGTTGTGGTCGCGCCCCGGGTGAAGAGAAAATTATTTTCGATCTTTGGGGTCTGCGATCGATTGGGAGGCGCTGGAATATTTAATTGTTCAATTATCTTTAATATTTCTTCTTTTGGGATTTCATCCACATTCGAGAAACGGGGAACTTTACCGATTCTCGTGGAATATTGGGTGCCTTGGAGAATTAAATATTTACAAGCAAAATCTTATTCGATATATAATAATGGCAGTAGCGGAGTAGGAAAACGAGGATCTGTCTGTGTGTATATCTATAATTGAGTGAATGGGGGGTTGTTTTGCTCGTCTCTCTGAATTATTAATTAGTTTCCAACGAGAAACGATTCTGCCTGCCCGCTCCATCTCCTTAACCCATTAAACTATATTATATATACATATTATCATCCGTCTAGATCCCACGCATCCGATAGAGGCATAGTCTGTCTATCTACGTGTCATTCAGTGAGCCAATATACTCGTAGTTTCATTTCTAGAGAGTGGAGATGAACAGCCTCCTCGCTCTCTTGTGGGTGGCTGGTCTGTTTATTTAGCCAAGTGCAAAACGCTCTTCAATATCGATTCTTTAACCTTTAGCAGGGAATCATCCTTTTTCCATTTCTCACACTTTCATCTGAAAACACGCACCTAGAGTAAACTTCGTAAATTTTTACATTTTTTAAGTCACAACAGAATCGACGCACAGTACTTAGGTATTGCAAGAGAGAGCTAACCGGGTGCTACTTAGGGCCGGTTGTATGTCGCAAAGTAAAGCTTTTTACCACTAACACAGGGTAGATGCTAAATGGAGAGACTGGGATGGCCAATCAGATGACAGGCACTGAAAATTCCTGGCATCTGATTGGCCATCCTAATCCCTCCATTTACCACCTACTCTGTGTTAGTGGTAAAAAGCATTTACTTTGCGACATACAACCGGCCCTAAAAATCAACTGGTGTGTTCACCACACGACTTTCATATTTTCGTTTATTTGAAGTCAGCGCGTCACTACCAATTCACACTCCCATCCTTTATTTCGTTTTGTTTTTCATTTTCTCAAAAAAGGCTCTAACGATTTTTTTAAAAATTAGTTTATTTATCAAGTGTCGTGAGTTAATAGTTGTGTCAAATTTTTAATCCGATTGAATTAAAGGAAGGGGTTGTAAATTAGGAGTGTCGTAAAATAAATATTTTAATCGTTCATATCTCGTCTCCGGAAAGTCGCAGAGCCTTGAAATTTGAAACTTAAGCTATCTAGAGGCTACAAGAAGTATAACAAGATTTTGGATAAAATAGAAAAACCAGAAGTTGATGTTTACATACGTAAGAATTTACCCCCTGCGTTTCGCAATCATAAGTCTCAGAGATGCGAAATTCGAAACTTAAGCTTGATATAGGCTACAAAAAGGACATCAAGCTTTCTTCGGTGGCCAGCCCATTTTAAACGTGTTTTACTATTGTTATTATTATTGTTTTTTTTTTAGCATTTTAATGTTAATTTTTATTTATGTTTTTCCTTTTTTTTGTTTTGTTTTTTGTTTGTAACATTTGATTAATGTTTTTTTCTTGTCGCATTGCACAGTTGTGGGGCGCTTTTGGCGCTCCCAACACTCTGGCCTCGGTTCTGGAGTCCTACTGGCGCCCATATATACTTTTCACTAATAGCCACAACATCTGGCGTAATTGTTTGGACGGCTGATGAGGGTTTTAACCTAATATGTAAACAAATCTGTATTCCTTCTGTAAAGGGCTGCCCCCCTCTGCGTGGCGAAATAAATAAATCAGTCATTGAAATCAGAAGACCGGAAATGGAGATTTTCATGAAAGATTTTTCTTTTTTTTTTTTGATTTTTTCAAAAACAAGACCCTTGATAAATACACTTAATTTTTAAAAAAATCGTTGGAGCCGTTTTTGTGAAAATAAAAAAAAACGAAATAAAGGAAGGGGTGTAAATTATTAGTGTCGGGATGACTTCAAATAAATGAAAATATGAAAGTCTTGTGGTGACCACACCAGTTGATTTATTTTATTTTATTTATTTATTTATTTTTATTTTCCTTGATCTTACTCCATATGATAAATAAAATAATCTCACTTCTTTATAAATTAAATACCAATCAAATCAATAAATTCTAAAATATTTATTAGGTAATTTTTATATTTATTTTTATATCCAGGTATATATATATATATATCTATTTTAAATAACAACCTAACGAACTTTATTAAGAGTTCTAATTTATATCTCAATTATCCTAAATAGAAGTGAAATGGTATAAAACGACATGACAAAAAAGAATCCAGTTCCTAAATTGAAAGTTTTAAATAACTTGATATCATCAACTGCTCGTCTATTACGAGGGAAATGAAAAATGACGCCGGCGAGCGAGCCGACCCGTGTGTGGGCACTTTTCCAAAATGTTAAATGAAATCTCGGAAAAAAAATTTAATTTGGGAATTGAATAATCGAATTTTATTTTATAACTCGTCGCTGTTTTTTCATATAGAAGGTGTAGACTAGAATAAAAACGCCATTTGTCATTTGGATGATAGAATAATAATTTTTATTATCTTCCTGATTCTAATTAAACAATCCAGAACTTGGGTTCATTTGATTAAAATATCATGAGGTCTTTTTAGCCACCTAACCAATCCACTGAAATGTTATTTTTAAATGTCAAAAAATAATTTGAATAATATTATTTTTTTTCCTTTTAGGCTATACATATTTATATATTCATTATCTAAGGCTGCTGAATAAAATAGGCGTAATGTAAAGTGATAAATTTGCAAAGTTGTCCAGACTATAGGTATGCTATACCTATATAGCTACCACTTGAATGCCTGGTTTGATTTTTTTACGCCTCGCAGCTCCGTCAGACGTGAATTATGTTCAGCATATTAATGGCATTTAAAAATTGCAAATAAAATCATTGCTTATGCTTATGATGTACCTTCTGATATTCAATAAATATATTATAAATAAATTATGAAGTACATAACCTATTGAAAAGTTTTTGTTTTGCCGAGAGTAACAGAGTTGTTGATTCACAAAGAGAAACAAAGAGGTTGTCCTCTGCTTGATGCAAATAAACATACACACATGAAATGCAAAGATTGCGAATCAATATATGTAGGGAAGACCGAGACATCTGAAAATTCGATTAAATGAACACATAAGAGACTTTAAAAATAAAAAGTAGGAAAAAATCTTTTGCAGAACATTTAAATTCAAACAATCACTCCTTCCGAGAAGGTATTAGATTAATAAAAGGAGAAAAGAACCCAAAATTAATTAGCGCAATCGAATCTTTAGAAATTTTGAAATCATTCAATAGAAATTCAAAACTCTGTTTGAACAATCAGATTGAGTTGTTGAATAGTAGTAATCTGCTTAAGATGTTTGCTAACAAAAGATAAAAGAAAAAAAAAGGAAAAACCCCCTTCTTTGTCAGCCCTTCTAAGGAGAAAGGAGAAAGGGAAACATATTGTTATATTTGAATGTGAGCCCAGATAGAATGTCTTTATTAGTTCCCAGCCCTCCAGCAGTGACGAAAGAACACCAAGTTTTCAATATCCATATGATATTAACTCCATGAAAAACATTTATAATTGAAGAAAGACTGATGATGAAGACCAAGTCTTCGAAACTATAGTCTCAAACAAATAAATAATATATATACAGATATATAAATATATATATATATACAGATATATCATCTCGATATATATGTGTGTATGTTTATTTGCATCAAGCAGAGGACATCCTCTTTGTTTCTCTTTGTACATAACCTATATTAGTTAGAACGAAGAACATGTTTGTTTATTTTCTATATATCAATAATAATAAATACATTGTTATTGCAATGGTAACCTAATTAGAATTAATTAATTAGGTAATATATCATGTTAAAATATTTTTTCTATATCTATATCTATAGGATAAAGTAAAGAATATATTTTTTTCTTCTTTTAATTTTCTAAAAATCTTTTTTTTTTAATGCAATCGAATGCAAGAAGGGGTGCACCAGTAAAGATGTAGCCCCTATGGATCTCGAAAGACCCTTGCATTACCGAAGAGAAGGGAAAGTTGTTTAAGTGAGAGGGTGTAGACAGTAGGTGTCTATGCACCCTGGTTTTGAAGGTTTGAAGATTATAAGTGCTGGGAAAGATGGAGGCTGGGAGAGAGTTCCAGTTCCTTGAAGTCATGGGGATATATGAATTCGCGAATGAAGTGGTCCGGCACTTTTCTAATTTGACCGCGAAAGAGTGTTGGGAGTCGGCAAAACGTGTGCTGCGTGCAAAGCATGCTTTGGGGGAATTATTGATTTTATCTCATCAGAGCACCTGCCGTGATAGTATCTATAGAAAAGGGAAAGGGCGGAGACATCTCTTCGATGAGCCAGCGAGTCGAGGGAGTCGGTGAGGGTAGAATCGTCAATTAGCCTGACGGCTCGTTTCTGAATTGCATCAAGGGTAGCAAGAGAATGTAAATTAGATTTTTTAAGGGTAAAAGAAAATTCAAGCTTTTATTTTTTCTTTTCCTTATTTTCGTGGTTATGACGAATTGGATTGTTTGCTGGTGGGTTGGCAAATGGGCTGCCAGGTTGAATGGGGACAGGCAGGATACATCAACCAATGGAGGTAGGAGATGTGCATTTTAATTTCAAGAATCATTTAACCAAGGAACGATATTTTTACAAAAAAAACAAAACCTGAGACATTGAAAATATATAGCAGAGATTTGTTATATATTCTGGTGTGTCACATAATCCTTTAACTTTTTATTGCTTTGGATTTGGAGCGGAATAATCAACCAATAAAAGCAGTTTCTATTCCGGAATTCCACAATAGAGCCTATTATTATGGAAAATAATGGAAAATATATAAATTGTTAAAAACAATTATTGCGTTAATTTAAAGAAGTTTTTTTAACCGACTTCAAAAAAGGAGGAGGTTCTCAATTCGTTTGAATTTTTTTTCTTGTATCTATGTTACCTAATATCTTCGACAATTGTGAACCGATTTTGATATTTTTTACTTTACCATACAGGGTATGGTCAAGTATTGTAATTGTGCATGAAAAAAGTGTTTTTTTCCTTCTTTTTTTCGAAATATCTAAAAAACGGCTGAAATTATTTCGATTAAAAAAATTGAGCGAAACCATGGCATTTTGCTCTACAAAAAAGTAAGTAAACATCGAAAAAATTATATTTTTAGAGATAATAATTGTATTGTCAAAATGTCTGTTAGTTAGTCTGTGGGTTACCAAATTTTTGTACGAGCTAGCTCAAAAACTAGTGTGAATATCGTAACCAAATTTCACACGTAGTTTTGCTCCAATGAGATTAAGAGCTGATTAGATTTTGGTGCATATCGACGCAAAATTAAGGGGGGTCGAGGGGGGTTAAAAATTAAAAATCTAGGTCGTTTGAGCAAACTCAACCAAATTTTGTATACATAATCAGTGGACCCCCAGAATTCTAAAAATGCAAAATCTAACCGCCCAAAATGGGGAGGGGGGGCAGAGGGTCAAAAAATGAAAATCTTGGCCATTTACCAAACTCAACCAAATCTTGTATACATAATAAGTGGGTCCCCAGAAGTCTAAAAATGCAAAAACTAACCGCCCGAAATGGGGGGGGGTCAAAAAATGAAAATCTTGGCCATTTACCAAACTCAACCAAATTTTGTATACATAATAAGTGGGTCCCCAGAAGTCTAAAACTGCAAAAACTAACCGCCCGAAATGAGGGGGGGTCAAAAAATGAAAATCTTGGCCATTTACCAAACTAAGCCAAATTTTGTATACATAATCAGTGGGTCCCAAGAAGTCTAAAAATGCAAAAACTAACCCCCTACATGATTATAAATAATTTTATTAAATATTAAATATAACTGAGGGGCCAGGGTGTTTGGTAAAGTCAAGTGGATGGCCACATCAGAACACGTCAGCTTATTTTGCCTTGGGTTTTTCATTGTTATTGGACCTTTATTGTTATGTTTGTTCGGCATATCTTCTTTGTTAATGAACTGATTTTAATATGATTATTTCTGCGTTTGGATCAGTCTGGCTCCAAGATAGTCAAGATAGCTAACTATTTATCTATTTATTTATTTTATGTATGTTCAGCGAGAACTTTTTCCACGTGAACCGATTTCGATGATTCTTTTTATATTGGAAAGAAGGTACCTTAGGGGTGGTCCCATATTAATTTGGTCAAGTTCTGATGATATGATCAATGACGAAATAGCTTAAATCTCCAATTCTTTTGAGCAAATAATCGAAATTATGATAAATAAAATCTTTTATAAAAAAAATCTTGAAACGTTCATTTAAAACCCGCAAACGTTTCTATATTTATGAATTGAATTTTATTATCATTTTCTGATTCTTTCGCCCGACACTTTCTCTTACGAGATGAATGCAAGGTATTATATTAAGTCACTATTAATAACATCACTAAAAAGAGAAAAATAAAAATAATTTTTATAAAAATAAAAATAAAACCGACTTCAAAAAAATTAAATGCAGAGAAAAATAATAACTCAAAAATCAAATAAAATATACTAAAAGTTATAAAATCATTATCTAAATTAGTTACAACTAAACGACGAAATTTTTACATGAAATCACTTTTTGAAGTCGGTGCTAAACAAACTATATAAGCGACCATACCCACCAAACTTAGCATTTACTAAGTAAGATCCGTCGAGTGCGATTCATAAAATGTATATGTTTGGAACCGACTTCAAAAAGTGATTTCATATTAATATTTAGCCGTTTAGTTGTAACTAAATTAGATAATTATTTTATACCTTTTAGTGCATTTTATTTTGTTTTGACTTCTTATTATTTTATTTGTTCCATTTAATTTTTTTGAAGTCGGTTTTATTTTTCTAATTTTAAATGTTCATTTTATTAGATTGATTAAACTTTATTGATTTTTGATCAGAGTAAAAATAACCCATTACCTACTTATCTACCTAATTCATGTTTTATTTATTTATCACTTAAACGTCCCGTATCAGTGCTTTGCAATTATGGCAACCACCCCATACGGAGTATTTCTTCTTCTTTCTCCTTCAAATTTGTGTCCTCTTTAATATTTAAACATATATATTGTTCAATTTTTATCCCCATTTATAATACTAATTATTCAAAAAATACAGGGCTGAATAGAGAGAGTGATTCTAAAGGCAAACTTCTCACAATTAGACTTCTTTTCATGTAGTGGGAGGGATATCAAAAGATATTGCTCACACTACGATTAAAATGTCTAATAGATTGTATTTTATTATTACATGCTTTATACTAGCTTCACTTGTATGTATCTATCTGTGTACTATTTATCTATCTATTAATGTGACTTTTGTTCTGTTAAATTCCGCAATCATTTCTCTATAAAAATAAGTGTTTACCTACTCAATTTAAATGAAATAATATAAATATAATAAAAATAAATACATTACATTATGTTAAATTCCGCAAACTTTTCCTTATAAAAATAATTAGGACTATAAATTAGTATTTTAGTTTTGTTAAATTGTTAATTTATTGTATAAAAATGTATATTGTAACTGGGATAACTCCCGTATATCGAATAAAATAAAATAAAATTAATTACAACAAAAAAGCTAACAGACATTTATTTTATATTTAAAACGATTGTTTTTATAGCCCAAGAGCCCACGACTGCCAGACCTTCGTTATTTTATAAAAGCTGAAAGTTTTTCTGTGCATGTCCCCTATACAGGTAAGAACGACCAGCGACTATAGAGTTTAGGTTGTGGTTACTTTGGCAGGTAACAGGTAATAAAAGGTGTATAAAATAGTACTTTAAATTCGTTAAAGTATAAAGCTCAATTTTTTTATATTTTCTTCGGGATAACTTTAGAAATCTCGTCATCCATTGCCGGACACTTATGACAGTTGCTACCCCCTGCCAGACACCCCTAAACTTTAATAAATTATAATTATACTTTCGTTATAATATAAAAGATAAATTTTATATATGTTACTTGGCGACCTATAAAAAAATGTTACCTCAATAGGCGGACAGTTTTAATGGATTTTACATAGATTTTTGACATTTCGGTTATTATTGATAACCATTGGTGAAGACATGGAGGAATCGACTTAAAATCAAAAATAACCATCGATTCTTATCTAATACTAGAGGAATAACCTTATTGCATTCCATTTTTGTTGTTTTGACTATTAATGACAACTTCTACTGAAAACGTGGAAGAATCGACTTAAAATCAAAAAGACTAAATTCTTTTATAGCAAACCACTCAAGCTTGAGTTTCTTAAAGTTTAGGGGTGTCTGGCAGGGGGTAGCAACTGTCATAAGTGTCCGGCAATGGATGACGAGATTTCTAAAGTTATCCCGAAGAAAATATAAAAAAATTGAGCTTTATACTTTAACGAATTTAAAGTACTATTTTATACACCTTTATTACCTGTTACCTGCCAAAGTAACCACAACCCAATCTCTATAGTCGCTGGTCGTTCTTACCTGTATAGGGGACATGCACACAAAAACTTTCAGCTTTTATAAAATAACGAAGGTCTGGCCGTCGTGGGCTCTTGGGCTATTATCTTTAATAGTCAAAAAAAAAAAATTATTTACTTATTGTTTTCAGATCCAATTTTCACATCAGCTTTTTTAAAAAATAAATACACCTATCTTGTTCATTTTTTATTTATTTTTATTTTTTTCTGTTTAAAAATTTCAGTGCTTGACAAACATTAAACAAAAATTTGATGCTACAGTAGCTACACCTAACATTGGATTGTAGTCAAGTTTTATACGCAATTTCCCAATTTTTTACAACAGGTCAGAGTTTTGAGAGATTATCGGTCAAAACAACGAAAAAGGCCATTTTGACCTATTTTTCGAATCCATTAGATATTAAACAGAAATATTTTGTTCACGTATTTGAAAACAGCTTCCTCTTTTGATTTTCAAATTAACATCATTTGTTTTTATCTATATGTTTATTATTCATTATAATCATGTATTTTTAGTTTTTTAGTTATAACTCGAGTTCTAATTGTGCTACAAACAAGTGGTAATTTGAAAATCGAAGAGGAAGTTGTTTTCTATTATGTAAATAAAATATTTTGATTTCAAATATTGCTGTTTAATATCTAATGGGACTCGAAAATAGGTCAAAATGGTATTTTTCGTAATTTTGAACGATAATCTCTCAAAACTCTAATCTGTTGTAAAAAAATCGAAAAATTGCATGATATTCAGCGTATAAAACTCTACGGGAATCTATTGTCAGGCTTACGGGTTAGAAATTTTTGTTGAGCAGTGTTATCTAACTAATTTTTTCATTCAAATTTTAGAAAACCAGAAAAAGAAGAGGAAATTGGAAAATTCCAGAAATCTTCAAGTAAACATGTACCTATTTCCGATTGGTCTTCTAGCCGCTAGATTTTCAAATTACCACCATTTGTTTTTATCTATATGGTTATTATCTTTTATAATCACGTAGTTTTATTTTATAACTCGAGTTCTAATTGAGTTACAAACAAGTGGTAATTTGAAAATCCAAGAAGAAGCTGCTTTCCAATACGTCAACCAAATATTTTGATTTCAAATATTGCTGTTTAATATCTAATGGGACACAAAAATAGGTCAGAATGGGCTTTTTCGTCGTTTTGACTGATAATATCTTAAAACTCAGAACTATTGTAAATAAACTGCAACGGATCGTTGCTAAACTTTTAGCCAATTAACTATGTTATTCTAGAGTAAAGTACTTTAAAATTTAATTTTACAAAAAACTTTATATGACCTTTTTTGTAGTCCTCAAGGTACTTAATTACATTATTAAATTTCCTCAAAATTGGTTAAGTCATTTTCAAAATATTTAGAAAAAACTAAAAAAGAACTAGAATAAAGTACTAATGTTTGTGGGCCGATATGTACCAAAAACTAATCAGGGCTTCATTTTGTTAAAATAATAGTAGGTTTTCAATTTTATTTCAATCGGTTGTACGGTGTGGAAAAAATCGTGTACGAAAAAAACGATAACATACATCCATCCATCCATCCGCACGCACTTCCTGAAAAAATCTCACTTTTTGGCCTCTCGACGAGACCCCATGTAATTTTTGGCAAAACCGTCAGGTGCTAAAATTCAACTTAATTGAATACTACAATTTGTGAATTTAATTGAGACCATGGGTTCCGTAGTCTTTACCTGAGGACCCTTTGAATTCTCGCTTGCCGCGAGACCGATTACAATACTTTACCCATGCTTCGCATTGGATAAAGTGAGAAACCGGGAAATTGCATGATAATCAGCGTATATAACTCGACTGGAATCCATTGCTAGGTTCACGGTTAGAAATTTATGACGACCAGTGTTTTTTGATAAATGTCTGCTGTCTAGTGTTTAAAAACGTTGAAAGAAGAAAGAAAAAAAAAGTAACAATAAATCCAAGTCATTTGTAAAGATAAAAGCAAAATTAGTCGAACCAAAAAATGGATTATGTGAGTGTGTGTGGGTTGTTGTGAATGCATCGGCCGAAAATAGCGCTGCGATTGCACTCTTAGTAAATGACGCTTGAAGCAATAAATAAGGAGTGGGCGAGCAATGAAGCGTCGGAAACAAGGGCTTAGGATTTGGGCTGACAGATAAATGAATGGATGCTTTGCTCACGCCTCAAAATCTGGAGCTGGCCTGAATTTGCACGCCTCAGGGAATAATTGAACCGGAAGGAAACGCGTTAAGGGTACCTATCTACCTCCATTTCCTCAACATATATATTATTTTCCGTCATTCTTGATAAATTAGCCTGAAACTCGATTAATTTTAGCCCCCCTATAACTTTTATTAATTTATAATTCTAGACTGTTAAATTATTATTATTTTTTATTTTTTAAACATACATTGATTCTATTTCTACTACACTGAAGTGCAAAAAAATCGACCCACCAATAAAAACTTTATTAAATAGTAAAACATTTTTAATTTTTTTTTCAAGGAACCATACATTATTGAACTTATTGCAAGTGTACTTGCCACTTGTCGTTGACTTAGCCCTTGATTAATTAGGCACACAATTTGAAGTTCTTTTGAACTTCAGAAATATCCATTTTGTATATTTTATCTTTCTTTCTATCAATGATGCTTAATTCAAAATTATTCATTTTATTGATATTTCAAATGGAATATGATCTTTTATTAAAATTTTATTTAAATTAAAGTGATATTGAAAAAGTATGATAATTTGTAATTGTATCTTTTTATTTAATTTTACTTATTTTTTTTATAAAATTCAAAAATTATCAACAATATTTATTGAATATGTTAGTCTATGAGTTTATAGAACAAATTATATAAATATTTGTAAAAATTTTAAAAATAATTTGCTATTTAATCAAGTTTTTATTAGTGGGTCGATTTTTTGCACCGTGGTATAGATATAATAATAAATTTCACAAAGAGAAACAAAGAGGTTGTCCTCTGCTTGATGCAAATAAACTTACACACATATATATATCGAGATGATATATCTGTATATATATTATTTATTTGTTTGAGACTATAGTTTCGAAGACTTGGTCTTCATCATCAGTCTTTCTTCAATTATAAATGTTTTCATGGAGTCAATATCATATGGATATTGAAAACTTGGTGTTCCTTCGTCACTGCTGGCTAGGAACTAATAAAGACATTCTATCCGGTTCACATTCAAATATAACAATATGTTTCCTTTCTCCTTTTTCCTTAGAAAGGCTGACAAAAGAAGGGTTTTTCTTTTTTCTTTTATCTTTTGATAGCAAACGAAAAAAAACGCAAAAGAAAAAAGAAAAACCCTTCTTTTTGTCAGCCTTTCTAAGGAGAAAGGAGAAAGGAAACATATTGTTATATTTGAATGTGAACCGGATAGAATGTCTTTATTAGTTCCTAGCCAGCAGTGACGAAGGAACACCAAGTTTTCAATATCCATATGATATTGACTCCATGAAAAAACATTTATAATTGAAGAAAGACTGATGATGAAGACCAAGTCTTCGAAACTATAGTCTCAAACAAATAAATAATATATATACAGATATATCATCTCGATATATATATATGTGTGTATGTTTATTTGCATCAAGCAGAGGACAACCTCTTTGTTTCTATTTGTGAATCAACAACTCTGCTACTCTCGGCAAAACAAAAACATTTCAATTAAAATAAATTTCACCCCTTCATTTTAGGTCCTGAAAAAGAGGAAATTTCATTTTTTTCCTTTTAGTAAAATCTGATTAATAATAAAGGAATAAACATATTAATATTTCAAATGAATTTGGATAAAGTTTAGCAACGATCCGTTGCAGTTTATTTCCTTCCGATTCAATTATAAGTAAAGTGAATATTTGTTCACCGGAAAATATGTTTCAATGATAAATAAAAAGAAGTATCGTTGTTTATCCAATTTTGAAAATTCAATAAAAATCTTTAATAAGATATTGCACCTATTCATTATTTGATGAATAATTTAAGCCTGTATTTCTTGAAAGATGAATATTAATGGAATGTTTTGTGACCAAACTTGTCAGCCAGCCAGCTCCCTCCCTTGCTCAACTCCCGGGGCAGTTTTGGCTTATATTAATTGACTTGTCCGATTAATTTTGACGCGTCGTTTAAAGCCAGGTTGGAGAAGGGTTTAGCTTGCGTTCATCCCTCATAAACACAATTCACCCCCTAAGTTGAACAGTTTGCCTTTCCTTCATTTTGAAAAGTGCTTCACGTCGGTTAGAAGGAGCCTCCCAAGAAATATTTCACCCTCTTTTGGTTACGAGCAGCGATATATGGTAACAGCGTATCAACATGGAAAAGGTTTAAGAGGGGGTAAGGAAAGAGTTTGCTTGGGGGCTCAACCGGACAACTTTAACAAAGCCCCGTGACCCGTGGAACAACGCCCCAACAACATCAACGCAGTAGTTAACTTTGATGCTAGAGCCAGAAGTTTAAAAAAAGGTCAACTGAGCGAAGGCAATATAATATAATATGGGAAATTATAAATGAAAAAATAAAAAATCATTAATCTTTTTAATATCTATCATCTATCTGTACACTGAAAAATTTATATAAATAAGAAATTATATTTAATATGAATAGATTGTGAAGTTAATTATGGAAAAATCGATCTCTGTTCAATATGAATAAATGATATACGCATTTTAAGTATTCTCATATTTTGGAGCAACTCTAGATATATTAATAGTTATGATGCCTCTATTTGAACCAAGCACCAATAAGTAAATTATGAAAATATTGTTATTTGATTAAAATAGTGGAATAGTTAAATTTAATAGTTGGGTATTTAAATGGAATAATACGTAATTACGATAAGAAATTAAATAAACTTGAGTGTTTTTTATTTATAATAAATATAGGTATGTATTTCTTATTAGAAAATGTGTATATATTCATTTGATGTAAAATCTACTTTATTCAATCAAATGAATTATGTAAACATTTATTTTAATTATTCATTTGGTTCAATTAATTAGATAAAAATTTGAATTATTATCTTTGATATATGGTAAAGGGTAATCTAATTTTATTAAATATTAATATTTCTTCAAATCTTGTAATGGGTTTTAAAATTAAAAACAATTACTTACTTACTTACCCCCGATGGCCAAATCGCCCTTGTAGAGCTTGAGCCTCTCGCGTGATGCCTCTCATCTATATCCCTCTATCCTGGGCCAATCCCTCCCATCCTACCCCCACGTGAAGCTCTTGCAGATCTCTGAAAAAAACAATTAATAATGTAAAAAAAAATTCTTAAAATGGCGGAGACCGCTCTCTTCGGGGCAAATTTTGGTGACATTATCAAGAGTAAAAAATACGCTTATATATATATATTTATATATATATATAAAGGGTATGCATCTTTTATCTATGACAAAGGCTTTGAATGTTCTATGATCTTTGGATAGCTCTTAAGAATAAAGAGTTTTCGTCCTGCAGTCGCCAGAGATATACGGTACTCTATATTATTCTATGGATGCTCCATCTAAGGCGGGCTACATAGCTGATAATTGATAAATAATAATAATAATAATAAGAAAAAAGTTCTATTTTTAACCGACTTCCAAAAAAGGAGGTTCTCAATTTTTTTGTGTCTATGTTACCTGATATCTTCGCCAATTGTGAACCGATTTTAATGATTTTTTTTGCATTGGGCTCAGTCTAGTTTCCGATTGGTAAAAATATAAATTTCATTGGTATTGGAACTTTTTTGTTATGTTTGTTCAGTTATAACTTCTTTCTTTAGGTGGTCGGGCTGGTCTAGTGGTTAGCGACTCCACCTGCTAACCATGTGGACCCGATTCATTTCATTCATTTAAAACCAACGTTTCGAGATAAATTCTCTATTTTTGAAATGAATGTTATTATCAATTTCTGATTCATTCGCCCGACTTAGGAGATGCATACAAAGTATTATATCATAAGTCACTATTAATAACATCACTATAAAAATAATTTTTAGAAAAAAAAAACCGAGACTTCAAAAAAATAAAATAAACAAATAAAATAATAAGAGCTTAAAAATAAAATTAAATTCACTAAAAGGTATAAAATAATTATCTAATTTAGTTACAACTAAACGACGAAATATTAACATGAAATTACTTTTTGAAGTCGGTGCCAAACAAACTATATAAGCGAGCTTGCGCGATGTTGTCATCATTACCCGTCAAACGTATTAAGTAAAATCCGTCTAGTACCATTGATAAAATGTATATGTTTGGCACCGACTTCAAAAAGGGATTTCATATAACAATTTCGTCGTTTAGTTGTAACTAAATAAGATAATTATTTTATACCTTTTAGTCCATTTTATTTAATTTTTGAGTTCTTATTATTTTATTCGTTGCATTTAATTTTTGAAGCCGGTTTTTATTTTAAACTTTCGACAATGTATTAAAATTTTGAATTTTTAGGTTCATGATTATTTTACAAGAAAAATATCGCTACAATGTTTGTTTATTTTTGACGTATAGTCTGTAAGAGCATTGTAGCTCATACACTGAATAAGACCAAACTTGAATTTTACAATTTAAACATGTAGGTATTCATTTTCTCTAAAATCAAAATTCGTAATTAAACTTTTAATTGAATGATATTTTGGGGAATTTTTTATTATGCGGTGTTAATTAATTATCCCTGTAAAGATCTTAAGAATAGGATTTAGCTAAGTGGGTAAATTTCTTGTCTAACCGCCATTTTCTCACCCCTCTGATAGAAAAAGAGCGTCTCGCAAAGTTTTTAACCTTTCTAAGCAGCATCGATTAATCTTAAAATAATATTGGCTAAACTGTTTCGAAAATCAATAAATAGCCTTGAGTACTTACAGTTTACATTCATTATTCATGTACCGTTGGTTTGCTTGTTTAAACTTTGGTGGTCAGCAGTGGAGAGAATTCTTCCGGTGTGAACTTCCTGCTAGAATTAAATAAAAAATTTATAATTTTTTTAGACTATTTGTTTCGAGCCAACTCAGTGTTATCTGAATATTCATCTGTTAAAATCGATTTTGGTGAAATATGAGTGTTAATGGACTATTGGTTGCCGATGTTTCAGGATACTACTATACAATACAACTCTTGTTGTCCATATCTACATATTTATTTGGAAAAAACAACAGTCATAGTTAAAAAAAACACAATACAAAACAAACATAATATAGATCAGAAAAAATAAAAAAACTATGACTTATTACACATTTTCTCACTGAGAGATATAGTATAAAACAAAGTTGGAATCTAGGGACAGAGCCCGAAATACAAATTTTAGCATGTTGAATGATTCTTTTCCATTTTCAAACTCAATAGAAGGAATCGCATGGAACTGGACAAATACATTTAAATTAAATTAACAAAAAATAAAACAATAACTTAGAACAGAACCTCTCTCAAACAAAGCAAAAGGCTCGCCGGCTCACCCCCCCCCCCCCAGTGGCTCACTCTCACCCAACCTAAAAAGACTCAAACAGCCAAAAAGTTAAATCAATCAAAGTTCAATTCTATAGTCACCAAAATTAAAATCAAAAAGTAAATAAATTAAATCGTTTGAGTCAAAAAGCTAAAAACCAAATAAATTAAGTCAATTAAGTTTAAAATTGAATAGTCATAAATAATTAAAAATTAAAAACCAAAACAAACACAAAACAACCAAATTACATCAGTATAGTCAAAAATTTAAAATCAAAAACTGAATAAAATAATAAATTAACCCACCCAAAAATGAAAAGTCATGAATGTTAAAACAAAAATAAATTAAATAAATAAATAAAATCAACGCGGTCAAACAAACAAATTAAACAAATCAAAATTGAAAAGTCATAAATAGTAAAATTCAAATAAATTAAACAAATATATAAGCAAAATCAAAGTAGTTAAAATGTCAAAGCTGAATGAATCAAAATAGATCAGGCGAGTTACATCCGCCACACAGCAGATCAGGAGAGTAAATTTTACCGAACAATGATCAACCGAAGCAAAAAATAATATATACACTCCGGTGGAAAAAAATCGATCCACCAATAAAAACTTTATTAAATAGTAAATCATTTTTAATTTTTTTTACAAGTTTCCATACATTATTGAAATTATTGCTTATTGCAAGTATACTTGACACTTGTTGTTGACTTAGCCCTTGATTAATTAGGTACACAATTTGAACTGATTGAACTTCAGGAATATCCATTTTGTATATTTTATATCTTTCTATCAATGATGCTTAATTCAAAATGATTCATTTTATTGATATTTCAAATGGAATTTGATCTTTTATTATAACTTTATTTAATTGTAAAGTGATATTGAGAAAGTATGATAATTTGTAATTGTATCTTTTAATTTAATTTTATATATTTTTTTATAAAATTCAAAAATTATCAACAAAATTTATTGAATTTATTAGTTTAAGAGTTAATAGAACAAATTATATGAATATTTGTAAAATTTTTAAAAATAATTTACTATTTAATCAAGTTTTTATTGGTGGCTCGATTTTTTTGCACCGCAGTGTATATTTTTTTTAAATATTTAATACGATAATACAATTGTTATATTATTTAATCTGTTAAGATAAATAAAAGAGAAGAGCACTGTTTACTTTAACGTGAAAAAATTTAACACTGGTAACAATATCATATAAAGAAACATTCTTAACGTTGTATCATTCGCATCTAGAGTAAATTTGTAACAGGAATACCAGGGAATTGGGCAAAATTAAAAACACGGTGTTTCGTCTATTTATTTTGACTTCCTCAGTGACCTATTTTTTCATTCTTTGTCAAAAAACAATTTCACTATACGACAAAACATCTTTTTACTTTACAAAACAGGATATGGTCATGTATTATAATCATGCATGAAAAAAGTGATTTTTTTCCTTCTTTTTTTCGAAATATCTCAAAAACGGCTGAAACTATTTTGATTAAAAAAAAATTGAGCGACACTATGGCATTTCGCTCTACAAAAAAGCCCTAATAAGTGAACATCGAAAAAATTATATTTTTCGAGATAATTATTGTTTTGTCAAAATGACAGTTAGTTAGTCTGGTTGTCTGTCAGTTAGTTAGTCTGTGCATTAGCAAATTTTTGTGGACGAGCTATCTCAAAAACTAGTGGGAATTTGAAAACCAAATTTCACTCGTAGTTTTGGTCCATTGAGATTAAGAGCTGATTAGATTTTGGTGCATATCGACCCAAAATTAAGGATTGTGGAGGGGTGGGGGTTTAAAAATTAAAAATCTAGGCCATTTGAGAATCATCAACAAAATTTTGTATACATAATCAGTGGACCCCCATTATTTCAGATTCAATACGATTATTTTTTTATTTTTATTTTCCTATTTATTTTTTTATAATGTTTATCAATATGAACGAATGTAGGCAAATTGGTGTACGAGTAAACAAATATACACATAATATGTGGACCACTAGAAAGCTAGAAATGCAAAAACTGGGTGCGGGATGGGGTGGATGTGGGAGGTGCTGGAGGTGGGGTGCAGTGGTGGGGAATCGGGGGGTGGGAGGCGCGGTTGTGGTGGGGGTGGGCGGAGTGGGGGGTGCGCTGATGGGGGGGCGAGGTGTGTGGTTTCGGGAGGGGAGGGAGTCAAGGGTTACCGTGCATCGCTCGGTGGCTCCACGTACTTTATAATTATTTACGAAAGAATCCCACCGCCTTAATTTTGGGTCCATTAGCAATTAAAAATATCTTCTTTTAATTATGAGACTATTTATTAGAAATATCAGCTTTCTTTGATTTTAGTTTGAACATTTTTTTTTTTTTTTTAATGATATTGATGTGAGAAGGAGAATACACCAGAAGGTGGATCCCCTAAAAGGCCTGTATGGGCTGGCCCCTCCATCGTGAAAAGAACAGAGTAGAAGGAAAAGAAGCCGGGATCACGAGCCAATCTCAGAAACTTAGATACAATTCAATATCCAATTTACTAAGGTTTTAGGGGCTTCGATCAGTGGTAAATTCTCCGCGCGATAAATTCGGTTAAATTTATCTCCCACTTAATTTTTATTACCAGACCCTATACTTACAGAAAAAATGTCTGGGTATAGCCGGGAATCGAACCCGAGACCTCCGGGTTGCCAATCAGTTACTCTGACCATTACACTACGGAGGCGGACCATATTTTTAACCCCCCCCCTTAATTTTGGGTCCATTATCAATTTTACAAAGTGAGTCATTTTAATAAGGCATATATAGGGTGCATATGCAAAATTTCGTACAAATCGATTAAAGGTTCTAGAACTTAAAATTATTGATAGTTTTATTTTTTTGAACCCCCCCCCCGACCCCAAATTTTGGTCCCCGGAGAAAATAATAACTCTCATTTATAAACTTTTTTATTATAGATTTATTTTATAGTATATTTCATTTTTCACATTTTTTTAGTTTAAAAATCTTATAATTTACAACCCCTCCCTCCTTCCTTAATTTTGAGTCCGATTTTAATCAAAACCTAATCAGCTCTTAATCAAATGCACCAAAACTACATTTGAAATTTCGTTTTAATATTCTTAATAATAATGATTATTTCTGCTTTTGGATCAATATAGCTCCAAGATAGTCAAGATAATACCTATTTATTTATTTATTTTATGTATGTTCTGCGAGAACTTTTTGTCATGTGGACCGATTTCGATGATTCTTTTATTAATGGAAAGGGGGTACCTTAGGGGTAGTCCCATATTAATTTGGTAAAATTCTGATGGTATGATTAATGACAAAATAACGTAAATCTCCAATTCTTATGACCAAATAATCAAAATTATAATAAAAAAATATTTTATAAAAAAATCTTAAAACATTCATTTAAAACCCGTAAACGTTTCGAGAGAATTTCTATATTTATCAATTGAATTTTATTATCATTTTCTGGGTCGGGAGGACGGATACCAATCGACTTGATTGGGGAATAATGGAATTGAAATAATTATCGGAAAAGAGGTTTTTTTATCTAATTAGATTTTTCCTCTTATTAAAAACAAGGACTAAAGATGAATAAGGACACTCGATGGTGGAGAAGTAATCTCCGGAATCGAAGCAAAAATACAATGTATACATTAATTAATGTAAAATAATTGGTTTAATAAATTTATCATTTTCTGATTCATTCACCCGACGCTTTCTCTTACGAGATTCATGCAAGGTATTATATTAAGTCACTATTAGTAACATCACTAAAAAAGAAAAAAAAATAATATTTAGAAAAAAAACCTATACTTCAAAAAAATTAAATGCAACAAATAAAATAGTAATAACTTAAAAATAAAATAAAATCCACTAAAAGTTATAAAATAATTATCTAATTTAGTTACAACTATACGACGAAATATTAACATGAAATTACTTTTTGAAGTCGGTGCCAAACATATAGATTTCATGAATCGAACTCGACGGATCTTAGTATGTTTGGCGGGTACGCTCGCTTATATAGTTTCTTTGGCACCGACTTCAAAAAGTGATTTTATGTTAATATTTATTTTTAATTTATTGGTTAATGAATCAGAAAATGATACTATAAATTATAAACTTTATTAAACCAATTATTTTACATGAATAAATATATACATTGTATTTTAGCTTCGACTCCGGAGATTACTTCTCCACCATCGAGTGTCCTTAATCATCTTTTTAGTCCTTGTTTTTAATAAGAGGAAAAAACTAATTAAAGAAAAAAACCTCTTTTCCGAAAATTATTTTAATTCCATTATTCTTCTCCCCCTCGATTTCCCCTTCCAGAAAATGATAATTAAATTCAATTCATAAATGTAGAAATTCTCTCGAAACGTTTGCGGGTTTTATATGAATATTTTAAGATTTTTCTTATAAAAGATTTTATTTATTATAATTTCGATTATTTGCTCTTAAGAATTGGAGATTTCCGTTATTTCGTCATTGACCAAATTAATATAGGACCATCTCTAAAGTATCCCCTTTTCAATAAACAAAGAATCATCGAGATCGGTCCACCTGGCAATAAGTTCTTGCTAAACATATATAAAATAAATAAATGATTAGATATCTTGACTATCTTGCAGCTATACTGATCCAAAGGCAGAAAGAATCATTAAAATCAGTTCCTAAACAAAGAAGTTATGGCTGAAAAAATATAACAAAAAATGTCCAATCCCAATGAAAAAAACGTGACCAATCGGAAACTAGACTGAACCCAATGCAAAAAAATCATCAAAATTGGTTCACAATTGCCGAGGATATCAGGTAACATAGACACAAAAAAAAATCAGTTGAATTGAGAACCTCAATTGAGAACCTCTTCCTTTTTTGAAGTCGGTTAAAAATTGATTTGATTGAATTGAAATTGGAAGAAACAGAAAGATTACTAATAGTGTAAAAAGAAATAAGTTCTGTGTGTAATTTATTATCAAATAATACAGAGAAAGAAAACAAAATGCGATTCAATTTAACAAATCGGAATTCATTTTAAAGAAAACGATTCTTGTTAAGGAAATCTATATTGTTGTTTGTTAGACATTAAAATACCATCAGAATTAGACCATTTTGAAAAAACGTAGGAAACAAATGGAAAATGAGAAACGAGAAATGTTGTTCGATTTGTTAAAATTGTTCAATCGAAATTGCTTTTCTTTCTCGGACGCAACGATACGGCAAAGAAAATCGATTATTATTATTATTAACAGACACTATTCCATGTCATACACTGAAGTGCAAAAAATTGAGCCACCAATAAAAACTTTATTAAATAGTAAATCATTTTTAATTTTTTTTACAAGTTTCCATACATTATTGAAATTATTGTTTATTGCAAGTGTACTTGCCACATGTTGTTGACTTAGTACTTGATTAATTAGGCACACAATTTGAACTGCTTGAACTTCAGAAATATCCATTTTGTAAATTTTATATCTTTCTATCAATGATGCTTAATTCAAAATTATTCATTTTATCGATATTTCAAATGGAATTTGATCTTTTATTAAAACTTTATTTAAATTTAAAGTGATATTGAAAAAGTATAATAATTTGTAATTGTATCTTTTAATTTAATTTTACTTACTTATTTTTTTTATCAAATTCAAAAATTATGAACAAAATTAATTGACTATGTTAGTTTAAAAGTTAATGGAACAAATTATATGAATGTTTGTAAAAATTTTAAAAATAATTTGCTATTTAATCAAGTTTTTATTAGTGGGTCGATTTTTTGCACCGTAGTGTATATATTTGATTTAGAAATGAACTAGATTGCCTCTTCATTTGCTGTAAATTAGGAGTGTTGCAAAATAAATATTTTAATAGTACATATCTCGACTACGATAAGTCGGATGCCCTTCAGATTCGATTATTAAGCTATCTAGAGGCTAGAAGACCAATCGCAAGTACATGTTTACTTGAAGATTTCTGGTATTTTTCAATTTCGTCTTCTTTCTGGTTTTCTAAAATTTGAATGAAATAAATTAGTTAGATAACACTGCTCAACAAATATTTGTAACCCGTAAGCCTGACAATGGATTCTAGTAGAGTTATATACGCTAATTCTCATGCAATTTCCCGAATTTTCACAACAGTTCAAAATGACGAAAAATATGTATTTTGAAATATTTTCGAGTCCCATTAGATATTAAACAGAAATATTTGAAATCAAAATATTTTGTTGACGTAATCGAAAACAGCTTTCTCTTGGGTTTTCAAATTACCACTTGTTTTGAGCTCAATTAAAACTCGAGTTATAACTAAAAATATAGATCTTAATTTAAGCAAAAAGTTACCGAGCATTGCTCGGTGTTTAAGGTACTGTATATATCAATTGTCAAAAGAAAAAGCATCGTGCCCCCAAAAATATCTTGAGTTTGATTGTCGTTGATGACCATGAATTGTTCTAGGAATGACGATGTCTGCAACGACGATTCGTATCACGGACGAATGGACTCGATATGGAGGAGATAACCTCTTTGGACAGGCCAAGTCATGTTAATTACAATCGCGCAGATCTAGTGGCAGAGATAGAGTACAAGAGCATTGGAACTATATAGTGACGTCTCATTTATCCCATACAACAGATACGATCAGATCAGAGGAGTCCCTTGGGGGCCGAGGGGGAGTGGGGGCCAGGGGGGCGCCCAAGCCTCTCAAATTAAAACTCTCTCTCTCTCTCTCCAAGGATATGTCTTTCTTTCTTTGTCTTGGGACGAAGGAAAGAAAACCCAGTCGGTACATACAGCATTCAGATATACCGCTTCTAAAAAAAACAAATTAATTCCATCAATTTTAAATAAGGGCTTTGTTCTATATGATCATTTCTTTCCTTTTCATTTCTTCTCCTCTTGTTTGATTTATTCTACACTTTTTCTTGGCGCATGGCGATTAAAAAAATAAACTGCAACGGATCGTTGCTAAACTTTATCCAAATTCATTTGAAATATTAATATGTTTATTCCTTTATTATTAATCAGATATCACTTGCAATTTGCAGTTTATGTTGACTTTAATTCAAAAATAATGATCGATTCTCATTTAATAGTCGAGGAATAACCATTCTACATTCGATTTTTGACATTTCGGTTATTATTGGTAACCATTGCTGAAGACAGAGAGGAATCGACTTAAAATCAAAAATAACGATTGATTCTCATCTAGTACTTGAGGAATAACCATTCTATATTTGATTTTTGACATTTGGGTTATTATCCTTGGAGAGAGAGAGAGAGGAGAGAGATTTAATTTGAGTGGCTTGGCCGCCCCCATATTTGTATCATTGTTCTATTTTGAAAACGGCTTTACCGATTTTGATGAAACAAATTCTATTAACAAGTTTTAAGGATGAGAAAGCGATCTGGCTAAATCTGGACCTCGACAAATTTAATCTTAATTGATCTTTTCTTAATTAAAGTAATTATTGATAGATGGAAATCTCAATAAAAAAGTTTGTTGATATTTTTTTTCAATTATGTTTTATTTTTAATTGGATTTTTTTAATTTTAAAATCCACTAATAGGTTATAGCAAATATTAATATATTATATCAAAATTAGGAATTTACCATACCGGAGAGAGGGGAGAGAGGAAGGAAGATTAACCAATTGACTTGATTGGGGAATAATGGAATTAAATAATTATCGGAAAAGAGGTTTTTTTATCTAATTAGATTTTTCCTCTTATTAAAAACAAGGACTAAATATGAATAAGGACACTCGATGGTGGAGAAGCAATCTCCGAAATCGAAGCTAAAATACAAGGTATACATTAATTAATGTAAAATAATTGGTTTAATAAAATTTATAAAAAAAAAAAAAAAAAAATTTACCATACCGGAGAGAGAGGAGAGAGGAAGGAAGATTAACCAATCGACTTGATTGGGGAATAATGGAATTAAATAATTATCGGAAAAGAGGTTTTTTTATCTAATTAGATTTTTCCTCTTATTAAAAACAAGGACTAAAGATAAATAAGGACACTCGATGGTGGAGAAGCAATCTCCGAAATCGAAGCTAAAATACAAGGTATACATTAATTAATGTAAAATAATTGGTTTAATAAATTTACCATACCGAGGAGATGGAGAGGAGGTGAGATCCAATCGACTTGATTGGGGAATAATGGAATTGAAATAATTATCGGAAAAGAGGTTTTTTTATCTAATTAGATTTTTCCTCTTATTAAAAACAAGGACTAAAGATAAATAAGGACACTCGATGGTGGAGAAGCAATCTCCGGAATCGAAGCTAAAATACATGGTATACATTAATTAATGTAAAATAATTGGTTTAATAAATTTATTTACCATACCTACACCTGGGTTCTCTCTCATTTTTAATTAATCTACTCTTATTAAACGAGGAAAAATTGTTTATATATATATATTTGTATCTTAGTTCTATTTTGAAAACGGCTCTACCGATTTTGATGAAACAAATTCTATTAACAAGTTTTGAGGATGCAAAAGCGATCTGGCTAGGTCTGGACCTCGAAAAATGTCATCTTAATTAAAGTAATTATTGATATATGAAAATCTCAATAAAAAAGTGTGTTTTCATTTTTTTCAATTATCTTTTATTTTTAATTGTTTTTTAATTTTAAAACCCACTAATACTTTATACCAAATATTGTTATATATTAGAATTTGTCAATTTAATTGATTAAAATTCCTCTTATTAAAAAACACTGACTAAAAATATTATCGCAAGCTATTAGAAGATCAAGTACAGTAGATCGTGGGTAAGTAATCACCGAAATCGAAGCCTCAATTACAATGTATACATTATTTCATGTAAAAAATTGCTTCAATAAAATTATTATTTATTATTTATTTAATTGATTAAAAAACTCGATAAATTGTTATTTAATTAAAAAAAATAATTATACGGAATTTTATTATATATCTATATACAGAAACTTTGTTGACCACTAGAAAGCTAGAAATGCAAAAACTGCGTTCGGGGTGGGGATGGGTGTGGGGAGTGCAGGAGGTGGGGTGCAATTGTGGGGATCCGGGGTTGGGGGGTGGGGGTGGTTGGTTACCCTGCATCGCTCGGTGGCTCCAGGTACTAAACAAATATATATACAATTTTTGCTCGTTTAATAAGAGTAGATAGATAGATTAACAGCTTCGAATAAATAATTTCTTAAATAATATTCCATGATTAAGGCATTTGCACCCTTGATGCTAAGCCAAGCTGCTTGCTCTCTTTGGCTCATTGAGATTCAGCTGACGTGTGTTTTGAATAAAAAACTCCCTGAAGGGAAATAAAAACCCACTGCCCTTCTCCCCATTAACAAGTTTATAGCGAAACCACGTAGCTCTGGCGCCAAGGAAACATTTTCGCCTAGAGAACATTCCAAAAGGAGCAATATTTTCTCGTGTATATATTTAAGAGCCCAGCCGACAGAACTGGCGTTTCCGGGCAATTATCGGGTCAGACCTTTGACACACATGTGCTTGGCAGATGGTCGGTCACCAAAACGGGCTCCAAATCTGGACCAGACACAATTAGGGCCCCCGGGTGCATTTCGCGCCTGAGAGAACTTCCTGCCGGCGCAGATTAACTTCATGCACGGGTTCTACTATCCACAATCTATCTCCTTAACTATTAAGCTTTCAAATTGTTTAGGGGTTCTAAAACGAGTCAACCTAAATATATACTCAACTCTTATTATTTATTTCTAACCTACCTAATCTACACAGAAGTGCAAAAAATCACCCACCAATAGAAACTTTATTAAATAGTATATCATTTTTAATTTTTTTACAAGAAAACATACACATTATTGAAATTATTGTTTATTGCAAGTGTACTTGCCACTTGTTGTTGACTTAGCCCTTAATTAATTAGGGACACAATTTGAACTACTTGAACTTCAAAAATATCCATTTTGTATATTTTATATCTTTCTATCAATGATGCGCTTAATTCAAAATGATTCATTTTATTGATATTTCTAATGGAATTTGATCTTTTTTTAAAATTTTTATTTAAATGTAAAGTGATATTGAATAAGTATGATAATTTGTAATTGTAACTTTTAATTTAATTTTATTTATTTTGTTTTTTATAAAATCAAAATTTATCAACAATATATATTGAATATGTTAGTTTAAGAGTTAATAGAACAAATTATATGAATATTTGTAAAAATTTTAAAAATAATTTGCTATTTAATAAAGGTTTTATTAGTGGGTCTATTTTTTGCACCGTAGTATAGATGGTTATTTGTAGGTGTTACTAAAACTTAAAGTTAACACAAAACTAACTAGCTCACTCAAATCATTGCCTAATTGTTTTTTTTTATTTATTTATTTACAAACACTTACCCGGGGCGTCGGGTAGGCTAGGGGTTAGCATGTCAGCCTGCTAACCAAGTGGACCACAGGTTCGAATCCGGCTCTAGTCATCCAGCTAAAACCTGGCCCCGGGGAGGATAGAGACAAATTTAATAATAAATAATTAGTTAGGACAAGTACTTAATTGATTCCTATATTATTTTATAAGATCAGGAACGTGGCTTAATGAATTCGGTGGAAGATGGAATCCTTTGAGAATGATGGTTATTTTTCAAAATAAAAAAATCTTCATCATGATTGTTAATTTATTTTGATCATGAAACGTTTCGGCTTCAACTCGACGCCATCTTCAGTCTATGTCAAATATTTAAGCACTTTTATATATTAGAAAACAATCGAATTCGCTTTAGGTTATTCACCAACTTGACGTGACAACAATAATACAAAGTTGATATTCTATATGAGTTAAGGTGAGACGCAGGAAAGAACCGGCTTATATTATATGAAGGTTTTTCTAAAGTTTTTCAATTTTGTTTATAATTCTTGAATCATTTGCATTTGCACTGTGTTCCGTTTTCCAACGTACAGTCATATAATTATTTTAACTAATAACGAGAAGAAACTTAATTGTATAGTTTCATTTTTAAGCTATTGCATAGCTTTTATTGCGGGCTTTGAGCGCGGCGACCGAATCGAGAAATTTCGTAACGAAAATAACCTAAAAATCCCCTCCAAGCGGCCAGCCGAAAGCCAGCGGAGTCGCCCGACTCTTGGCGGAGAGGCGGCTCGAGCGGGGGAGATGTCCCTCCCCGCCGCCGCCCACCACTCCTACACGAGACTCGAGCGACTCGACTGACAGCCGACCGGCGGATTTAAGAGGTGGGGAGGGGCCTTTCAAAGGATCTCATTATGGAGGGGATTTTGAAATTAAGGGGAGTTTCTTTTACAAAATTATAATTTATTAATTATCTTATTTTTTACAATACATTTAAATTATAAAATACAATTAAACTATAATAGTAAATAATATAAATGAATAATAAATAATTTGCTGGAGACGAACAGTGGACAGCCGGTACATCTTTAAAAGAAAAAAATATATTTTAAATTGCATTTTAAAGTAAAAAACGCAGAATATAGAATATTTATTTTTTTTATTAACATTTATTTTAAATTTTTTCAGACGGACATGAGACAACACCGTGGGATTATTATTATTATTTGTATTTCCCATGCATTATGCTATTCAAATAAAAAGGATTAAACAAAAATAATTATTAAGCTATTGCATAGCTTTTATCGCGGGCTTTGAGCGCGGCGACCGAATCAAGAAATTCCGTAACGAAAATAAACCTAACACCCCCAATTTATAAAATATTAAATCCGATGGAATGGATTATTTTTAATTATGTCAGAAGGGTTGTTTTTCACCCCTCGGGAATCGAACCCGCGTGCCAGTAATAGCAATCCGGGCCATCTGGGTCATCTGCGAGGTGCGAAGGTGTCATTCCATCGCCTTTCGAATTTTGAATCTCTTCAAAATTTTTATTGCATTATATGGCATGAACCATTACTTTGACAAACAAAATCGCAAGTTCAATGCTAAAAACCCCATGTTATTTAGATAGGAAACTTATTTTATCCACGTTAGGGTCCAAGCCTCATGGCCCTTGAACGCCTCACCTACAAGTTTCCTCCTTCTTGCACATATTCATTTATTTATTTATTTTATTTGCTCTTTTTATATTAAATTACTCTTCTCTAGAAATCTCCATCTCCTGAGAGGTGAGTCCACCCACATCATCTCCTAGCACTGGGCAGGATTTTTTCCAATGTAAGTCTCGCTTATTAATTGATGCATTCTTAATCCCCTATATGACTTTGACTAGCTAATTTTAAATTAATACCCAAGATTTCATTTGAATTTAGCTCAGTCTGAATAATTAAAACATAATTACCTAATCATCTTCATAATTTATTCAATGTTAAAAGTTACATCAGATTGACTCAAATTTCAACCCTTCTGCATTTTTCAATTTCAATTGTGTTTTAAATATACTTTTGTTGTTAACTTAGCCCTTGATTAATTAGGCACACAATTTGAAGTTCTTTTGAACTTCACAAATATCCATTTTGTATATTTTATATTTTTCTATCAATGATGCTTAATTCAAAATTATTCATTTGATTGATGTTTCAAATAGAATTTGATCTTTTATTAAAACTTTATTTAAATTTAAAGTGAAATTGAGAAAGTATCATAATTTTTAATTGTATATTTTAATTTATATTTATATATATATATATATACTATATATAAACAATTTCCTATGTTAATTCTACATTAAGAAAATTATTTTATTATTTTTTGATTTTATTTGAAAAGGAAAAATAAATAGAGCATCCGACGGGTTTCGAACCCGTGTCTCTCTCCTTTACGCGAAGAGCGGCTTAACCAACTAGCCCACAGATAATTTTCTTAATGTAGAATTAACATAGGAAATTGTTTATATATAGTATATATATATATAGATTCATATATATTTATCATATTATTTAACTTTCGCGGTTCAAATTGCTTAACAAAAATAATTGAACCTTTCAGTTTAAAAAATCAATTTGTCTAAAAATTTATTTATTTATTTTTTATAAAATTCAAACATTATCAACAATATTTATTGAATATGTTAGTTTAAGAGTTAATAGAACAAATTATATGAATATGTGTAAACATTTTAAAAATAATTTGCTATTTAATAAAGGTTTTATTAGTGAGGTGATTTTTTTGGACCGTAGTATATTTGTGAATCATATAACATTGTCACCAGAGTATTTTTTTACACCAATTAAATTGTAAATAAATCAAAAGTGAAGAAATCTGTAAAATATTTTAAAATGTGAACAACATATGACCAACACACGCAGCATCAGTATAATCGTACTTGTTTTTACACTGATTTATTCGAAACCCTTCAAATAGTGGTCTCATTAGCGCTTCCGTTTTCACTTAAATGTATCTTCTACAGAGATAAAAGTCGTTGGTGGCGATCCCTGGTCATATTTCAGAGTGAGATTCGAATGGTTCACGTTAAACCATGCAAGGGTTATCTTTGAAAAAAGTGACTAATGGAAGAAACCCGGGAAATTTTTATTTTAGGTTCAAGGGAACAAAAAATTAAATAATTTATTTCCACTAAAATGTCACAAGGTAGATTATCAAAAAAATAGATTTTCTTCATTTTTTTAAGTCATCTATCTATCTATATCTATCTATAGTTATTATATTCGGCTTGCGCGACGACGCTGACGTAATTTTTTTTTAATTTTAAAACCCACATGACAAACAAAATGTATTAAAATTATATTTTACGAGATATATATTAATATTTGCTATAACCTATTAGAGGATTTTAAAATTAAAAAAATAAAAGATAATTGAAAAAAAATGTAAACAAACTTTTTTATTGAAATTTTCATCTATCAATAATTACTTTAATTAAGAAAAGATCAATTAAAATTAAATTTGTCGAGGTCCAGACCTAGCCAGATCGTTTTCTCACCCTCAAAACTTGTTAATAGAATTTGTTTCATCAAAAATCTGTAGAGCCGTTTTCAAAATAGAACCAAGATACAAATATAAAAATAAATATACAAACAATTTTTGCTCGTTTAATAAGAGTAGTAATAAATTTTGTGTACGCTCTAGCTCGAAAACTAATGTGAATATCAAAACGAAATTTCACATGTAGTTTGTCACGGTCTCATCTTCGGCTAAATTGTTTTTGGTGGGTTTTTTTGTTAATTGAAATAATTATTCACAAGTGGATGTCTCGATAAAAATGTGTAATTACATTTGTATTCAATATTCTTTTAATAAAATTAATTGGTTTTTATTTTAAATTCCACTAATAGATCATTACAAATATTATTATATAATAGAATTTGCCAATTTAATTAATTAAAGTTATTTTTCTAATTTATTAGAATATCAATTTATTATCTTAAACAATCCGACGATTCGAAAGATCGTGCCTCCTTCTTCGGGATTTATAAAAGGCTCAACGAAAGAACCTCCCTCTGTTTATTAATATTGTTTTTAATTGCAATTACATTCAAATCTTTGTGGCCAGTGATACGTCTTGATGATGGCCATAGCGGGTCAAAACAATGGTAAAAATATAAATTAAGTTTTATTTCAATTTTATTTTATTTTGGCTACGATTATAAATCGAGCTTTTTACCTGAATTTAAAATTAAAAATAATATTATTATATCGCTATTAACTGAATCAAAAAATTACCGACCATCATTCGGTGTTCCAGGTACTATTAAATATACGAGAGTGGTCAGGTGTATGGTAAAGTCATGTGGATGGTCACATCAGTTTATTTATTTTTTTAAATGCTAAATATTTAGATATATGTTATGTATTTTAAAATGAAAATGCTTTTAATCGGGGTAAATAAATAGATCAATGAAATGTTTGTACATTTTAAAAGGGTTGATTTTAGTTTTCAAATTATATTTAGCTAAAGATGTATACAAATTATACAGGGTGGTGACTTGGCCGACGCAGCATAGCGATTGCAATGTTGATTTTTGAATGTGCATTTATTTGCTCCCCTAATTATTTTAGAGTTAAAGTTCTTATAGGTTTTTTGTAGAGAAAAAAATACTGAATCCGAACATATTTTTGTTTTGAAATTTTGAAATTTCAGAACCGTAATAATCAACATTATAAATAATTGTATTTTTACAAAAATCACTGAGGCCATGGAATTATTAAACGCTAAACAAGAAACTCACTTGCCGAGCACTATTTCCAGCATAAAAATACTTAATTATTTCAACTTTTTCTTGTAATGAATACATTGTAATAAGAACTGACTTTAAAAAGTTAAGTTTTGTTTTATAATCATAGATTTGTTCACCAATATGAATCCATTTTGAGACTAGTATAAACAATACAACTTAAACAATCGACAACAATAAAAGTTTTGAATTTAAATTTTTTAAATAAATATCTACACTTTAATCACAAAAGAAAAATAATATTATAAGTCAGATAAAAAAGATATCCTTATTAAGAGATAATTTAAAAAAAAAAGATATATATACTGTTTTGTTAACAAGTATTTTTGAGGATTTTGTCAAAGTACAGAAATTAATTTGTTTTATTTAAGAACAAGAAACTAAAAAGGTTTTAAATTTATTTATTTATTCAAACAAGTGTACTCAGGCTATCAAAAGCTTTTAAGTAATAATTGATAGACATTTTTCGGATTTTGACGTCAATGCAAATGAAAATAATTTAATATTCACATAGGGAGAAAAGGTATGGTCAATGTTTTCTCATTTTAATTCATTTAAATGGGGTTACCCATATCTCACTAATATCTTTGTAATAACAACTCTCTCTACGCAGAACTACAAAATCTGTATAAATCGCAAATGGATTGAAAGCTTTCTGACAAACCGAAGTATAAAAGTTGTGGTGGATGGAACATCTTCTGAATCGTTCTCCACAAACTCTGGTGTTCCCCAAGGCTCTGTAATCTCCTCCACACTCTTCCTTATTTATATAAACGACCTTATTGATCAAACGGCAAACCCCACTCATTGTTACGCCGACGATAGCACTCTACACGGCAAACCCTCTCTCCCGAATAATCGAATCAATATTGCCTCCTCAATTACTCTCGACCTAGACAAACTGAATAAATGGGGCTCTCAAAATTTAGTTAACTTTAATTCAAATAAGACTCAATGTTGTCTAATTTCTAGGCGCGAAAATAGAGATTTCCCTGATATTCACTTCGATTCGAATACCCTGAAAATGTGTGACAGCCTATCCATGTTGGGCGTCTCTGTCGCATCTGACCTGTCTTGGAATGAACACATCTCCTCTGTAGCGAAATCTGCAGCAAGGAAGATTGGCTTCTTATTCAGGTCCAAGCGATTTTACAAACCCCCACAACTTCTCACCATCTACAAGGCCCAAATCCGCCCCTGTCTCGAATACGGCTCTCATCTGTGGAGAGGAGCCTCCAAAATATTCTCTTGCTACCCTTGATGCAATTCAGAAACGAGCCGTCAGGCTAATTGACGATTCTACCCTCACCGACTCCTCGACTCGCTGGCTCATCGAAGAGATGTCTCCGCCCTTTCCCCCTTCTATAGATACTATCACGGCAGGTGCTCTGATGAGATAAAATCAATAATTCCCCCCAAAGCACGCTTTGCACGCAGCACACGTTTTGCCGACTCCCAACACTCTTTCGCGGTCAAATTAGAAAAGTGCCGGACCACTTCATTCGCGAATTCATATATCCCCATGACTTCAAGGAACTGGAACTCTCTCCCAGCCTCTATCTTTCCCAGCACCTATGATCTTCAAACCTTCAAAACCAGGGTGCATAGACACCTACGTCTACACCCTCTCACTTAAACAACTTTCCCTTCTCTTCGGTAATGCAAGGGTCTTTCTAGATCCATAGGGGCTACATCTTTACTGGTGCACCCCTTCTTGCATTCGATTGCATTAAAAAAAAAAAAAAAAAAAATTAAAAACACCATATATATACATGAAAGTTCATTTTGAGCCCTTCACAAAGGTTTATTTTATTTAATTCTTTAAATAATAGAAAAAAATACATCTGCTATAAGCCAGGGCATTACAATATAATTCCTATAATGTATATGAGAGCTTAATTTGATAAGGTAAGATGGGAGCCTTCTCCTCTAAATAATCATTCTTTTAATAACCGAGAAATGTGCAATAATTGTTTGTATGGGGGAGGATATTTGCTTTGAAAAATGTAACAAAGAAATGTTGAAATTTTTATTATACCAACAAAATCACAAAATCGCTATAAATTGTCTCAAGGTGTAAAACTAACTCAGTTCTTGTACGCAGGTTGCTGAGGAAGGCCTATCATATGAGCCAGAAACAGCTTGTACGGTTTTACAACAGATACATCTTTATACATTAAAGTTTGAAATTTTTTTCATGCTAAAATCCTATATTACCATCCACCAGGTAAACAACCCTGTCCAAAAGACCTCAAAAAAATTTCATCATTAAAGTATACATTTCTGGACACACTGGCATATTAGCAAGATGATCGGTATCTAAGTGACCAAAACTCAATAAATATCTACATTTTTAAAATCGTTTTTTTGGTCTTTTAAATTATGAATTAGACAAAATCTGATGTAATTATCTTTTAGAATTTTAATTCTGCTCAGTTTTTTGTATTCTAAAATAATCACTAAAGACATCACTATTAAACGTCAAATAGAAACAACAAATGAAAATGCCTTGTTTGTTTTAATAATTCCATGGCCTCAGTGATTTTTGTAAAAATACAATTATTTATAATGTTGATTATTACGGTTCTTAAATTTCAAAATTTCAAAACAAAAATATGTTCGGATTCAGTATTTTTTCTCTACAAAAAACCTATAAGAACTTTAACTCTAAAATAATTAGGGAGCAAATAAATGCACATTCAAAAATTAACATTGTAATCGCTATGCTGCGTCGGCCAAGTCACCACCCTGTATACACAGAATAGATTGACTAGATATCTAGAGTTGAATAGAGTTGGGAGACAGGTAGAGGACATAATCATTCTTCTCCTTCGATCTCATTTTTTCCTTTGATGATTTTGATGTGTTCCAAGTGAGGCGGCGTTTCCACACACACACCCACACACCCTGGGAGAGTGAAGTCTGACAAATGTCTTTCTTATAAGCTGTACAAATAAATGAAAACTAGACAAATACATTCAATGAGTAACAAACGAGCGAGATTTCGTTATGGAAGCCGCTATATGTTATTTTAAAAGCTTCTAAAGTTTCACCTTAGCCGTTAATGGAAAATTAGAGAGAGAAATAAAAAAAAAAAAACATCCCCTCCCCGATTAAGGATTAAATAAATAAATCCTTCAAGAGTAGGAGAGCAGGCAATTTATAAAATCTAAATTTTTCAAGACAAATGTTTCTGATCGGATTAAAGAATTAGAACCAAAACAAACCATCTGCATATAGTATAATAAAATGACGATAAACTGAGAATTACATGATTAGGATTAATGAAAAAAAAACAGTGGATTGGAAGGGAAAAAAATTGCTACGATTGAAACAGATCACATGACTTTTTACTTTATCATACAGGGTATGGTCAAGTATTGTAATCGTGCATGAAAAAAGTGTTTCTTTTTTCAAAATATCTCAAAAACGGATGAAACTATTTTGATTAAAAAAATTGAGCGAAACCATGGCATTTCGGTCTACAAAAAAGCTCCAATAAGTGAACATCGAAAAAAAATATTTTTCACTTATAATTACACGAGAGCTTTTTTTGCCGAAGTAAACTTGACATTTTAATGAGAATTTTGTTGCCTGGCAATTAAACGAAAAAAACTACCTAATTTTTTCTGGTAGTTTTTTGAGTTAAATTGCCCAAAGGCAACAAAATTCGAATTATAAAATATCAAGTTTACTTCGACCCAAAAAAAGCTTGAGTGTAATTCGGTAAGACAATTTAATGAATCAATACGTAAATCACAAAATTAACAAAATTAAGACATAAATTAGTTTATTAAATTTAGAGGAAAAGTACAATTGTTAAAAATACAATTCTTATAAACAACTGGTTGTCATGTCAGTGTTGCTAGACACCGATGATGCAGGCCTACTAGAATCTTAAATCTAGGTTCAGTTTTGTCGCTGGAAAAGTTAGGGTTAACTTTTTTCGCTGTCATAGTGACAAAAACACCGTTGCTTATGGGACTTTTAGTGTATGAATTAAATTGTCGAGTTAATAATTGTTTTGTCAAAATGTCTGTTAATGTCTGTGCGTTACCAAATTATTGTGGACGAGCTAGCTCAAAAACTAGTGTGAATATTGAAACCACATTTCATACGTAGTTTTGATGCATTGAGATTAAGAGTTGATTAGATTTTGGTGCATGTTGGTCCAAAATTAAAGGGGGTGGAAGGGGGTCAAAAAATGAAAAATCCTGGCCATTTGAGGCAAACTCAACCGAATTTTGTATACATAATCAGTGGGACCCCAATAGTCTAAAAATTCAAAAACTAATTGCCCAAAATGGGGGGGGGGGGGTCAAAAAATGAAAATATATGCTCTTGTACCAAACTCAACCAAATTTTGTATACCTAATCAGTGGGACACCAGAAGTCTAAAAATACAAAAACTAACCGCCCAAAATGGAGGAGGGAGGTATAGGGTCAAAAAATGAAAATCTAGGCTCTTACACCAAACTCAAACAAATTTTGTATACATAATCAGAAGGACCCCAGGAGTCTAAAAATGCAAAAACTAACCCCCTCCCCTACATGATAATAAATAATTTTATTAAATATTAGATATAAGTGAGAGGCCAGGTTGTATGGTAAAGTCAAGTGGATGACCACATCAGAACACGTCAGCTTATTTTATCTATATCTATCCATCACTGGTGAGCGGTGATATTTCAACCAGGAGATGATGTCCAAAAAATAACCTTTTAATTTTTAAAATGTTATTTTATTTTTCGTTCTTTTTTTGTGAAATTCATCGATAAACGCAGAATTTTTCGTTATTTTTAAAATAGGACACGGTATGAAAATACTCTTGACGTTTTGAAATTTTAGGGAAGCGCAGCATCCACAGCATCCATGGACCTCGCACAACTGCTATCTATACTTATTATAATCGGCTTGCGAGACGACACCGACGTGATTTTTTTAATTTTAAACCCCACTAATACACTATGGTGCAAAAAAAGTGAAACACTTAGAAAAATTTAGTTTTTCCAAATAATTTTCAAAATAAAAAAACATATTTTATTTCAACTTTTAATACTTTCTGTGATTGTACAAATATTTTTAAACATTTCTAGAGTGAAAACAATGTATTACTTTAATGTAAACCTTTTAAAATTAAATTTATTTAAACTACTATAAATTTTTAGGTTTGAAATCTGATCCCTTTATTGAATTGTATTAAATGATTATCGTCTAATATCGAATTAAATTGAATATTTTAATGTTTATCAGTTCTCGATTTGAATATCTCAGCATCTTTTAATTGAATTTCATTTGAAATATTGTCCAAGCATAATGCCTCTAAAGACCGAGGAAGTAGCTCAAGCTGTACCTCGAATACGTCAATGATGGAAGATCGTATCGGTATGTCGCTCTTAAAGGACTTAAAGCATCGGTTGGAATACTTGCACAGAGCTCTGTAGATCAGCGGTTCCCAACCTTTTTTTGACCAGGGGCCATTTTGATTTCGTTATTATTAGCAGGGACCACAAGGTTAAAAAATAAACTCTATCACTCTAAAAATAATCTTTAATCGAAACGTTTAACATAATCATAAAATTCAAAAGTAACATTAATTAACAGTGTTATAGTTATTGAAAACATATAATTTTTAGTAAATAATTATGTTTGCATCAATGAGATTTTTGAGTTTGCATGTTATGTACAAGTTCTTGAATTCTTAGGGTGATATTTTTGCTCAAAGCTAGACGCATGTACTTACATTTTTATATTGTATCAAAAGTTGGAAAAAAAATTAAAACGACTTGAAATAGCACAAAAAGTCTCTACACTTAAGAGTTAAAAACACAGAAGTTCCTACTTTGTTTGAAGTCGCTTAATTAAAAATAATATTAATATTCAAGGAGGTTCCTTCGTTGACAGTTTTAAGGACTGAAAAAAAGATAGACGATGATCCGATTCATAAAGTTTTCATGAGGAAGACAGTCGACGTTCTAATAAATTCTTTTTTTTTTTTTTTTTTTTTATAAATTTTATTAAACCAATTATTTTACATGAATTTATGTATACATTGTTTTTGAGCTTCGATTCCGGAGATTACTTCTCCACCATCGAGTGTCCTTGATCATCTTTTAGTCCTTGTTTTTAATAAGAGGAAAAAACTAATTAAAGAAAAAACCTCTTTTCCGATAATTATTCCTAATCCCCCGTTCTCAATCCAATAAATTCTCTTTTTTTTTTTTATTTTTTTTTTATAAATTTTATTAAACCAATTATTTTACATTAATTAATGTATACCTTGTATTTTAGCTTCGATTTCGGAGATTGCTTCTCCACCATCGAGTGTCCTTATTCATATTTAGTCCTTGTTTTTAATAAGAGAAAAAATCTAATTAGATAAAAAAACCTCTTTTCCGATAAATTTTCCAATAAATTCTCTCTTTTTTTTTTTTTTTTTATAAATTTTATTAAACCAATTATTTTACATTAATTAATGTATACAATGTATTTTTTTGCTTCGATTCCGGAGATTGCTTCTCCACCATCGAGTGTCCTTATTCATCTTTAGTCCTTGTTTTTAATAAGAGGAAAAATCTAATTAGATAAAAAAACCTCTTTTCCGATAATTATTTCAATTCCATTATTCCCCAATCAAGTCGATTTGTCTTTTCAATCCCATTCCTTTTTTCAATAAATTCTCTTATTCGGAATTAGTACATATATTTTCATTTGAAATGAACTATTTGTAGGTTTTAAAATTATATTTTCTAATTTTTAACCAACTTCTTTATTATATATTTATATTCGAAATGCACTAAGTATTTGTGGGTTTTAAAATTAAATTTGATGATTTTCCTCGATTTCCATGGAATCCCCTCATCAAATTCTGACTTCTGACAATCGGACCACCTCGAGAGAATATCCTACGCTCGCTATTTGTTATGCATCAGCGCGTGCTGATTCAAATTTTGAAATCTTTAATAATATAATATTTTAGTTCTTACGGACCACTAGTGGTCCGCGGACCATAGGTTGGGAACCACTGCTGTAGATAAAACGATATAGAGAAACAAACTCTTATGACGGGAGACCGGGATCTTAGAATAGAATTAGAGCTTCAAATGAGAGAGATGACCTACTACTACTACTACTATTGGAGGTAGTGAGGAATCGGCATACAGGGTACAGCAGCTCAAATTCAACAGCGCCTTCTACAAACTCGACAAGTCAACCTATGGTAAGTGTTTGGACTAGTAGAAGACGTCTCCGGGAATTATGGTAGTGTTGATGTCAAGGAGACCAGCGACATCCCATCTTTTGACACCGAATCAGCCAATCAATCGAAGTGTTCCACTTTCTTTTGCACCACAGTGTATATCGGTTGACAAATAAAATATATTACATTTGAAGAATTTTAATTATTAATTAACAACACATTATATGGACTTCAGGGGTCGTAGCCTCCTGGTCACCAAAATGCCCAGCAAATGGGGGCTTCGCAGGTTTACCATATCCCGGTCCCCATATCACGACAATTAATTGAAAACAAAACTTAAACGCGTACCTACGAAAAGTGAAGAAATCGAAAGTAAAAATAAATTGATATAACTATTTTTTAACCCCCCCCCTCTCTTTTGGATCACTATCAATTTAACACAATGAGTCATATAGGGTGCCTATATGAGAAATTGTATACAAATCGACCAAAGAGTCTTGGAGTTATATTAAATAATTGTATTTTTTGAGCCCCGCCCACAATATTGACCCTCTAAAAAATAATATCTCTCTTATTGTATAGGATTCTTTTAAAATAAATTTCATTTTTCTTTTCTTTTTTTTTCTTTTTTTAGTTTGAAAAGTTTATAATTTTTCTTTTTAAAGAGGTCTCCCACACTCCCCTTAATTTTGGGTTCGATTTCAATCAAAATCTAATATGCTCTTAATCTCAATATAAAGAATCTACATGTAAAAATTAATAAGAAATAATTTATTGCCAAATGACTATACTTACTTACTTTACTTTACAGTAGAGCCTAAATTTTACGCAGCCTTGAAGAAGAGCTGACGAAAATGATTGCATATATTCAGGCGTATGGTGCCTAGTGCAAGACGAATTTTCAACTTCTGGCGCCAATTAGCGACTGGGTTATCGTTCTTCTCGTATAAAATAGTAAATATTATCATTGGTAATGTCGTCCTAAAATCAAGTATAACCAATTTGAAATGAGAAACCTGAAAAGATTACTCCATATGTTCAACATTACGGCTAAGAAATTTAATATGGCAATCTCAGTCGAGAAAACCAAATCACTTGTTATTGCAAGAGAACCGATTAGATGTTTTTATATACCTATATATATATATATATAATGATATTGATACAAGAAGAAGTTGCACCAAGAAGGTACAACCTCTGTAGTCCGCGGTGGACCCTTGTATCGTGAAGATAAGAAGAGATTTAGGGATTGGGTAGGAATCGAAGGTATCTGTGGATGCTGGTCTTGAAAGATTGAAGGTTATAAGTTGCTGGAAAAACGGTCGGGGGAAGGGAATTTCAGTCTCTAGATGTCATAGGGATAAATGAATTGGCGAATGCGTTTGTTCGATTAGTATCCAGTTTAAGCGCGTAGGGGTGTTGAATCTTAGAAAATCGTGTATTTCGCGCAAATGAAGTCTGTGTAAGCTAGAATTGGAAGGAAACATCATTGAACAAGTGATGTCATTTAAATACCTCAGATGTCACATCACCAGCGACCGAAATTTACTACAACAAAGCAAAAGAACAAACTTTAAAGGGTTCAAAAATATCTGGATATCTTCGAGATGTCGTCTGGAGAAATCTGTTCATGACCATAGAATCTAAACTGAAGGATATACAAAACGACTGTGAGGCCTATTACAACTTATAGGCCTATTACAGCTTATGGGCCTATTACAACTCGAGCTGAAACCGAAAGAACCAAGCAGTTGATGAGAACAACACAAATGAAAACATTAAGATCTGCAATTGGTGTGATATTGTGGGATAGGATGAGAAACAATGATGTAAGGGACAGTGAAATATAATAATAATAATAAGAAGAAGAAGAAATTAGGAAAATGTGGAGACCAGGATAGAATTGCTAATGGTACCCTTGTCATGTCTGCGACTGGTGTCATCCCGAAGACGCTCCCTAAGAACTTAAAGGAGCTGGGCATTTTTGGAGGGCATTATCACGACGGTGCAGAAGGCTGTACTGCTGCAGTCATGTGTGCAGACAGTCCAGCGGTTCCTGAACCTTCCTAACAATATAATAACAAAATAGAAGCTATCATCTCTGCTGCTATAGTAAACAAACCTCCTAATACGGAAGAAAGAATGAATAATAATAATAATAATAAGTCGTTTTCATTTATCATAAATATACACAAAGATTTTAATTGAAAATTAATTAGTTGAAACTAGGCCCTTCCGGGCATAGGCCTCTCCAAGGAATTGCCATGCTCTTCTTTGTCTCGCAGTTCTACACCAATCCCTACCCATCATCTCCGCGATGTCTTCGCTCCATCCTACATTTTGTCTTCCTCTTTTCCTTTTCATAGTTATTGGGCACCATTCTGTTAGTATCTTGGAGCATCTATCGTCTTGACTCCTAGCCAGATGACCCGCCCATCTCCATTTATACCTTTTAATTATTATTCTCAGGTCCTCGATCCCTGTTCTTTTATACATGGATTCTGTTGTTATGCGATCTGTTCTCTTTATCTTCAAAATCGATCTTATCATGGACCTCTGTGTTCTCTCAATATAAGTAGAGTTTTTGCTGTAGTGGTCAAGTCTGGACATAAATAAATGGATCCGAGTGCTCCCCAAAGAATGGGTCAACCACAGGTGGATAGAGCCAGCCAAGAGTTGTTTTTCTATTCATTGTATTATAAATATGTAATTACTTTCTGTAAGTGGGCTCATAGCCCGTACAATTGTTATAATAAATAAATAAATAAATAAAAGAGCGGCTATTGAGAATAGCCAGGGATGGAAAACCATCAACAGTGAGACCTAGGGGCAGACCGCCAAAGATTTGGGCTGAGAGCTGGGAATCCTCCCCACAGAACCTGATGCACTATAGAAAAACAGGCTAATAATACAATAAAAGAAGAAGAAGAAATGATCTTCCTAATTTATATAAACGACCTTATTCGATCAAACGGCAAACCCCACTCATTGTTACGCCGACGATAGCACTCTACACGGCAAACCCTCACTCCCGAATAATCGAATCAATATTGCCTCCTCAATTACTCTCGACCTAGACAAACTGAATGAATGGGGCTCACAAAATTTAGTTAACTTCAATTCAAACAAGACTCAATGTTGTCTAATTTCTAGGCGCGAAAATAAAGATTTCCCTGATATTCACTTCGATTCGAATACCCTAAAAATGTGTGACAGCCTATCCATGTTGGGCGTCTCTGTCGCATCTGACCTGTCTTGGAATGAACACATCTCCTCTGTGGCGAAATCTGCAGCAAGGAAGATTGGCTTCTTATTCAGGTCCAAGCGATTTTACAAACCCCCACAACTTCTCACCATCTACAAGGCCCAAATCCGCCCCTGTCTCGAATACGGCTCTCATCTGTGGAGAGGAGCCTCAAAATACTCTCTTGCTACCCTGGATGCAATTCAGAAACGAGCCGTCAGGCTAATTGACGATTCTACCCTCACCGACTCCCTCGACTCGCTGGCTCATCGAAGAGATGTCTCTGCCCTTTCCCTTTTCTATAGATACTATCACGGCAGGTGCTCTGATGAGATAAAATCAATAATTCCCCCCAAAGCATGCTTTGCACGTAGCACACGTTTTGCCGACTCCCAACACTCTTTTGCGGTCAAATTAGAAAAGTGCCGGACCACTTCATTCGCGAATACCTATATCCCCATGACTTCAAGGAACTGGAACTCTCTTCCAGCCTCTATCTTTCCCAGCACCTATAATCTTCAAACCTTCAAAACTGGTGTGCATAGACACCTACGTCTACACCCTCTCACTTAATCAACTTTCTCTTCTCTTCGGTAATGCAAGGGTCTTTCAGAGATCCATAGGGGCTGCATCTTTACTGGTGCACCCTTTCTTGCATTCGATTGCATTAAAAAAAAAAAAAAAAATGAGTTGATTTGACAGTATTTTTGCTATCTTCAGGGCTTATTTACACCTAAAAACGACTGTATTCAGGAAGTAATGCCCGGTTCACATTATTCCAGTAGCATTCCAGTCCAGCGATTGAAAGCAGCACTGGAATGTAACCATTCCAGTGACTGGATTTTCAGTCTACTTTTTCATTTCAACGCCACTGGAATAGTGTGGACGGCCAATCCAATTATTAAACGATGAAAAGTGAACACACATTGTTCTTTTTTGAAAACACGCATTTTTCCAATTTTATAATTCTAAACAATGATAAAGTTAACTGAAAACCAAACTCTTCAGTCAATTTTTGAGCTCCTTTCTTGAAATCATTGTCATGACCGATTCAACAGCTTTTGATGTGGCTGGAATTAATGTAGACGATATAATCCAGTCCAGCATTGGAATGGATCAACTTCCTAGACTACTGGACTGAATAACCACCAGGCATAAGAATTTCACTTTCGGGTTGTGTGCTGATCACACCACACTAATATGGGATATGTTATTTGCAATCTGTCCAAAATATTCACCGGTCTATTCCAAAAATTGACTGAGTTATGAATTTTTGAATATTTAGAAGTAAAAAAAGTCTTAGTTATAGCCGTTTAAATTTTGACAATTTTTAAGCAGACAACATTACGTCATTTCTTCCATTTTTACCCTCGCTATTATTCTATTCTGAATGAATATTTGCTGTCGAATTCAAAAATTTAATCAAAAATTATATTGACCTGAATAATTAATTAATTGTTTAATCATTAATTTGTTTTGTTTACAATATTTGATTTATTATTTATTTGTATTGTTGAAAAAGTAAATTAACCTAAAATCATGTTTATTTTAGCTCTTCTTCGTTTTACTACATATAATTCACATTTTTGCCATTCCTTAAAAAACTATTAGGTGAAGATAAGGTCCGTTTTCCTTGACACCATCAAATGGTGTTTTTTAGTAAAGTTTTCCGCCTACGCGAACCAAATTACGATAATATATTCGTTGAAAATGATAAACTAACGTAAGTATTTGTAATTTTATAAAGACTTAATGAATGACTATATTATTATGATGATGAGTAAAGCTTTTACAGCTATTATTGATAAAGCATTTGAAAATGAAGAAACTATATAATCATTAATGAAGATAGGCGATTTGAAAAGGAGTCCTCAAGAATTCCCTTAAGCGTATATATTCCAACTGAAATGATCATTACATGTAATTGAATTAATTAATTATAGGCGGAGTTTGAATCGCCATAAACGGCTTAGCTTACGGGCATTTCGCTTTATTAATAATATACTTTCAAGAAAATGGTAGGTATTGTAAAGATGAATTTTATATGTCCGATTTAAAGCATACCTACCATTCAAAGATTATTATTTGTTGGCTGAAAAAAATTATTACACAGGGTGTGTCTATGAATCTCGTGTAGTAATTCTTTTTGCAAATGGGGATCTCAATAAATGGATTGTTTTATACTCTGGAATTGCTGACAATAAAAAGAGAACAATGGAACAAAGCATAAGTAGAACAGAAGGAGAAGAAAAGTTAGTATTAGAAGTGGGTAGCTCTGGTTAAAAGCAAAGAGAAAGGGATCTATCTATCTATGTAGGCAGGTTTGTTTCTTCAACGGGATAGTTTGGCCAATATACCATCACCAGTTAATAAGGATCGCTAAATAGAAACTGTTCATGATAGTGATTCACGACAGTCAAAGATTTCCTAAAACCAATTGAGTATAAAATGTAAATCATCAGAGGCGTAACTAGCGAACTTGGCGCCTATGACCTCACGGGTGATCTTTATTTTGGGTATTTATGCTCCCAAAGTCTCATATGGTTCCAAAGGAATATCAAATAAATTGACACGTTCTGATGTTGCCATCCACTTGACTTTACCATACACTTCTGTTTGAGTTTGGTATAAGGGCCTAGATTTTCATTTTTTGACCCCCTCCACCCCCCTCCATTTTAGGTGGTTAGTTTTTGCATTTTTAGTTTTCGGGTAGCCCACTAATATATACCTACAAAATTTGGTTGAATTTGGTCCAAGGGCGTGGATTTTCATTTTTTGACCCCCCAGCCGTCGACCCACCATTTTATGCGGTATCTTTTTGCATTTATAGTGTTGTTGGGGCTCACTGATTATGTATACAAAATATGGTTGAGTTTGCTCAAATGGCCTAGATTTTTTTTTGACTCCAACCCCCTCCAATTTTAATATATTTCATTTTTGTTGTTTTTTTAGTTTGAAAATATTATAATTTTAAATTTTAACCCCATTTTAACAATGCCCTCTTTCCCCCTTAATTTTGGGTCGATGTGCACCAAAATCTAATCAGCTCTTAATCTCAATGGACCAAAACTATGTGTGAAATTTGGTTTTGATATTCACACTAGTTTTTGAGCAAGCTCGTACACAAAAATTTGGTAACTCACAGACTAACAGACAGACTAACTAACATGCATACTAACAGATATTTTGACAAAACAATTGTTATCTCGAAAAATATAATTTTTTCGATGTTCACTTATAAGAGCTTTTTTGTAGAGACGAAATGCCATGGTTTCGCTCAATTTATTTAATCAAAATAGCTTCAGCCGTTTTTGAGATATTTCGAAAAAAGAAGGAAAAAAACACTTTTTCATGCACGATTACAATACTTGACCATACCCTGTATGGTAAAGTAAAATTAATTTTATTCAAAAATGTCAATCATAATGCTCAAATTTGAAGGCCTTTTTTATAGATCGAGGAATATCTATTTTATTTTATACAAAAGCCAGGAGGCTCGCTATATAGACCCCCCCCCGCAGGTACGCCTATGGTATAATAAAGTAATTGATAATCACCCTTGAAAATTTTAGATTTTTTTGAATTAATTTAACAACTCCAAAGCACGCCCAATCTTGTCACGAAAGCCAATTATTATAATAGATTATTATTATTTTATATATTACTAGCTGCAAGGCACGCCCCCTGGACCCCCAGCCCTCGAACCCCACCATCACGCCCCACTCCCACCCACCACCCTACCCTACTCCACCTCACTCCTCCACCCCACCCCCATTCCACCCACCCTCCGCACCCAGTTTTTGCATTTCTAGCCTCTCTAGTGACCCACAGATTATGTATACAAAATTTGGTTGAGTTTGGCCCAAGAGAAAGAATTTTCATTTTTTGACCCCCCCCCATTTTGGGTGGTTTGTTTTTGCATTTCTAGCTCTCTAGAGGCCCAGAGATTATGTATACAAAATTTGGTTGAGTTTGCTCCAAGGGCAAGAATTTACAATTTTTCACCCTCCCCCCTTTTTTGGGTGGTTTTTTGGGGAAATTTTTTTAAACAAAAGTTGTCAGAAATCACATCCCCTACAACTTTGTTTATCATAAAATTTGCTGTAGGGTTAATAGTTTAGGAGTTATTTGATAATTTTCATTCGTGCGCCCCCCAAACCCCCTTCTGGGGTCAAAATATCAAAACGTTATATAGCTAAAAACGTAAGTTAGAAGACATCTGATGTAAATATGAAATTTCATAATAATCCCTTCAGCCATTTTTACGTGAATCGTGAGCAACTTTTCGGAAACCACTGAAACAGACAGACTTACATACAGACAGGAATTTTGTTGAATGTGTTTTCGTTCATAACTTTGCTTGAAACGTGTGCAACCAAAATTTGGCGTGATTTGGAGCAATGTACAGACAAAACCTTAATTTTATATATATGTAGATTTATGTAAAATATTCTGTAATTTATTTTCTTCATTAAGAATCGTAACCAAAGGTGAAACGAATTTAATTGTATGTCAGTCAGCTCTTTTCTTATCTACCAACTAAAATCTCTTCATTAATCAACCCCTTGTTAATAATATTTACATTGAAATTATTTTCTTTTTAATTACCTGAGGCTCTCTCCAGATTTATTGATTTATAAATAAAATCATAAATTATATAATAGTTAAGCTATAAACAAATAATTAAGTATAGATAGAAGTGAGATAAAAATTTAAAATAACTCTTGTGTATGTAGTACAATGTACGATAAGTACAAATCAAAAAATCCTTCTACCCCTTAAGAATATATTAACAGCAGAAAAATTATCCCTTAATAAAGAAGTATCCTAATTTATATGAAACATAGATATTCACGTAATTCCAGTGAGAATTCGCATTTGCATTTTATCGCCCCTTTAAGTAGGGTTTTAGTGTTTCTAACACGAAACTAATAGAGAGATAGGATTTCATCAGGTTTTTATACTATAGACGTCGTTCATCATCTGAGAGAAAAAATCTGACGTGATTAAATACCCCTACCACTATGCTCATTATATATATAAGAGTCTAGATTAATTTGTAACAACGCTAAGAGAATTTTATTTAAAAAAATTACCCTCTTGCCTAGAATCGAACCGACGAACCCTTGAACCAAGGGCATCAGCTCTAGCCATTACACCAATGCAACATTAATATTTATATGATTAATGTAAAGATTTAAGCATCTTTTTTGAGATTTCTTATATATGTTGCATGTCGGAGAGAGATTTGTCTTAAGGGTTTGGCTAACAGCCCAGGCAAGCTTAGTTAGCGCTTGGGTTCGATTCCTCAAGGGGACAGAAACCCTCTGATATGCAATGTAAAATTATTTCTACTAAAATCTTTGATTTGTTTCCTAAATAAAAAATAAATTCACTTTTCATTAATATTTATATCTACTATTTATGTTACCAAAACTATATATTTTTGATTTGGACTTTGTGTCGAGATAATATTGTATTCATTTGAACTCGAATGGAAATGAAAAAACACCAATAGATTGTAAATTAAGAAACATTAAATATATATTAATTAACCAGGAAAATTAGAAATATAAATGTCAGCTCGAATTTTAAACTTATGGCTCCAATCGATTTTCATTAACCAGGCAAATTTGAAATATAATTGTAATTTGGACTCGAATTTTGAAATGAAAGACTCCAATTCATTTTAAATTAAGAAACATTAAATATATTGATAATTATTTCACCCCCCCCCCCCTCGCCACTCAAAAATTAAAGAGGCGAAACTTTTAAGAGACGATGTATTTTGGTAGTTTACGGGTATACATTTGGAGTGTGGTTTTTAAGAGGAATAACATTTTTTCGACCGAGACGCTGCCCGCCAGAGCGCCAGCCCGGAGGTCGATCTTCGAGGCGTGCCGAAGGGCACGCACGAAAAGCTCGTATTCATATAAGGAACACCGAGCGATGCTCGGTAATTTTTTGATTCAGTTAAAATCGATATATTAATGTTATTTCTAATTTTAAATTCAGTTAAAAATGTCGATTTTTAATCGCAGCCAAAATAAAATAAAATTTAATAAAACGTTGCCATACGTTTACACCCGCTATGGCATCCTCAACACGTATCACTGGCGCACAAAGTTTTGAATGTAATTGCAATTAATAAATAATATTAATATACACGGAGGTTCTTTCGTTGACCCTTTTAAATCCTGAAGAAGGAAGCACGATCCTTCGAATTGTCGGATTTTTTAAGAGAATGAAATTGATATTCTAATAAATTATTTTATAGAAAAATAGGTACTTTTAATTAATTAAATTGGCAAATTATAATATATAATAATAATTGTAATGAATTATTAGTGGGATATAAAATTAAAAAACCAATTAATAATTAAAAGGAAATTGAATTAAAATGTAATTATAAATTTATATTCAAATAACCTTCTGTGAATAATTATTTCAATTAACATTTAAAAATTAACAAAAACCCATTAAAAACAATTTAGCCGATGATGAGACCGTGACAGATCGAAATGTCAACACAAAAAACTACTAACCCGTGAATTTCATCCAAATCGTTAAGAGTTCGTTTTCGAGAAACCGATCCTATATATGTATATACCGGGTGAGTTTTTTATCTTGAGACAGTCTTATAATTCAAAAATAGTGCATTATATGAAAAAAAGTTTCAAATAAAAGTTTGTTTATATCGAGGGGGAAACTAAACTACACTATTGTTTGTTTACCAAGAACAAGCTTTCAAGGGTATTTCGAGGTCAAGTTCTGTTTTTTAAATAGAAACCTATATGTTTCTGTACATATTCTGAATCTATAAAAAAAACTGAACAACTTTCATTAGAACTATTTTTTTATTCGATATCAAATAAACAAAATATTAAATCAATTAGATCTCAGAAAAAAACCCTAATAATTATTTTTAACAATTATTCAACTTAATTATTAAATAATAATGATTAAATAATTAATTATTAAATAAATAATTATTAAATCGAAAAGTCAAAACAATGAAAATAAGTGTTTATAATGATCTTAAAATTTCATTATACACAGTTTTAAGAGATTATTTTCTACTTAATTGAAATACTTAAAATTCTTGAGTTGAAAAAAGTTTATTTCTCGTGTAAATCGAGTAGATAGTTATATTGTATTTCCATAATAAAAATGGATCATTTTTTGTTGAAGACAGAATTAAAATGGTCTTAATTCATGGTGAATGTGGAAGAAGCGTTGTTGGACTGCAATTGAAATGGATGCCAAGCATTTTCCTGACAGGGATACTCCCTCAAAAGCTTCATTTTATTGTGTTGTAAATCTATTTTTAAAAAAATCAGGAAATGTAAAGGCTACGAAGAAACTTAAAAAGCCAAAATAAGGTAATTGGAACTGGAATTCATCGAGAAAACTTGCGATAACACTCTGGAATATCACAGAACAGTGTCGGAAAATTATTAAATTATTGATTATTATTAAATTATTTATTTAATAATTAAATATTTGATCATTATTATTTGATAATTAAGTTGAATAATTGTTAAAAATAATTATTAGGGTTTTTTTCTGAGATCTAATTGATTTAATATTTTGTTTATTTGATATCGAATAAAAAAATAGTTCTTATGAAAGTTGCTCAGTTTTTTGTTGTAGATTCAGAATATGTACAGAAACATATAGGTTTCTATTTGAAAAACAGAACTTGACCTTGAAATACCCCTGAAAGCTTGTTCTTAGTAAACAAACAATAGCGTAGTTTAGTTTCCCCCTCCATATAAATAAACTTTTATTTGAAACTTTTTTTCATATAATTCACTGTTTTGAGTTATAAGACTGTCTCAAGATAAAATAAATTGCAACGGATCGTTGCTAAACTTTATCCAAATTCATTTGAAATATTAATATGTTCTTGAGTAAAGTACCTTAAAATATAATTTTACTAAAAACTTTATTTAACCTTTTTTGTGGTCCCCAAGGTACTTAATTAGGATATTAAATTTCATCAAAATTGGTTAAGTCATTTTCAAGATATTTAGAAAAACTAAAAAAGTACTGAAATAAAGTACTAATGTTTGTGGACCGATATGTACCAAAAACTAATCAGCGCTTCATTTGGTTAAACTAATGGTAGGTTTTCAATTTCATTTCAATCAGCGCAAAGGTGTGGAAAAAATCGTGGACGAAAAAAACGATAACATCCATCCATCCATCCATCCATCCATCCATCCATCCGCACGCACTTCCAAAAAAAATGGCACTTTTTGGCCTCTCGACGAGATTCCATGTAATTTTTGGCAAAACCGTCACGTGCTAAAATTCAATCTCATTGAAAACTTCAATTTGTGACCTTAATTGAGTCTATGGGTTCCGTAGTCTTCACCTGAGGTCCTTTGAAGTCGCGCTTGCCGCGAGAGCTATTCCAATACTTTAACCCTTTTCAAAATATTTCGAATAAACTAAGTAAAACCCTTCACAATTACTCCCAATAACAGGGATAGTAAAGTTAAATAAAAAAAAAAGTGAAAGATTTTGTTAAATAAGGAAATTAAATTTTTTGCCCAGGTTAAAAAAAAAAACCTGAAGCTAATATTTGGCTTCCATTAACGACCCCCTTTTATTTTTTGTTATCCAAATCTACTCAGTAGTTCTGGATATAAACATGTTAAGAATGTTTTCGAGAGGGCAGTTAACTAATTCAAGACACAAAAGAATTTTTGAACAGGGTCTCTCATTGTTCCACCTGTTTAATGGAATTGCTCTCCATTTTTGGGGTCTATTGAGGTTTGATCGGTTAATTAGCAATCGGCCCGCATGCAGATGGCCGTGGGAGAGTCGGTGTCAGGTTCCCTAGCTATAGGGGCGCAGCAGCAATGGAGGGCCCAAATCAATAGCACTCGCCATTAGCATCCAGCTAAGGCCTTTAAGATGTCCTTATTGTCTGTCTGTCTGTCGGTGTGTGTGTATTATGAAATTGGGGCTCGGGTTTCAATCCACGGAACCTTAATGCCCCTCCAACTCTTAAGAAAGCTTTATAGAGGAGGAAGAGGCTGAAATTCACACTAAACAAATACCTAAGGCTGCTTTATGAATCATCTAATATCGAAGGGCGGGGTGGGTTCTTTATTAATAACCTTTCGGAAGGAAAAAGGCTCTTTTTATTATTTCGATCTACTTGTCTACTGGCAAATATTTTTATTATGGATTTGGCCATGATTAAATTCTTATTATCCGTATGCGTTATTTTATTTATTCAGGCGCACCCAAGAAAGAGATTTCTCTGGAAAATGTCCATTGAAATTGCTCGGGATTGAATTAATAATATCAAGAAGAAAAAAAGTAAGGAAATATATTCATTTTTTTATAGTAGAAAAAAATCGATCAAAGGAGGGAAAAAATATTATAAACAAAAGCTGGGTCATTTTTTGTATTATCTTCAAAACAAGACTTGGACAGAAAATTACTTTATTAATTAACACCGAGTTTAGTGGTTTGTTATAAAGATTTCCCTCTTGAATAAAAAATTCCTTTTATAATTTTTATATAAAAAAACCAAAAAAAAAACCGAAAATTAAATGAAACAAATTAAATAATAAGAACTCAAAAATAAAATAAAATGCACTAAAAGGTATAAAATAATTATCTAATTTAGTTACAACTAAACGATGAAATATTAACATGAAATCACTTATTGAAGTCGGTTTTTTTGTAAAAATTATTTTTATTTTTCTCTTTTTACTGATGTTATTAATAGTGACTTAATATAATACCTTGCATGCATCTCGTAAGAGAAAGCGTCATGCGAATGAATCAGAAAAATGATAATAAAATTCAATTCATAAATAAAGAAATTTTCTCGAAACGTTTGCGGTTTTAAATGAATGTTTTAAGATTTTTTTATAAAAGATTTTATTTATTATAATTTCGATTATTTGCTGGTAAGAATTGGAGATTTACGTTATTTCGTCATTGATCATATTTTCAGAACTTGAGCAAATTAATATGGGACCACCCTTAAGGTATCTAAAGATCTAAAGGTACCTAGAAAATCATCGAAATCGTTCAACTTGGCAAAAAGTTATCGCTGAACATACATAAAATAAATAGGTATCTTGACTATTGGAGCTATACTGATCCAAAAGCAGAAAGAATCATTAAAACCGGTTCATAAACAAACAAGTTATGCCTGAACAAACATAACAAAAAATGGTCCAATACGAATGAAAAAAAAATAGAATCAATCGGAACAAAAAAATCATCAAAATCGTTTCACAATTGGCGAAGATATCAGGTAACATAGACACAAAAAAAAAAACAAAAAAAAAAAATTGAGAACCTCCTCCCTTTTTTTGAAGTCGGTTAAAAAAATCATTTAAATTTGTAATTATATTTGCAAACTTGAAACGACAATGTTTTTTCCTTTCCCACGGAATAGGAGTTCGATCGACTCTGTTCAAATAATAAAGGCTCCTTTATATTTGAATGCTCCTCTACAATTAATATAGGACTATCCTATCCTATGAATCAATTGTAATCAGACTGATGAAGAGGGCAAAACTCTCGAAACTATAGTCTCGTTATAAATAAAATTTATAATTTCGGCAGAAGACAAACTTTTTTATTGTCTCCTTCAATGATATATTTTATTGCAAAAAAAGAAACCTTCATGTTTCAAAAAGCTAATTTTTAGTTGTTTTTTAACTTCATCTATTCAACTAATAGTAGTATAATTCAAGAGAAAGTGTCAAGAAATTAATTTCCCATAAGACAATTTAAAAAATTTTATTTTCAAAAATTTGCACAGATTAGTGTGTGATTGAAATCTCACCAAAGCATAGATCTATAAAAAATTAAGTTATAGTTATAATCTAATATTTTTACTTTCTCATTTATATCCTACTAGCTTCAAGGCCCACCATAGGCGCGGCCTTTTGATAGCCGGGAGCTTCGCCCCCTGGACCCCACGTGGCCGCTTTATTGATGTTTTTTTAGTTACAGAGAATAAATATATTATATATATATAATATACATTTGGTTTTAATTTTTAAAGAAATCCAAAAGCTAATTAAATCCTTTCAGTTAGTTTACTTAGTATAGTTTCAATAATCCTTTATAATTAAATTTGAAATAAATAAATAATATTGAAATGAATGAATGAGCTCGAATACAAAAGCCAAAGGGTCTTAAATACAATAGAAAAAGGATGAGGTGAGATTTCCAAAGGGTATTTTTAAGAAAAAAAGATTTTTAAATAACAAATTTAATTTTAAATTAAATATTTTTCATCTATATATATAATCAAAAGTTTGGCTGAAACTTTTTTATTATTTTTCTACCCTATTAAAGACGGTTTTCAGAATTTTTTAAAAAAATTTCGCCCAACCCAAAAGCAGTTAGGAATTTTTGAAAAAAATAGCTTTTTTTTTAAATAACCATAACTTTTTCAAAAATATAATTATCATTTTTTTTTTAAATTTACTTTAAAAAATAGATAGTTTTTTCAAATCTTTGTTGCATTATTAAATTATTCTTCAACGATAATGTAGTTAGAACAATTGAGAATGAATGATACTCAAAAATCTTACAAACAGGGCCTCCAACACTTGTTTTTTGCTAGTTTAGTTCTTTTATTGTTTGGCAAGCTATGTTGGCTAACCTGAATTTTTTTTAGTTTTTCTTGAATTTTCCAATTTTCCGGGCAACTTTTCCAATTTTTTTTTACGTATTAACCTGAATTGGACTATTACGAACATTTAAAAATAAAAATTAGCCAAATTGGTCCAGGCTTTTGAGAGATCTGCGCTTACGAAGAAACAGAAATTCATTTTTATTAAATAGATAGAATATAATGGGAGAGTATTGCGATGGCCTGTCTGGGTCCTGACTCTTGGAGAGCTTGTATCTCAGAGATGAAAAAAGTTAATTTTATTTTGTAACTTCTAGGTGGAAGGAATCGTTGCCCTTAATAGTTGGAAACAGGATTTAGGACATAAAACCGGAAATTGTGGTCCCCAGAGGCCAAAAAGGGTCCAATATCCATTGGTCAGTGCGTATGTATACCCATCCCTGCGTTTCGCAACCATAAGTCTCAGAGCTACGAAATTCGAAACTTAAGCTTGATATAGGCTAGAAGGAGTACATCAAGCTTTTGGTTGAAATCAGAAGACCTGAAGTGGACATTTACATGAAAGATTTATATTTTTTATTTTCTCAAAAACAGCTCTAACGATTTTTTTTAAAATTAGTGTATTTATCAAGTGTCTTATCAGGTGTTAAAAAATCGTTAGAGACGTTTTTGAGAAAATAAAAACAAAAACAAATAAAGAAAGTGGGCCTAAATTATTAGTAATTTTTATTTTATTCTCTTTGTTGTCATTGTAACCATATTGCCTAGAGCAGTGATTCTCAAACTGTGGGGCGCCCCCCTGCCCCCGCCTAGAGGGGGAATGATAACACTAAATGGGGATGGGAGAGCCGAGCATATAAAAAAATATTATTAGAAAAATTATTTAAATTACAGAAAGAAAAGCAAAATAGTAAACAAAATCGGTTGTCGCTTGAGACCGAAGGCGGGCTTCGCAGCTAGTTTTACAACAATGGTACGTTGAATTAGTTACTTTCTGTCCTTCCTGAAGATGGGTTGATAGCCCAGAAATATATATATTGAAAAAGAAAAAAAATTTACATCTTTTAATTTTTTTAATTTTAATGTGAAATAAGTGACCTAGAATCCTTAACTCATAGTAAATCAATATTAAATATAATATTTATTTACTCTTATCTTCTAACAATGGTACATTTGAGATTTGGCGAGATACTTTCTGTGTTCGAAATCATTCTTATTAAAATAAATAATTTCTAAATTTTGATGATCTCTGGAATCCCTGCTTTTTATTTATTTTTTGAAATGACTAAAAGAGACGACTCTAGGAGAATTCAAATAATAGAGGATTGGTTTTAAGATATGTTTGTTAATTGGCAAATACCTTGTAGACGGCTCTTGAGTAAGTGCAGAGGTTATGTTGGTTGGGATGTGAGGTATGTATGTATTAGTATTTCAAAACAGATACGGTATTGGGAATTCCAAATATTGGGCAAATGTCAAGAGGAGAAAATTCTCTCCACAGAATGATGGTTAAAGAGAAAGTTATACTTCATTTTTAACCGACCGAATTTTTTTTTGTGTCTATGTTACCTCATACCTTCGCCAATTGTCAACCGATTTTGATGATTTTTTTTGCATTGGGTTCAGTCTAGTTTCCAATTGGTCCCGTTTTTTTCCATTGGTATTGGACCTTTTTGTGCTATGTTTGTTTTGACATAACTTCTTTGTTTATGAACAGATTTCGATGATTCTTTTATTTTGGAAAGAGGTACCTTAGGGATGGTGCCATATTAATTTGGTCAAGTTCTAATCATATGATCAACGATGAAATAACGTAAATATCCAAATCTTATCAGCAAATAATCGAAATTATAATAAATAAAATCTTTTATAAAAAATCAATCTTAAAACGTTCATTTAAAACCCGCAAACGTTTCTAGAGAGCTCTTTATATATAAGAATTTTATTTTATTTGTTTTTTTTTTTTTTTTTAATGATATTGATGTGAATAGGAGATACACCAGAAGGTGGATCCCCCAAAAGGCCAGTATGGGCTGGCCCCTCCATCGGGGAGAGAACGAGAGCAAAAGGAGCAAGAAGCCGGGACCCACTGAGCCTACCCCTCTAGAAACTTAGATACAATTCCATTATCCACTTTCACTAAGGTTTGTAGGGGCTTCGATGCAGTGGTAAATTCTCCGCGCAGACAGCCCTCCGAAGGGTTAAATTTGTCTCCCACTTTAATTTTTTATTACCAGACCCTATATACTTACAGAACAAATGTCTGGCCAAAAGCCGGGAATCGAACCCGAGACCTCCGGGTCGCAACAAGTCAGTTACTCTGACCATTAGACCAACGGGGAGGCGGACAGATTACTCATTTTCTGATCTCACTCGCCCTGACCCTTTCTTTTACGAGATGCACGCAAGGTATTATATTAAGTCACTATTAATAACATCACTAAAAGAGAAAAAAAAATAATTTTATAAAAAATAAACTGCAACGGATCGTGGCTAAACTTTATCAAAATTCATTTGAAATATTAATATGTTTATTTCTTTATTATTAATCAAATATCACTTGCTATTTGCAGTTCATGTTAACTTTATTTCAAAAATAATGATCGATTCTCATTTAACAGTCGAGGAATAATCATTCTATATTGGATTTTTGACGTTTCAGTTTTTATTGGTAACCATTGCTGAAGACATGGAGGAATCGACTTAAAATCAAAAATAACGATCGATTCTTATCTAATACTAGCGGAATAACCTTTATTGCATTCCATCCGTCGAGTTTGATTCATAAAATGTATATGTTTGGCACCGACTTCAAAAAGTAATTTCATGTTAATATTTCGTCGTTTAGTTGTAACTAAATAAGATAATGATTATTTTATACCTTTTAGTGCATTTTATTTTATTTTTGAGTTGTTATTATTTTATTTGTTGCATTTAATTTTTTTGAAGTCGGTTTTATTTTTTTACCTCTAAGCAATTAGCATGCTATTCTAATTCAGTGGCTGGCAAACTGTTGACTGAAATTGACACCTGTAGTCCAGTTAAATTGTGGTCAAATGGACCCCTATGGGGGAAAGTTTTGGGGTGGTTCTGATTTTTGCATATATATATATATGTTTTGGGGCAGTTGAATTCAAAAATCTGAGGTCTCACACCAAAATTTCGTGACGCAAGATTGTTGAAAATGCGTTGAAAATTCAAAAAGGATTGAAAATTTCTCCCACCAAAATTTCGTGGCTCAACATTCTAGAAAATTCAAAAAACAAAGTAAAAGTTTCGGCAGTTTTTCGCTTATAACTCGAAAACTATCAATTTTTCATAAATAAGCTTCCTATGCAAAATGAGTCTTCATAGAAATTTCCTACAAATTTCATTATTTAGGTTTTTCTCCGACTAAACGTTCGGGCTCAAAAGCGCAAAATCCATGTTTTCGATCTCTTGTAGGTCCCTTGTAGGATCGTGCCTCCTTCTTCAGGATTTAAAAGGGTCAACGAAAGAACCTCTGTGTATATTAATCTTATTACTTTACCATACAGGTTATGGTCAGAGCCATTGTAATCCTGCATGAAAAGGAAAGTGGGTTATTTCCTTCTTTTTTTTCCAAATATCTCAAAAACGGCTGAAACTATTTTGATTAAAAAAATTGAGCGAAACCATGGCATTTCGCTCTACAAAAAAGCTTTTATAAGTGAACATCGAAAAAATTATTTTTTTCGAGATAATAATTGTTTTGTCAAAATGTCTGTTAGTCTGTCCGTCCGTTAGTCGTTACCAAATTTTTGTGGACGAGCTAGTTCAAAAACTAGTTTGAATATCGAAACCAAATTTCACACGTAGTTTTTGTCCATTGAGATTAAGAGCTGATTATATTTTGGTGCATATCGACCCAAAATTAAGGGGGTTGGAGGGGGTGGTTAAAAATTAAAAATTTAGGCTATTTGAGCAAATTCAACCAAATTTTGTATACATAATCAGTGGGACCCCAGATGTATAAATATGCCAAAACTAGCCCCCCTACGTAAATATAAATAATTTTATAGTAGGGCCCAGGTTGTATAGTAAAGTCAAGTGGATGGGCACATCAGAACACGTCAGCTTATTTTAATTGCGCAATTATGTTCAAAACTTTGTGGTCAGTGATAACATGTCTTGATGATGGCCATAGTTGATGTAAACGTTGGTAAAAATATAAATTAAATTTTATTTTACTTTGTCTGCTCGATTAAAAATCGACCCTTTTACCTGAATTTAAAATTAAAAATAATATTAATATATCGTTTTTAACTGAAGCAAAAATTTACCGAGCATCGCTCGGTGTTGCAGGTACTAAGGCTATAAAGTAGAAGAACTTGGCTATACTAAGCTGGGTATTTCTATCCTCTATTATATGTTCTTCTAGGTCAAAGTCATTAAAAGGTTATATAGATAAATTTTAGTTGACTTTTGCGAAGAAAAGTTGATTTTGAAACAAGTTGTGGACCATTTATCACTCGGTATCCCCCGCCCCCGCAGCCACAAAGCCTTAATACACAAACCCCGAATTAAGCTAATATCCCATTGGCGAACAATTTAATTTCGTTTCTAGTATCTCAGGATTAAACCTCTAGAAAGGAAAGGGTTAAAGGGTTCGAGCCAATCGCTTCATCCATTTCACGTGCAAGAAATGCTAGACTGGCTGGCATTGGACCATTAGACCATTAGACCAGCCAGCAACTTGTCTAATGAAATCAATTTAATTTAGATTCTCCCTCTCTACTCTTTTTCGACTTTTGTCCGTCCGATGATTTGTCAGAGATTTTGCTGATGGTTCACTTGCTACTGATTGCCGAAGTATTTCTCGTCCTATATATTATATACATCAGTAAAAAAATGCCTTCAATGGCAGATTTTTCTAGCTGAGTCAAGCATTATTTCGATCGGCAAACTTAAAAAAAAAAAAAAGAACTGAGAAGGATTTTATCAAGGGTGGGCTTTTTTTTCCTCTGACTTAAAAATTGTCATGAGATATTAATATTCTCGATCACAAGATGGATGAATGAATGAATGAAGGAGACTTTGCAGTAGGATAATTTTTATTCCTTCTTGAAGGGCCCTTTTGAGGTATTAGCTGGTGAATAAGGGCCTGCCTCTCAACAGCCTTCTATGAACTTCTCTGCAAGAATTGGCAAATTGACCAAGCGAAGAATGAAGAGCTCGCTTTGAAGGACCTCCCGCCCTCTTGAAGGGTTTCGCCTTTTCATAAACTAGAGCCTAATCCACATTGATTAAACGCGGGTCTATTAGGGAATAAATTACTCAGAGAAATTGATTTCGTCCACATTTCGAATAACACCATACAACTTTATATTTATGTGTACCATTTGAATGGTATAACTAAAAGATCCCAAGTCTTAGAAGAGCAGAGGAGTATATTTAATGAATTTGATAAAGCAGTGGAACATTTAAGTAGTTCCTTTCACTACAGTTGAGTCACAAGAAGTGTAGATCTAATATTTATAAAATAAATTAAAATACAAATGAAAAATAATAGAATTAATAATAGTAACTTAAAAATAAAATAAAATCCACTAAAAGGTATAAAATAATAATCTAATTTAGTTACAACTAAACGATGAAATATTTACATGAAATGACTTTTTGAAGTCGGTGCCAAACATATACATTTTATGAATCAAACTCGACGGATCTTACTTAGTACGATTGGAGGGTAAGCTCGCTTATATAGTTTGTTTATCACCAACTTCAAAAAAGTGATTTCATGTAAATATTTCGTTGTTTAGTTGTAACTAAATTAGATAATTATTTTATACCTTTTAGTGCAATTTATTTGATTTTTGAGTTCTTATTATTTTATTTGTTACATTTATTTTTTACTTTGTCCAATGCAAAGCATGGGTAAAGTATTGTAATCGCTCTCGGGGCAAGCGTGGCTTCAAAGGGTCCTCAGGTAAAGACTACGGAACCCATGGACTCAATTAAAGTCACAAATTGTAGTATTCAATTAGGTTGAATATTAGCACGTGACGGTTTTGCCAAAAATTACATGGGGTCTCGTCGAGAGGCCAAAAAGTGCGATTTTTTCATTTAGTGCGTGCGGATGTATGTATGTATGGATGGATGTATGTATGTTATCGCTTTTTTGGCCCACGATTTTTTCCACACCGTTGCACCGATTGAAATGAAATTGAAAACCTACCATTAGTTTAACAAAATGAAGCGCTGATTAGTTTTTGGTACATATCGGCCCACAAACATTAGTACTTTATTTCAGTACTTTTTAGTTTTTTCTAAATATCTTGAAAATGACTTAACCAATTTTGATGAAATTTAATATCCTAATTAAGTACCTTGGGGACCACAAAAAAGGTTAAATAAAGTTTTTAGTAAAATTATATTTTAAAGTACTTTACTCTAGAGTAAGATGGTACTTTTTTAATTTTTAAATTCTTTAAAATTTATTCATTTGAAAGTTTTAATATAGCTCATTTAGCCTTGCTTAAGTAAGAATGGATAGGCTTCTCTCTGTGAAATGCTAAAAATTTGGGAGGAATTTTTATGAGTAACCATAGCAACTGCGTTGTTTTCTTATCCGTTACCTTTGCTGAAGACAGAGAAATCGATTTTAAACCAAAAATAGCGATTGATTCTCATCTAGTACTTGAGGAATAATCATTCTATATTGGATTTTTGACGTTTCGGTTTTTATTAGTAACCATTGCTGAAGACATAGAGAAATCGACTTTAAACCAAAAATAGCGATTGATTCTCATCTAGTACTTGAGGAATAATCATTCTATATTGGATTTTTGACGTTTCGGTTTTATTAGTAACCATTGCTGAAGACATAGAGAAATCGACTTTAAACCAAAAATAGCGATTGATTCTCATCTAGTACTTGAGGAATAATCATTCTATATTGGATTTTTGACGTTTCGGTTTTTATTAGTAACCATTGCTGAAGACATAGAGAAATCGACTTTAAACCAAAAATAGCGATTGATTCTCATCTAGTACTTGAGGAATAATCATTCTATATTGGATTTTTGACGTTTCGGTTTATTAGTAACCATTGCTGAAGACATAGAGAAATCGACTTTAAACCAAAAATAGCGATTGATTCTCATCTAGTACTTGAGGAATAATCATTCTATATTGGATTTTTGACGTTTCGGTTTTTATTAGTAACCATTGCTGAAGACATGGAGGAATCGACTTAAAATAAAAAATAGCGATTGATTCTCATCTAATACTTGAGAAATATCCATTCTATATTGGATTTTTGACGTTTCGGTTTTATTAGTAACCATTCCTGAAGACATAGAGAAATCAACTTTAAACCAAAAATAGCGATTGATTCTCATCTAGTACTTGAGGAATAATCATTCTATATTGGATTTTTGACGTTTCGGTTTTATTGGTAACCATTGCTGAAGACATGGAGGAATCGACTTAAAATCAAAAATAGCGATTGATTCTCATCTAATACTTGAGGAATAACAATTCTACATTAGGTTTTTGACGTTTCGATTATTATTGGTAACCATTGCTGAAGACATGGAGGAATCGACTTAAAATCAAAAATAACGATCGATTCTTATCTAATACTAGAGGAATAACCTTATTGCATTCCATTTTTGATGTTTTGACTATTAATGGAAACCTCTACTGAAAATGTAGAAGAATCGACTTAAAATCAAAAAGACTAAATTCTTTTTTGGTAAACAACTCAAGCTTGAGTTAGTATCAAAAATCGATCGTTATTTTTGATTTTAAGTCGTTTCCTCCATGTCTTCAGCAATGGTTACCAATAATAATCGAAACGTCAAAAACCTAATGTAGAATTGTTATTCCTCAAGTATTAGATGAGAATCGATGGCTATTTTTGATTTTAAGTCGATTCCTCTATGTCTTCAGCAATGGTTACCAATAAAACCGAAACGTCAAAAATCCAATGTAGAATGGTTATTCCTCGACTCTTAAATGAGAATTATTTTTGAATTAATTTCAATATGAACTACAAATTGCAAGTGATATCTGATTAATAATAAAGGAACAAACATATTAATATTTCAAATGAATTTGGATAAAGTTTAGCAACGATCCGTTGCAGTTTATTTCATTTAGTGCGTGCGGATGTATGGATGGATGTATGGATGGATGTATGTATGTATGTATGTATGGATGTATGTTATCGTTTTTTTGGCCCACGATTTTTTCCACACCGTTACACCGATTGAAATGAAATTGAAAACCTACCATTAGTTTAACAAAATGAAGCGCTGATTAGTTTTTGGTACATATCGGCCCACAAACATTAGTACTTTATTTCAGTACTTTTTAGTTTTTTCTAAATATCTTGAAAATGACTTAACCAATTTTGATGAAATTTAATATCCTAATTAAGTACCTTAGGGACCACAAAAAAGGTTAAATAAAGTTTTTAGTAAAATTATATTTTAAAGTACTTTACTCTAGAGTAAGATGGTACTTTTTAATTTTTTAAATTCTTTAAAATTTATTCATTTGAAAGTTTTAATATAGCTCATTTAGCCTTGCTTAAGTAAGAATGGATAGGCTTCTCTCTGTGAAATGCTAAAAATTTGGGAGGAATTTTTATGAGTAACCATAGCAACTGCGTTGTTTTCTTATCCGTTACCTTTGCTGAAGACAGAGAAATCGATTTTAAACCAAAAATAGCGATTGATTCTCATCTAGTACTTGAGGAATAATCATTCTATATTGGATTTTTGACGTTTCGGTTTTTATTAGTAACCATTGCTGAAGACATAGAGAAATCGACTTTAAACCAAAAATAGCGATTGATTCTCATCTAGTACTTGAGGAATAATCATTCTATATTGGATTTTTGACATTTCGGTTTTTATTGGTAACCATTGCTGAAGACATGGAGGAATCGACTTAAAATCAAAAATAGCTATCGATTCTCATCTAATACTTGAGGAATAACAATTCTACATTAGGTTTTTGACGTTTCGATTATTATTGGTAACCATTGCTGAAGACATGGAGGAATCGACATAAAATCAAAAATAACGATCGATTCTCATCTAATACTAGAGGAATAACCTTATTGCATTCAATTTTTGATGTTTTGACCATTAATGGCAACCTCTATTGAAAACGTGGAAGAATCGACTTAAAATCAAAAAGACTAAATTCTTTTTTGGTAAACAACTCAAGTTTGAGTTGTTTGCCATAAAAGAATTTAGTCTTTTTGATTTTAAGTCGATTCTTCCACGTTTTCAATAGAGGTTGCCATTAATGGTCAAAACATCAAAAATTGAATGCAATAAGGTTATTCCTCTAGTATTAGATGAGAATCGATCGTTATTTTTGATTTTAAGTCGATTCCTCCATGTCTTCAGCAATGGTTGCCAATAATAATCGAAACGTCAAAAACCTAATGTAGAATTGTTATTCCTCAAGTATTAGATGAGAATCGATGGCTATTTTTGATTTTAAGTCGATTCCTCTATGTCTTCAGCAATGGTTACAATAATAACCGAAATGTCAAAAATCCAATGTGGAATGGTTATTCCTCGACTCTTAAATGAGAATTATTTTTGAATTAATGTCAATATGAACTACAAATTGCAAGTGATATCTGATTAATAATAAAGGAACAAACATATTAATATTTCAAATGAATTTGGATAAAGTTTAGCAACGATCCGTTGCAGTTTATTTTGAAGTCGGTTTTATTTTTTTTTCTAAAAATTATTTTTATTTTTCACTTTTTAGTGGTGTTATTAATAGTGACTTATGATAATACCTTGCATACATTACGTAAGAGAAAGATTCGAGCGAATGAATCAGAAAATGATATTAGAGACCTATCCAGCTATCTAATTAATTACTTTATTAAACCAATTATTTTACATTAATCAATGTATACATTGTATTTTGAGCTTCGACTCCGGAGATTACTTCTCCACCATCGACTGTCCTTGATCATCTTTTTAGTCCTTGTTTTTAATAAGAGGAAAAACTAATTAAAGAAAAAACCTCTTTTCCGATAATTATTCCAATTCCATTATTCCTCCCAATTCACTCTTTCAATCCCTAATACATCAGAAAATGATAAACCAATTATTTTACATTAATTAATGTATACATTGTATTTTTTTGCTTCGATTCCGGAGATTACTTCTCCACCATCGAGTGTCCTTATTCATCTTTAGTCCTTATTTTTAATAAGAGGAAAAATCTAATTAGATAAAAAAACCTCTTTTCCGATAATTATTTCAATTCCATTATTCCCCAATCAAGTCAATTGGTTTTCACCAAATCCCAAGCCAAAATTCAATTCCTAAATATAGAAATTATCTCGAAACGATTGCGGGTTTTAGATGAACGTTTTAAGATTTTTTTTTATAAAAGATTTATTTTATTATAATTTCGATTATTTGCTCATAAGAATTGTAGATTTCGGTTATTTTGTCATTGATCATATCCTCAGAACTTGACTAAATTAAAATAGGACCACCCCTAAGGTACTCCCTTTCCAATAAAAAAAGAATCATCGAAATCGGTCCACGTGGCAAAAAGTTCTCGTTGAACATACATAAAATAAATAAATAAATAAATAATTATGTATACTGACTATCTTGGAGCTATACTGATCCAAACGCAGAAAGAATCATTAAAATCGGTTCATAAACAAAGAAGTTATGCCTGAACAAACATAACAAAAAAGATCCAATGGAATTGATATTTTTACCAATCGGAAACTCGACTGAACCCAATACAAAAAAATCATTGAAATCGGTTCACAATTGGCGAAGATATCAGGTAACATAGACAGAAAAAAAATTCAGTCGAATTGAGAACCTCCTCCTTTTTTAAGTCGGTTAAAAGAAGTGTAGTATCTAATATTTATAAAATAAGTTAAAATATAAATTAAAAATAATAGAATTAACAAATAAATAGTATGAAAGCTGTAAATGTTAGAACTAAAAACAATTATAAAAAACATAATTAAATACAAAGTTAGTTTGATTTATTCAAATCAGCTGATAATAACTCTTGTATGATTTGGCTATACGTTGTATTAATTCTGTTTATGTTTATATCCAAACATAACATTTATGTTATTTTTTAAAGTAAATATCTCTGTATATTCCACGGTCAATGATATATATAAGGTTGTTTCAAAAGTTTTGTCCGTTTTTATGAGTCTACTTTAAACTGTAATATCTCAGTGAATACCTATTCAATTTAATCGAAATAAGCGCCATTTGAATCAGTGCACTTTTGCCAAAGTAACACAAGTCTATTAATTCCGTCGGCATAAAAATTGGGTGCTCGGAATTCAATGAAGTCGACTAAGACCGTTTTTTCCTGGTCCTGATTGGCGAATGTTCTACCGGTGAGAAAGTTATCGAAGTGCTTGAAAAGATGGTAGTCGGTTGGCGAGAGGTCTGGGGAGTATGGTGGGTGAGGCAGAACTTGGACGCTCAATTCGTTTAATTTTCGGACGGTGATTTGTGAAACGTGCGGACGGGCGTTGTCGTGGAGCAGGATCGGACCTCTTCTGTTGACCAGTGCCGGCTGCTGCTGACGCAATTTCCGGTACATTTAGTCGATTTCTTCACAATAGGACTCTGCTGTGATTGCTTGGCCCGGTTGCAGAAAATTATAGTGAATCTTACCAGCCGCTGACCACCATACAGTAACCATGGTCTTTTTTGGTGGGTTTTTGCCTTTGGGAAGTGCCTGGGTGGCTCATCGCTGTCCAACCACTGTCCTGTTGTCGTAGACGATCCACTTTTCATCAAACGTGACGATCCGATTAAAAAAAGGACCGTTTTGGTTGCGCAAAAGCAAAGAAGAACAGACCTCGAAACGTGACAATTTCTGTCGATCGTTCAAATCCTGGGGCACCCACTTTTCGAGATTTTTCATATTTCCAATACGTTTTAAACCATCAAAAAACGCATGGGAGCTGACGCCCAGTTCTTCCGCCATCCCACGCACCGTTTGTGATGGGTCAGTCTCCACCAGGGCTCTCAAATCCTCGTCCTTGATTACTCTCGGTCGACCACTTCATCTTCGAGGCTAAAATCTCGGGAATGAAATTTTGCAAACCAATGTCGAACAGTGTTTTCATTAGCACCACCATTGCCAAATGCCTGGTTAATTTTTCGGACTGTTTCGGCAGCGCTTTGGTTCAATTTGAATTCGTAGAGAAAAATTGGTCGAAAATCGCTTAACGACATCATATAGTAATAACCTGAAAAAGAGGGAAAAAATTAAAATTTTGAAAAAAAATGAACAGCATCAATGTATAGAGTAGAAAATTCTCTATCCATTAGTATATACCACGACACAGTAGAATAAATATTCTTTGAGATATAGAGCTACAAACACATATGACATTAAAACGGACAAAACTTTTGAAAAAACCTAATAATATATTATTGCAAAAAAAAGAAACCTGCATGTTTCAAAAAGCTAATTTTTAGTTGTTTTTTTTTAACTTTAGGTATCTATTTAACTAATAGTAGTATAATTCAAGAGAAAGTGTCAAGATCTTAATTTTCCATAAGGCTCTAAGAAAATGTTTATATTTTCAAAAATTTGCACGGTAATTTGTGATATTTCTGTACATATTCTTAATTTTGAAAAAAAACTTTTTTATAACATCAAATAAAAAAAAATATTAAATCAATTAGATCTCAAAAAAAATCCTAATAATTATTTTTAACAATCATTCAACTTAATTATCAAGTAATAATGATAAAATATTTAATTATTAAATAAATAATTTAATAATTTTGCCCTCGGGATTTTGATTTTATAGTGTTGTAAATCTGTTTAAAATAAAAAAACAAACAGGAAATGTAAAGGCTAGGAAGAAACTGAAACAGGCCAAAATAACGAAATTGGAATTGGAATTTATCCAGAAGACTTGCAATAAATACTCTGGAATGTCTCAGAACAGTGTCGACAAATTATTAAATTATTAAATTATTTATTTAATAATTAAATATTTAATCATTATTATTTGATAATTAATTTGAAAGATTGTTAAAAATGATTATTAGGATTTTTTTAAATCTAATTGATTTAATATTTTTTTACTTGATGTATAAAAAAATAGTTCTTATGAAAGTTGTTCAGTTTTTTTTTGTCGATTCAGAATATATACAGAAATATATAGGTTTCCATTTAAAAAACCGAACTTGACCTCGAAATACCCTTGAAAGTTTGTTCTAGGTCAACAAAAAATAGCGTAGTTTAGTTTCCCCTTTGATATAAATTAACTTTTATTTGAAACTTTTTTCATATAAGTAATTCACTGTTTTTGAGTTATAAGACTGTCTGAAGATAAAAAAAACTCATCCGGTATACCTATAGAGATGGTTAAATATAGGTAAACGTGGTCCAAAATATGTTACAAGATTATTTATTTCGACAAAATGAACATTACACCAATACCTCGCTTTGCGTCGTTTCGTTTTGCGTTTTTTCGAAGTTGCTTCGCTGCTTAATTAGTACTAATTGTCACTGTGCATCGTTAGATTTTCGAAGTTGCGTTGTTTTGGGTTCGAGTCTTTAATTTTTTTTTTGAAATTTTCTTTTTTTTCTAAAAGATGGCACCAGTTTTGTTTCTAATTCCGCCATGCCATCAACATAAATGAATTGCTAACCTCGAACAACCAAGAATTCTCTAATGAAGAACTATTGCAACTGGAATTGCAATTTGCCAATGAAGAAGATGACAGTGACCGTTCAATAGAAATCTCCGAAGAACAAAATTTAACCTCCAAACAAATTTCCAAAACGACGTGTTTGATGACGAAGTTATGGAGATTTTTTTAAAAAACGATCCTGACAGCGGAAGGAGTTTAAGTGTCCAAGGCGGTAGCTACGAATATCAATTGCTACAAGGAAATTTATTTTACGTTGAAAAAAAAAGCTGTTCAGCAAACATTGGACCAATTTTTTGTGAAAGAAAGCCGACTTACGACAACAGCCACTATGGACTCATCAGACAGTGATTAATTTTAATTTTGTTTTTCATAAATTAATTGAATAGTTTATTTTGTTTTAATTGAATACGTTTGTTTTTGTTTTTGTATGTATGTAATAAAATTTTATATTATTTTTCTTTTTTAAATGTTTACTTTGTTCAATTTTCTTTTTAAAAAGTAGTATTTTCGTAACCCTGGAACCTATCTTCGATCTTTACATGGTTTGCTATAGAAAATCTTAATTCACTTTGCTTCGTGTTTTTTTGGAACGTAACCCCGACGCAAAGTGAGGTATTGGTGTATACGATTACAGCTATGGATTATTTGCGATTTCAATTAGAACAATTAATGTTGAACAGTTGCTGTGTGGGACAACGTCTGTCCAGTGTAATTTGTGACTTTTTCTGATCAAGAGCTCCTCTTAAATCTTTACGCTACTTCTTTATCAAATCTTCATCACTCTCAATTAAACTTCGATTACGGAAGTATCGATGACCATGTATAATTTGATTAAGCTAATGCACTTGCGTATACTATCCTCGAATTTAATGGATTGGAACAACCTTCTCTCACTTTTTTATTTATTCTACCAAGTTCTTCTTTAAACCAATCTTTATTGGTTGATTTATATCAGAGAACACGTCGAATCTTTATTCTAATATATTCTCCCCGTCTCACTTGCTTTGAATAATTGCCTTACTTTGGTTAAATAAGTTCGGAATCTAAGTTTGATGATCCTCTTCGTCTTGAAGGTTATCATTTTTACGCTGGGAAATTTTACGGGCAGCTATTAAAGGGTATCTTATCGCGAGAGCAGCATTAGTTTAAAAATATTTTCCACTAGCTGTTTCAAGAAACTAAAACGGGTCTGAAATAACTAAAGCGCATGCCTTAATGTTAGTCATTTCTTCGTTAAGATTAAGACCTACGTTTCCTGACTTAATTACTCTCATAATATTTTAGAACTTGGAATGCCGAGTGTTACTCGGTATTTTTAACCGACTTCAAAAAAGAAGGAGGTTCTCTATTCGACTTAATTTTTTTTTTTTTTTTTGTGCCTATGTTACCTCATATCTCCGCCAATTGTGAATAGGTGTTATAGGTATTAGACCTTTTTTGTTTGGTTTGTTTAGGCCTAACTTCTTTGTTTATCAACCGATTTCGATGATTCTTTTTTTATTCGAAAGGGGTATCTTAGGGATGGTGTCATATTAATTTGGTCAAGTTCTGATGATATGATCACTATTAATACATCACTAAAAAGAGAAAAATAAAAATAATTTTTAAGAAAAAAATAAAACCAACTTCAAAAAATTAAATGCAACAAATAAAATACACTAAAAGGTATAAAATAATTATTATCTTATTTAGTTACAACTAAACTACGAAATATTAACATGAAATTACTTTTTGAAGTCGGTGCCAAACATATACCTTTTATGAATCGCACTCGACGGATCTTACTTAGTACGTTTGGTTGGTACGCTCGCTTATAGGTATAGTTTGCTTGGCACCGACTTCAAAAAGTAATTTCATGTTAATATTTCGTAGTTTAGTTGTAACTAAATAAGATAATAATTATTTTATACCTTTTAGTGTATTTTATATGTTGCATTTAATTTTTTGAAGTCGGTTTTATTTTTTCTTAAAAATTATTTTTTTACTTCAGTTAAAACTTAAAAGCGATATATTAATATTATTTTTAATTTAAAATTCAGGTAAAAGGTAGATTTTTATTTGGATCCAGAATGAAATATTTTTTTTTGCTAACCTTTTGACTGTGCTAAAAAAATTAAACTTGTGGGAAAGTGGGGGAATAGTGACTACTTAAGCGCTGTTAAAAATATCAATCAGTATTAATCTTGGTAATAGGATGCTCAAAATGGCCACAAATATACACTGACGGATTTTCAGCTTTAGTACAGTCAGCATAGGCCCAAGTTTCACAAGAACGGCACCGCCACAAAACATCATTATCATATCCAAAGTGTTCACATATAGTGGTCAATTCTTCCCGGCGGTCGATATTCCCCCACTTTTCCATAATTGCAATTATAATACATACACGAATGTTCCTTTGATGAACCTGAAAAACCCTGAAGAAGGAGGGAAGATTCTCCGAATCGTCGGGTTCTTTTTAAAGGGATGAAAGTCGCGACGTTCTAATAAATTTTATTTATTCGGAATTTGTTGTTTTCATTGTACTTGGGCCAGTGACGTAGCAAACATAACTGGCGCTCGGGGGACGACATTTTATCGGCGTCCTCTCCCCCTCTAGAAACATATATAATAATATAATATAATTAATTTACTCATAATAAGAATATAAAACAAATAATAGAATGTAGTACCTACCTTAAAATATCTATAAAATATATTACGAATAGTCACTACCTAACTACGCTTCTACAAAATACTATACTGTTTTTCGGACACTGGCTCAGATTAGGCTTTAGATTTGGGACAAAAAATCTAGTTAAAAATGTCTTGGAGTTCATTTGGCGCGCCCTTCTGGGACTGGCGCCCGGGGCATGATAGAACCCCCTTGACCACCCTCCTTCACTGCATTAATTCAGCATTGAATTCAAATATTCCGTTTTCAATTAAATTACCCTAAATTTATTAAATTTCCTAATTATTATTATTATTTTTTTTATAAATTTTATTAAACCAATTTTATTTTACATTAATTAATGTATACCTTGTATTTTAGCTTCGACTCCAGAGATTACTTCACCACCATCGAGTGTCCTTGATCATCTTTAGTCCTAGTTTTTAATAAGAGGAAAAACCAATTAAAGAAAAAACCTCTTTTCCGATAATTATTCAATCATTTTCTCTCCTCAATCCTCCGGTCTCAATTTCCTAATTATAATATTGTAAATAATAATATTTGTAATTTGTAATAAACTATCAGTGGGTTTTAAAAATCGAAAAACCAATTAATTAATAAACGCAGGAGTCAGGTTGGTCGAGTGGATAACGTACATACTTTCTAATCAAGCTAGCGCGAGTTCAAGCCCGACTCGATGCAAACCAACTTTAATCTGATCCCTAAATAATTGAAAAAATTAATTAATATAAAATATCTTAAAATGGCTAATGGTTAAAACCGAGAAAGCCAAAAAATGTAATTAAACACCATTCACCGTTGTTCTGATTTCGCAGTTTCCTCTTACGAAGAGAGGTGCCGAAGTCCTCTCGAAATATCTGAATTAACCACTTTAATTAATAAGAAATTTCTTAAATGAAGCAATTGAATTTTATTCATCTTCCTTAAAAAAAATAAGCTGACGTGTTCTGATGTGGCCACTTGGCTTTACCATACAACCTGGCCCCTCACTTATATTTAATATTTAATAAAATTATTTATAATCATGTAGGGGTTAGTTTTTGCATTTTTAGACTCCTGGGACCCACTGATTATGTATACAAAATTTGGTTTAGTTTGGTAAATGGCCAAGATTTTCATTTTTTGACCATCCGCCCCCCCCCCCATTTCGGGCGGTTGGTTTTTGAATTTTTATACTTCTGGGGTCCCACTGATTATGTATACAAAATTTGGTTGAGTTTGCTCAAACGGCCTAGATTTTTAATTTTAACCCCCCCCCCTCCACCCTCCTTAATTTTGGGTCGATATGCACCAAAATCTAATCAGCTCTTAATCTCAATGGACCAAAACTACGTGTGAAATTTGGTTTCGATATTCACACTAGTTTTTGAGCTAGCTCGTACACAAATTTGGTAACGCACAGACTAACTAACAGACATTTTGACACAACAATTATTATCTCGAAAAATATAATTTTTTCGATGTTCACTTATTAGAGCTTTTTGATATGCCATGGTTTCGCTAAATTTTTTTAATCGAAATCGTTTCAGCCGTTTTTTTAGAAATTTTGAAAAAAAGAAGGAAAAAACCACTTTTTTCATGAACGAATACAATACTTGACCATACCCTGTATGTTAAAGTAATAGATAAAATTAAATTTTTAAAATTTTTATTTAAATCACACATAATTAATTATAATTATTTATTGAACACAAACAAATAATACAATATAACTACGATGTTTCGATCGACTTATTCTGCGGTCGTTCTCAAGTATGAACACCCACACCGATTATAGGTTAACTGCAACCGTTAACCTATAATCGGATAAATGAGTGCTCATTAGTGTGGTCCTTAGCTGGTGCAATTTTTTTATCAGAAAAGTTTTCGTGACACCCGCTCAAATTATAAGGATGGGTAAGAAAATAATTCATACAAAATTTGAGATCGATCGGACAACCCTTTGAGGTGGCTCATCTCATTTGAAAATTTCAAATTTTCAGAATTTCGCTCTATCCGGCTACTATATTTTATTATACGTCTTTAAATTGAAACAAAGAATAAAAAAATCGATGACAATGAAATTAGTAAACATTATTTTGTGAAATCCCGCTCCTACCTTCGTTATTCAGTCATTATTAAAACACATACAGCAAAAGAAAAATAAATTCAAGTTAAATCTATATGATGGCCGCTTTGCCTACCTCTTAGGCGTACAATTTCAAATTTTTTAAACCATTACTTTGGCCGGAATAGAAAATTGATATTTCAATGACAAAAACCCCATGATATGGTTAAAATCTTAGACCATGAAATATATAGACACGCCCTCTGCTACTCTCCACACAGAGTGAAGTGAGGCCAACATCGCCTACAGATGACGTCACGTTCTCGCATAAATATTTTGGTAATATTAATATAATATTAATTTGCGATTATTGGAATCCAAAATAAATAATCTAAGCTACGATAAATTTATCTCAATGTATAATAATTCCTATAGAAGCCATGCTATTTCTGGGTGTTCCTACCTACAGATGACGTCACATTCTCTAGTTGATGTTGGCCTCACCAAATCGACACCAGGGCGTGTCTATATGTATTTAATGGTCTAAGGTTAAAATCAAGATTGGGTGATATTTTTACTTTCACATTTATATTCTATAGAATATAATGTGGAAGAATTGCGATGCCTTGTCTGGGTCCTGACTCTTTGAGAGCTTGTATCTCAGAGATGAAAAAAGTTAATTTCATTTTGTAACTTCTAGGTGGAAGAGATCGATGCCCTTAATAGTTGGAAACCGGATTTGGGACATAAAACAGAATATTGTGGTCCCCAGAGCCCAAAAAGGGGTCCAGAATCCATTGGTCAGTACGTATGTACGTATGTACCCCCTGCGTTTCGCAACCATAACTCTCAGAGCTACGAAATTCGAAACTTAAGCTCGAAATAAGCCAGAAGGAGTATAGCAAGCTGTTGGTTGAAATCAGAAATCCAGAAGTGGACATTTACATGAAAGATTTTTCTTTTCTCTTGATTTTCTCCAAAACGGCTCAAAAGATTTTTTTAAAAATTACTACATTTATCAAGTGTCATTAGTTATTAGTTGTGTCAAATTTAAAAAAAAAATCGTTTCAGCCGTTTTTGAGAAAATTAAAAACAAACAAAAAAGGAAGGGGGTGTAAATTGGTAGTGACGAGCTGACTTCAAATAAATGAAAATGTGAAAGTCGTGTGGTGAACACACCATTTTTATTTATTTCGAATCATATAGAGCCCCTGTCAGAGTAAAAATTCGAAAATACCCAAAATAAGGAACACCCTAGTGCTCATACTTGAGAACGATCGCAGAATAAGTCAATCGAAACGTCGTAGTTAATTTGTAATATTTGTTTCTGTTCAATAAATAATTATAATTAATTATGTGTGATTTAAATAAAAATTCAAATTTTAATCAAATTAATCACAAAAATAAAAGCTTCAACAGCTTCATTACTAATCTATATAATAAAAATGAATTTATTTTTCTTTGTAAGCACAGAGTCTCTCAAATGCCTGGACCGATTTGGCTAATTTTTGTTTTAAAAGTTGCCCGGAAAATTGGAAAATTCAGGAAAAACTAAAAAAATTCAGGTTGGCCAACATAGCTTGCCAAACAATAAAAGAACTAGACTAGCAAACTAAACATGTGTTGGCGGCCCTGTTTGTCAGATTTTTTAATGTCATTCATTCTTAATAGCACAGATAATAGAGTTCTAACCACATTATCGTTGAAGAAGAATTTAATAATGCAACAAAGATTTAAAAACTATCTATTTTTTTAAAGTACACTTTAAAAAAAAATTAAAAAAATAAACTGCAACGGATCGTTGCTAAACTTTATCCAAATTGATTTGAAATATTAATATGTTTATTTCTTTATTATTAATCAGATATCATTTGCAATTTGCAGTTCATGTTGACTTTAAGTCAAAAATAATGATCGATTCTCATTTAACAGTCGAGGAATAACCATTCTACATTCGATTTTTGACGTTTCGGTTTTTATTGGTAGCCATTGGTGAAGACATGGAGGGGAGGAATCGACTTAAAATCAAAAATAGCAATCGATTCTCATCTAATACTTGAGAAATAAGAATTCTACATTAGATTTTTGACCCTTCGATTATTATTGGTAGCCAATGCTGAAGACATGGAGGAATCAACTTAAAATCAAAAATAACGATCTATTCTTATCTAATACTAGAGGAATAACCTTATTGCATTCCATTTTTGATGTTTTGACTATTAATGGCAAGCTCTACTGAAAACGTGGAAGAATCGACTTAAAATCAATAAGACTAAATTCTTATATGATAAACAACTCAAGCTTGAGAATAAGAGAATTTTTTATAAATAGATTGTATATACTTTTGTGTCTAGCAAAATGAATAATAATTGTAATTTTCAAGTCTTCTTATCTATAATAATACCTACATATAATATAACTTATTTTTTATTTTCCCCTTAATGATAACAAGTGGATTTGCGAAGCCCCTGGCTAGCAAAAGGCCCGCCGAAGGCGGGCCTTGAAGCTAGTAAATAAATAAAATATTACTATTTATTATTTTCTATGTGTGGCCTTTTGAAAAAACTCCCTTAACAAGCAGAAGCAAGCGCCTTTACTCTTTCTTTTTATCAGCGCACTCATTATCTGTTCTTTTAACTTCTTTTCCTCCCTAATTTCGACCAGTATTAATTAGCATTCCATTTAATCTCATCATCCTCTGAAGTCGTCTCAGGTTTGCCTTTTTCCTCTTTAATCCATTTAACCCCATCTTATATTTCGTTTCTCTCTTGATTTTTTTTTTATGCAAATAGCATTTTATTTCTTACTTTATTAGTTATAGACCAAGCAAATTACGTGAAAAAATGGCATAAACAGGAAATAATTCCCGGTAAAGATTTTATTGCTGGAATACCTTTATTGGTACTCCAATATTACTACCCTAAGTTTTCCACCAAATCTGTGTTGTGGAAATTTTTCTGCGCGCCTCAAAATGAGAAAATTTCGGAGTTTTTTCAGTTTTTCTTGAATAACTCTAAAACGGCTTATCAAATCAAAAAGATATCTTTAAGATAAATTAAAGCTCTTTAAATTATGCGTAAAATGATAACAATTTCATTTATTTATGTTAAGTAAAACCGGTACTAGCCCCCGTCAAAAAACAGCCCTCGGGATCACTTTTAAATATCCCTAAAACTCGTACTTTTTCGATTTTCCTTCATTTTAACCATGAAGAAGCATGTTTTCGACAAAGACCACTCGATATATTTTTAAACTAGATTAAATTTGCTACAATTTAAATAAAATTTCATCTTAATTGGATAATGGTAACCCATGCCGCAATATGGTTGAAAAATACAATTGTTTTGAAAAAATCAAAGTTTTTCCTTCATAAAATGAAAGCCACTCATCCTAGAAACTCGATTCCTACATCATTGTCTAGTAAATTTTGTTGATTTGAACGTTTACTTGGACAGCTATTTTGATAAAACTCTTATATTTATAGATATCCTGTATTTTCCATGACGCTTTTGAGGATTCGTATCATATCCTGTCCGGAAAATGCTAGACATCTATAAATCTAAGATTTTTCCAAAAACTGGTCCAAGTAAACGTCGAAGTCAATAAGACTTCCTTGGCAATGAGATAGAAATCAAATTTCTAGGATGAGTGGTTTTCATTTTATGAAGGATAAACTGCGATTTTTTACAAAAAATTGCATTATTCAACCTCATTGCGGCCCATGTTACCATTATCCAATTAAGATAAAACTTTGTTTACATTGTAGGGAATTTAATCTAGTTTAAAAATGTATAGAGTTAACTTTGTCGAAAACGTACTTGGACGCGCCAAAAGCGGTTCTATGAAATGGCGGAGGTACTCTGGGTGATTAGTAGTTTGACTCTTATTTACTATCTCTATGACACGAGTCACATGATCCAAAACAATGCCAATTAATATTTATTTTTTCCATTATTAATAATTAGTTGTTAATAAACAAACAAACAAGCAACATCGAAACGACCCACGTTGAACCTTTCCATATATTTTACTTGAGTTAATCTCATCCCTGAGTGCTAGAAATCAGTTTACAAGTTACCAAGTGATTATACAATTAATTGTATCCAGCTTCCACGAAGATTTCGCCTAGGACTTTTGCCCAAGCGGTGATTCATCGGATTGCATACAAGCCGATACCAAAAGGGACCAATTAGTTGCCATTATCTCTTGCCAAAAGATTTCTGCCAGCCAGCAGTGACCGTCCGTCTAGGAGTCCTGCACATTGCTTAAAGATCAACGATTTTCTTTTCCTAACACATCAACATTTCGTTTCGTTTCGAATATATTCCCACTCACGCTATTTTTATTAAGAGAAATACATCTGCTTTAACAAGAGTTAAATCTCCCTAACATTAAACAGCTCATCTTATTTTAAAAGATTTAAGATCCTTATTGTATCATAAATACATTTCTTTCCCAATTAAAATGAACGTACATTTTTTCACATCAAATACATTCCATGGACCAAATCTATTAATAAGAATTTTTTTAGATTATATTTAACCAATCGATAGACCAACCAATTAATAGAATGAATTGATATCATTTTACGCGAAATTTAAAGAGCTTTAATTTATCTAATAAATATCTTTATGATTTGATAAGCTGTTTTAGAGTTATTCAAGAATAACTGAAAAAACTCCGAAATTTTCTCATTTTGAGGGACGTAGAAAAATTTCCACAACACAGAGGAAAACTTAGGATAGTAATATTGGAGTACCAATAAAGGTATTCCATCAATAAAATCTTTACAGGGAATTATTTCCTGTTAAAGTCGTAATTTGCTTTATTGTAAAAATCATATAATATGTGACGAGTGAAATCAAAGCGTAGAAACTCGTCTCTTCTCGTCTTCTCTTTGATCGGAAAATATTAAATTAAATGTCACGAGAGGGTATTATGAAAGTTGAATGGCTCGTTTTGAAACAATTTCATTTACCTACCTACATGGATGATAATAATCGAAAATTTTAATAATAGAATTTAATCAACGAATTCGCTCTTAATAAATAAAAGATTTTATTAAAAATTCTACAAAATTTGGGACATATCCTGAACTATAATTAAATAAGCTGACGTGCTCCAATGTGGCCATCCACTAGACTTTACCATACAACCTGGCCCCTCACTTATATTTAATATTTAATAAAATTATTTATAATCATGTAAGGGAGGGGTGTAGTTTTTACATTTTTAGATTACTATGGGCCCACTCATTATGTATACAAAATTTGGTTGAGTTTGGAACAAGAGCCTATATTTTTAATTTTTAACCCCCTCCCCCCCCCTCCTCCCCTCTTAATTTTGGGTCGATGCACCAAAATCTAATCAGCTCTTAATCTCAATGGACCAAAACTACGTGTGAAACTTGGTTTCGATATTCACACTAGTTTTTGAGCTAGCTCGTCCACAAAAATTTGGTAACGCACAGCCTAACAGACATTTTGACAAAACAATTATTATCTCGAAAAATATAATTTTTTCGATGTTCACTTATTAAGGCTTTTTTGTAGACCGAAATGCCATGGTTTCGCTCAATTTATTTAATCAAAATAATTTTAGCCGTTTTTGAGATATTTCGAAAAGAAGAATGAAAAAAAACCACTTTTTTCATGCACGATTACAATACTTGACCATACCCTGTATGGTAATGTAAAAAACTACCATAGCATTTGAGCACTAGAACAAGCTTTCTACGGAATTTTGTTTTTCTGCTATCGTGACAGATATACAAACAGAAAAAATGGTGCTATAGCAAATTCCTATCTATACACTTGTATTAAAAATTTGAAAAATGTTTAACTAATCCGTTTTATGCAAATATCTCGACATATCAAAAAATCAGCTGACCTGAAATTCTTGTTTTCCCGACGTTGCTAGCTACCGGACTATTAGTACAGTAGCGCTCTGGGCTGGGGAGATTAAATATATAACATCTGAGATTTCAAATTCACTTGGTGATCCATCCGAATGTCATGCGGGCTATACGCGAAATGACGTTGGATTGTAGCTAAGTGGATCACATCTTTTTCTCTCTTGGTCCAGACTTAAGACTCTGCAGACTCCAATAGCGTCATCCGCAGTAGTCTCGTGATAAATATATTTTTCAAATAAAAGCGGTCAAAATAATTCTCGTTGATATATATCAATTATTCTTTGATATATTAATGAGAAAAATTATAAATTTAGCATACTTAGTACGTTTGGAGGGTAATGAAGACAACATCGCGTAGGCTCGCTTATATACATACTTTGATTGGCACCGACTTCAAAAAGTGATTTCATGTAAAAATTTCATCGTTTAGTTGTAACTAAATTAGATAAATATTTTATACCTTTTAGTGCATTTTATTTTATTTTTTGAGATCTTATTATTTTACATTTGTTGAATTTAATTTTTTTGAAATCGGTTTTATTTTTTTCTAAAAATTATATTTATCATAAAATATTAGTGCGGGTTTTAAAATTAAAAAAAAACCACGTCGTGGTCGTCGCACAAGCCGATTATCTACTCTTATTAAACGAGCAAAAATTGTATATTTATTTGTATATATATTTGTTTGTATATTTGTATATTTTGAAAACGTCTCAACCGATTTTGATGAAATTCACGGGTTAGGGGGTTTTTGGGGTGACAATTCGATCTGTCACGGTCTCATCTTCGACAAAATTGTTTTTGATGGGTTTATTCGTAATCAAATTAATTATTCTCAGGTAGACAAATCCAATTCTTAGGGTTTTAAAAAAAGGTTACTCTTTTCCTTTTGTGCTCAGGCAGACAATGGGTATTCTCAAAGGCCTTAAAGAAGTATTGTGATTGTGGATTTTAACATATTTTGTTGTCCCTAAACGTTAGAAATATTAATAAACGTTTTATAATTGTTTTTATAATGAACTTTATTTATTTAATAGAATAAAAAATAATCAAGAGCAGGTCTTAATTTTCTGAAAAAACAACACATTTTGATAGGTTTTATTTATTAACAATTGGATGAATAAAATGAATCATATGGTTGAATCAAAACAGGTGCAGGAGGTGAGGGGGGTACATTGGGCGAATATTATATATTTTTGTATTTTTTTTAATTTGAAAGCCGCTCTCAAATAAAAATCGACCTTTTTTATCAGAATTTTAAATTAATTTAAAAATAATATTAAAATAAAGCTTTTAACTGAAGGAAGAAGTTACCGAGCATCGCTCAGTGCCTCCAGGTACTAATAAGTTATGATAGATAGATAAAGTACAAAACAGAATGCTCAGACTAGTTTTGTGGTCATTTGCAGCTCATTTGTTCTGATTGGTATAGATTTTTCAGGTTGGTTAATGCGAGTAAGCCTGGGTCCCTTGTGTGCAATTTAGTATTATTCGCCTGCGACCCTTCCTCTGCCCTTAGGCCCTCCATTTACGTTTCTTCCGTTAAAAGGATCGAGGAGGGAAAAAACAGTATCATCTTTAAAAGCTGAAGCCGGCCTTAACAGAAATAGTTATAGAGCCAATCGACTAAATGTGGCGGCCGGGTCCAAAGTACGAAAGGGCTGTATTACTTAATGGTGGCCATTCAGATATATAACTTTCTTATGCTAGCCTTTAAGAGCATTCGGATACAATATTAGTCCTATAAACATCAGTTATTGCCACTCGAGAGGAATATAACTACATTAGTAGTTCGATATACTGGGTGAGTTTTTTATCTTGAGACGCTCTTATAACTCAAAAACATTCCATTATATTAAAAAAAGTTTCAAATAAAAGTTTATTTATATCAGGGGGCAAACTAAACTACGCTATTGTTTGTTGACCTAGAACAAGCTTTCATGGTTATTTCAAGGTCAAGTTCTGTTTTTTAAATGGAATCCTATATTTTTCTTTACAGATCTTTAATCTTCAAAAAAAAAAAAACTCAACAACTTTTATTAGAACTATTTATTTTATACGACATCAAATAAAAAAAAAATATTAAATTAATTAGATCTCAAAAAAAAATTTATAATAATTATTTTTAACAATAATTATCAAAAAATTTAATAATAATAATTAATAATCTAATAATTTTTCCACACTGTTCTGAGACATTCCAGAGTGTATGAGTGTATGGCAAGTATTCTGGATGAATTCCAGTTCCAATTTCGTAATTTTGGCCTGTTGTAGTTTTTTCGTAGCCTTTACACTTCCTGTTATTTTTAAAAGATTTACAACACGATACAATGAAGATCTTGAGGGTGTATTCCTATCAGGAAAACGCTCGGACTCCATTTCAATGGCAGCCCCATAACACTTCTTCAACTTCACCATAAAATAAGACCATTACAACAAAAAATGATTCATTTTTATTATGGTAATAAAATATAACTATCTACTAGATTTATACTTAGCTCCAAAAGTTTAAGTAATTCAATTAAGTATAAAATAATATAAGAGGTGACTGTGGGTCAGTGGTTAGAGTGTCGGGTCGCTGACTCGAAGATCGCTGGTTTGAGACCGAGTCTCGGCAGATAGATATTTTCAGTCACCTCCTCTTGGAAAGTAATGGCAACCTACCAAGAGTATAATTGCCTAGTCACCTCTCCAAATTATCCGTTCGCAACCGGCGTTAAAAAGTAGGTCCCGTATATCTTTGTAAAACAACTAAACACACTCAACACAGGTATATGTGGAGAGGCGCCGACACCCGTTTCGGGTATGGCACTCGAAGAAGAAGAAGAAAATAATCTCTTAAAACAGTGTATAATGAGGTTTTAAAATCTTTTATTTTTATTGTTGTTACTTTTCGAATTAATAATTATTTTTTTAATAATTAATTATTGAATAATTATTATTTGATAATTAAGTTGAATAATTGTTAAAAATAATTATTAGGATTTTTTTAGATCTAATAATTGATTTAATATTTTGTTTACTTGATATCGTATAAAAAAATAGTTCTTATGAAAGTTGCTTAGTTTTTTTGTAGATTATGAATATGTACAGAAACATATAGGTTTCATATGAAAGATATTAATTTGCCGATGGTAATAGATTCAAATTTACTAGAAAATCATAAGTTGGTGTCATCTATTAAATTCGATGGAATGGAATATTTTTGAATATATGTCAGAGGGGTTGTTTTTCAACCCCTCGGGAATCGAACCCGTTGACATCAAGCCAGGTGGCCCGGATTGCTGTTACTGGCACTCGGGTTGAAAAACAACCCCTCTGACATATAATTAAAAATATTCCATTCCATCGAATTTAATAGATGACACCAACTTATGATTTTCTAATATAGGTTTCTATTTAAAAAACAGAACTTGACCTTGAAATAACCTTGAAAGCTTGTTCTAGGTTAACAAACAATAGCGTAGTTTACTTTCCCCCTTGATATAAATAAACTTTTATTTGAAACTTTTTTTCATATAATGCACTGTTTTTGAGTTTTAAGACTGTCTCAAGATAAAAAACTCACCCGGTAGTTAATAAAAATATCCAAATTATTATTTAATGCCCATCAAATATCCATTTTAATATATTCAATTTACCCGAATAGGAAATGCCTCCTTTCATGTTTCAGTTGATGACCCATAAAGTCGATTTATATAATCTCCCAACAAGGCTGGATAAAAATAACGCCCCTCATCACAATTGCAATCTGGGAAATTTTAAAAGCTCAACTCGGAGTCAAAATTAATTTGTTTCGCTTGACAACTAATCCTAGATTTCCGTTTAATACAAAGCGATGCCTTCTGTTTTTATGAGCATTCCTCACACAACCACTTATTAGATTAAAAATCCTACTCATCATATATTTATATATTTGGGTAGAAAAAATTTATTATCGGGTCAGATTTAGATCAAAACTTTATTTCAGAATGTTAAGCCCAATTTCTTTACACTCTGACATTCTGTTTCACTTCTTTGCTTGATTTTTACTACTAATTTTATAAATAGAATTAATCAGCATTTTCATCTTAAAACGTTTTATTTTGTATTACTTCAGGAATTATAAAATATTTGAAAATCTAAAAAAAACTTACTATTTTGAAAAGCCAAAGATTAATCGTAGAAATCATAAGTTTCCTATATTTGATTCAATCGCGAATCGAATCCAGGTAATTTTTCAGATATTAAGTAATAATAATATCTGAATTTATATATTTCTGTGTAAGAAATAATGAATTTTTAAATATTTTTCTAATTAATATATTAAAGAATAATTAATATATCAAGAGAGTTATCTTTGACCGCGACGGTTTTAAACAAGATATATATATATATATATATATATATCACTAGACCACTGTTGGTTGAGGCTATTGGGGTCAGCTGAATCTTAAGTCTGGACCAAGAGAATGAAAAAGATGTGATCCATCTAGGTGTGATCCAGGATCATATATCGATTAGCCCGCATGACGCTTTTTATCAAGATAACTCTCTTTGAAATATTAATTATTATTTAATATATTAATAAGAAAAATATTTAAAAATTTATCATTTCTTACACAGAAATATATATTCAGATACTATTATTACTTAATTTCTGATAAAAATTACCTGGATTCAATGTTTTGAGTGCTTAAATTTGATATTAAATCTTGAAGTAATTTATGAGTTGTTGCTTTTATAAATTCAAGTTGTTTAATAAAATATTCCAATCGTCCGACATCTTTTCCTATGTTGGAGTTCTTGATTCGTGTCAATTCAAGGTTTACAGCTCTAAGATCCCTATTCCAATTTTCCATTATGGCACTTTTGGACAACTCAATGCTAAATTAGTTTTATGAGAGTATACCTCTGTAGGTCGCGGTACTAATCCGGCTCGAATGACCAGTGTGGCAGGCGAGGTTAATAAGATAAATGTACTTACTCTCGAATACAGATTGAATTCGCCTGCAGGTTGACTTGAAGGCGAGTGAATCAAATGTAGTAATTAATTGATAGCAACACCTTACATGATTTGAGTAAAATAGTGGAATAGTTAAATTTAATAGTTGGGTATTTAAATGGAATAATACGTAATTACGAAGAAATTATATAAACTTGAGTATTTTTTATTTATAATAAATAAAGGTAATAAAAAAACAACACCATAAATAAGGGGTCATTAAATAATAAATCCCTAAATCTCCTTATCTTCACGTTACAAGGGTCCACCACGGACTTCAGAGGTTGTACCTTCTTGGTGCAACTTCTTCTTGTATCAATATCATTATAAAAAAAAAAAAAAAAAAAATCATCATCTTTGTTTGCCTCGATCTGCTTAGAGGTTGTGTGAAGTCTTCATTAATTATATCAATTCACAAAATTCAGATTAGAAAATAATAGAAATGTATGGTCATTTAGAAACAATATCTCCATAGAAATTTAAAAAAAAAATTCAAAAATTAGGCGCGTGCCAATAATTGGCCGTGAATGCACTAGTAATTGGCACATGGCCAACTACTGAAATTATTAACCCTAGTACACCCAAATTTAGAGTGGTTAGCTATTTATAAGTGACGAATAATATTCCACAGTATTCTACGCTGAAATAAATTTTAAGGATTGACCCAGTAGCTGGCCGGCATGGCCAACTACTGACTAAATGAATAATATTGAATGAATAGATGGCCACCCCCGCTAAAAAATTAGAGCATGATTATTTTGTAGGAGTCATTTTATTTATCGCTTAAAAGACACTTTAAAAGAATGAATATCATTTAAAACTTACCCTAAATTAGTTATTTTAGTGTATAACTTCCTTAAATGGAGGAACCTGCTTAGGACAATGGTTAAGAAAATAGTCAATAATGAAGCACGACGACAAATCCGGCAAACATTTGACCACTATTGCTTCAACAATCCATTGTGGTTCAAGATCTTCTACACTTAAATAATAGATGACATGAGCTATATATAGCGATATTTTTTAAAGTTGAATAAACATTAAGAGTCTTATTTTTTACACTTTTCAAGCAAATGGCCAACTACTGGTACATGGGCAACTACTCGCACATGGCCAACTACTGGTGCTTTTACCTTATGTATTTCTGTGAAGTTCGCCCCCCTCCCGCCCCCAGCCAACAAGATACCCACCGAAACCTGGCTTCGCAGCTGGTTTGAAATATTTCCTGAATCGATAATTCATTAATCGTTTAATATCAACTCAATCATATAAAAGAAACAGAAAACACGAAATGTAACTAAAAACTTTCTCAATTTCAAATTGAAATGAATTTGAGAAGTTTTTCAAATAAAATAAAAAAAAAAAAAAATATTAAAAATAATAATAAATGTTAAAAAATCTTATTAAAGAACACTGTCAGATATGTCTGTCAGATACCGAGTAGGAAAAATAAAACTTTATATAACAACCGAGATAGATAGATAAATAATTGTGGAAGATAAAAAAGGAAAAGATGAAAGCAAATAAATTATGGTCCATCGATGGAGAAGTTTCATCTGAAACCAAATGATGAAAATATCTCATTAAAAATCTCATTTTTTTTTTATTTCATCTTAAGTTGCCCTTTTGGCAACACCTGGTAGAAAAATTTGGAGGGCGGGCAGCAAAAATGTGCATTATTTCGGGTAAAACAGATTATTTTTTAATAGCTTAGGTATAATATATAATATTGTTTAAAGCGATTTACATTTTTTTAATTTTATCAACGTTCAAATGCTCAATTTAGCAGATTTTTTTTTTTTTTTTTTTTATAATGATATTGATACAAGAAGAAGTTGCACCAAGAAGGTACAACCTCTGAAGTCCGTGGTGGACCCTTGTAACGTGAAGATAAGGGGAGATTTAGGGATTGGGTAGAGGTCGAAGGTATCTGTGGATGCTGGTCTTGAAAGTTTGAAGGTTATAAGTAGCTGGAAAGACGGTCGGGGAAAGAGAATTCCAGTCTCTAGATGTCATAGGGATAAATGAATTGGCGAATGCGTTTGTTCGATTAGTATCTAGTTTAAGCGCGTAGGGGTGTTGAATTTTAGAAAATCGTGTATTTCGGGCAAATGAGGCCTTTGGTGGGATTATCGATTTTATTTCGTCAGAACAAAAGCCATGGTAATATCTATAAAAAAGGGATAGGGCGGAGACAGATCTACGATGGGCTAGGGAGTCGAGAGTGTCAGTTAATGTAGGATCGCCTATCAGTCTGATAGCTCGCCTCTGAATTGCATCTAAGGTATTAAGAGAATACTTGGAGGCTCCTCTCCACAAATGCGAGCAATATTCAAGACAGGGGCGAATTTGAGCCTTGTATAATATAAGGAGTTGAGTGGGGGTGAAAAATCGTTTGGTTCGGAAAAGAAAGCCAAGCTTACATGCTGCAGCTTTTGCTACTGAGATAATATGGTCATTCCAAGAGAGGTCAGAACCTAAGGTGACACCTAACATTGATATTTTATTACGGAATTCCAATGAGCTCGAATCAAAGGAAATGTCCGGAAGGTTCCTATCTGCGCGCCTAGAAATTAGGCAGCACTGTGTTTTGCCAGCATTAAAGTTTACCAAATTGTGAGATCCCCATTTTTTAAGCATGCTTAAATCTGAATTTATTGAGGAGGCTATGTTTGCGCGATTGTCTAGTAAGGATTGAGCGTTGTGGAGGGTGCTATCGTCAGCGTAACAATGTATTGGATTGGAGGGCAGATTTAATAGGTCATTAATATAGATAATAAAGAGTGTGGGAGAGATGACTGAGCCCTGAGGAACTCCAGCATTAGTATTAAAGGACGAGGATGATATTCCGTCAACCTCGACTTTAATAGAGCGGTTTGAGAGAAAGCTCTCAAGCAACTTGCAGAGGCTCGGGGGAAGGCCAAATGCAGGTAATTTGGCAAGAAGATTTTTGTGCCAGACATGATCGAAGGCCTTTGAAATGATTGGGCGGTCGCCAAACCTCTCCCAACCCTGGCGCCGCCAATGCATCTAATACTTGAGGAATAACCATTTTACATTGCATTCTTAACGTTTAGATTATTATTGAAAACAGTGGTGAAGATATATAGAATAATCGACTTAAAACCAGGTCTCAATTTTTTTTTTTTTTGGGGGGGGGGGGGAATATTTTAATAGGTTTTTTAACTATAAACTAATTCTTAACAGATGGTTAAATAAAAATGAAGAGTGTGGTTGAATCAAAATAAAACATGTGATCGATTAAATGAACGATAATTAAAAACAAAAAAATCCAGTCAGATGACCGTTTGATGATTTTACTATAATAAAGTATATAACGTTCAGGAAGCATGTCATCTCATTGATGACATTGCAAATGTCTAACACTATCCGCGAAGCTTCTGTTCAGTCGAGATGGACCACATTTTACAGTCTAAGGGCCGGTTGTATGTCGCAAAGTAAATGCTTTTTACCACTAACAAACGGTAGATTGTAAATGGAGGGACTGGGATGACCAATCAGATAAGATTCGCTCAATTATTCTCAATTTATTTAAAAAGGGAAAATCAAACGCGGAAATTGGCGATCTAGTTAATTTATCAAAGTTTTCTGTCAGAAATATTGTTCGAGTTTATAAAACAACGGGTACAATAGCTAAAAAAACCTAGGTATGCGTCGAAATCTAAAATATCAGATGCTGATAGACGGGCATTGAAAGAAGATTATTAGAAAAAGCAGGCGTTCGAACTATGGTGAATTATCTGTTTTTTGGAGCGATGCTGTGGGGCGAAGTGTTTCAAGATCGAAGTGCCATAGAGAAGCCTTAAAGTTAGGTTTTAAAACTTACAAGGTAATTTTATTGCAACTTATTCCAATTTTTTTTTTGTAATTTTACTAATTTTTTTTAGGCGAAAGAAAAGCCACTCTTGCCATTAAAACATAAGAAAACCCGGCTTAAAATAGGCTAAAAGTCACATTAATTGGACGAGTCATGAATGGAATAGTGTCCATTGGAGTGATGATTCTCATTTTGACGTTTGTGTAGGGGACAATCGAAGTAGAGTTATTCGTCAGAAAAATGAAGCTTTCAATTCAGATTGTTTAAAAAAAGAAAGTAAAATTTCCTGCTTCAGTTATGGTATGGGGTTCAATGTTTGCTAGAGGTGTTGGAAAACTTCACTTCATTGATGGAATTGTAAACACAAATAAATATTTAGAGATTTTAAAAAAATCGTTACTTCCAACAATGACAGATGAATTGCAGAATAATAATAATTTTGTGTTCCAACAAGATGGGGTGGCCTGCCATACATCAAGAGAATCTTTAAAATGGCTTTCTGATCATAATGTTCCACTGCAGTGGAATGTTGGAGTGGGTGGCAAACAGTCCCGATTTGTCACCAATAGAAACTCTTTGGCACACAACGAAAAAGCTATTACGAATACAACCAGCTAGAAACGTAGTCGAATTAAAACACAAACTTCAAAATATTTGGGATACTTTCAATCAAGATGAGTGTCAAAACTTAAGAAGTACGTTGCCCAAAAGAATTCAAGCCGTAATTAAAAATAAAGGCGACGTCACACAGTGGTAAAGGTTTTGGATTTTGAATGTTTTCCTTGTTTTTAACAATTAAAACATAATTTTAAGTTATATGTTACAATAAAATGTTTTAAATTGTTTAAAATGTTGTTCCAAATGATAATAAAAATAAATATTTAAATTAAATTTACCGTGAATTAGAATAATTTTATTTAAAAAGAAAAAATATTGGTGAGGCCAATTGAGATGGGACGGGGCTCGTATATATTAACATTTCTTATAATCTTATAGTTAACAATTAATAATGTAAACAAAAGTTTTGTTATTTTTTTTAATATCTTAATTATTAAGATATCACTATTTGCAAAAAATCTAAGTCGTTTTATGATAACAAGACATTCGTTTAGATATAATAAGAGATTTAACTAGAAGTAAACAAGACATTCATTATAGATATTAAGAGATATCAAATTGAATAAAATAGATCATTCAAGTATATTATATATTTGGATTAAATAACAAAAAAATTTGTTCATATTTGGAATGATTTCGATATATCTTGATTATTAATAAAATATCTTTAAAATAAATAAGAGCTCATTAAAAATGCTCAACTCTCATTAATATATTTACTATAAAGAAATTGTTTTCTCAGTGCATAATTCCTTTTGTGGTAAATGAAGATGGGTACGACTAGGACCGATATATGTTTTTTTTTTTTTTTAATGATATTGATGTGAGAAGGAGATACACCAGAAGGTGGATCCCCTAAAGTCCTGTATGGGCTGGGCCCTCCATCGTGAAAAGAACAGAGCAGAAGGAAAAGAAGCCGGGATCACGAACCAATCTCAGAAACTTAGATACAATTCAATATCCAATTTACTAAGGTGGTAAATTCTCCGCGCGATAAATTCGGTTAAATTAATCTCCCACTTAATTTTTATTACCAGACCCTATACTTACAGAAAAAATGTCTGGGTTTAGCCAGGAATCGAACCCGAGACCTCCGGGTTGTCAATCAGTTACTCTGAGGCGGACAATGTATTAACAATAATACATTTTTCAAAAATTAAAAGATTGTTACTTCTCTTTTATTGATACCATTTTGAGAGGGAAGTTATATTAATAATTTGAGCATTCGAGAATATTTTCAGTAAAAATATTTATTTTTAAATAGCGAATTGAAACGAAACGGAAAGTTATTAAAATAATGGGAATCAAAAAATAGTAAATGTGAAAAAATGCCATTAACGAGATGTCAAATACAGAAAGAAACAACAACAACAACAACAACACTGACAAATGAAAACATTCTAACAAGCTGGCTGGCCAGATAAATTTCAAAGGGTTTATTTAATCTTGCCGCTGATTTCAACCTCTTCTTCCCATTTAGTTCTTAAAATAAAATAAATAATCCATTGGGATGGAGAATTTGGTAATTAATCAAGAATTGTTTGTACCAGAAATACTTCTCTGACTCTTTAAAAACAGATTAATGCGTTTTTTCCGAACTTCTAAATATTTAGAGGAAAAAAACGAAAAACCCCCAACTTGAGAATGAAGATTTATCAGCGTCGCCCGTCCCGGACAATTAGCCCTCTCACGCCCTTTCCTTTTACTTTCTCCAGAGAAGAACTTTGTGGAGGAATCCTTCCTCTCTATCATTTATTGTTGTCTTGACTTGATCGCCAACTATTTCAGACCCATAGAGGATAATTTTAAAACAAAGATGCCTTTTCCTTCTGGTTTAATCTACCGCCCTTAATGGTGTCCCGATAAACTCTTCCTAAGTGCTCTTAGCCTGTTTTTTATAACCAGCTTCATTCACACTCGCCCATCCAAAAAAGAAAAAGGATTTTTTTCAAAGCTCTAGAAATCTATCTACTGGACATGGATATTTGGTTTGTAAGTAATTTTTTTCTTTGTGTTGTTTAAAGAAAAAAACAACATTTGTACGTCTTCTTTATCTTCCTGTAGAAAATTAGTCACTCTAATCAAAGAATGATTAAAATCTACTCTTATTAAACGAGCAAAAATTGTTTGTATATTTATATTAAGTTGGGAAATTTAATTGATTAAAAATCGAGTTTTAAATCCTACAAATATTAATTTGACAATTTAATTGATGAACTCAAAAATTGTTAATTAATTAAAAAAAATAATTATAGCCTATTTATTTATATACCTATATATATGTCGTGCCCACATCGTAGAATTGACCATTTCATGAAATGCTCGAGAATTTCATGAAATAGTCACATTTCATGATGTGGCCAACTTAATTTGACCAGATCATTAAATCGTGAACATTTCTTGATTTTGTCATCCACGATTGGCCGTATCGTAAAATAGGGTGTCCATAAAATATTTTATAAAAATCCAGAATATGTTACAAACTTGTTTATTGTTAAAGTTTAAATTTTTATTTAAATCACACATGATTACTTTATAATTATTTATTGAAACAAATAATTACAATTTTAATACGACGTTTCGATCGACTTATTCTGCGATCGTTCTCAAGTATGAGTACCCACTCCGATTATAGGTTAACTGAGTCAATCATGTTTATCTGGGCTCAAAGCCCAAATATACCGACGGCATCAGCGCCCCTGTCGGATTGAGCATTACATGTTTTTAAAGATTATAAAAAGCAAAAAAATTATATTGACAAATCAAATGATAATAATAGCAATAATAGTACATAACAATTAATTCACTATATCAAGAATGTTATAGTTTACATCGTTGGATTTTTTAATATAAGGTACTATAATAATAATATATAAGTTTATTGTTCTTTAAGTAAGACAAACATTTATAACTAGGAACTTTAGGAAATATTAAAAGAATCTTAAAATGCAACATACCAAATCTAAAATGGCACAATGTAGAAAAAATATTATTTTAATTTAAGTTACCTATTCATTTATATAGGTTCCTAATATTATCCTTACAAAATTAAACATCAAACACGTCAACTTACATAATTATTTTTAGAAAACAAACAAATATTTAGATATAAGTAGGTACTTTGGTACAAAAAGCAAACGAAAATTCACGTGGAATGCACAAACAATTTATATCAATTGAAAATAAAAGAAGACATTCTTACAATATTTCAGTCATTTGTTGGCGCACGACAAACTTTTGTGGCACTTCGAAGTACAAAGTGTTTTGTTTTTTAAACATGCGCATCTGTTTGTACGGCATTGATTTTTTGCTGGCTTGCATAAGCATTTTTGAAAGCCTTGACCTCCAAATAAAGATTGGAAATTTACAGCTTCTCTCAATGATATTGGCAATTCTGATATAACTTACGAATAAATTATTCACTTTTTCACTAAGAGTAACAACATTGTTTTCAGCGGCTGCCATGTTGAGACATAAACAAAACGCTTCCAGCGCCTCTACCGGTAATTAATGTAACCATTTTACGATATGATCAAATAATCTTGACCATTTCATGAAGTAGCCGCGCGTTTTGTTGACCATATCGACAAACGATTTCTTATCATTGATCTGGCCAAGGCACATCATGATGTGGCCAATAGACAGTGAAACATTTCATGAAATGTGACCATTTCATGAAATTCTCGAGCATTTCATGAAATGGTCAATTTTACGATGTGGCCACGATATATACATAATCTGTGGACTACTGAAGGCTAGAAATGAAAAAAACTGGGTGCGGGGGTGGGGGTCCGGGGGAAGGTACGGGGTTTCGGGGGCGGGGGATGTGTGTGGGAGGTAAGGTGGGAGAGTGCAGGAGGTGGGGTGAAGTGGTGGGGGTCCGGGGATTAATAAATAGCTATTAACTGAAGCAAAAATTTACCGAGCATCGCTCGGTGGCCTGAAGTACTAATTATGTCATATGTTGATGTATGTAATGAGTATTGTTAATGTATAATTTTATAATTTTGAAAATTCGAGGCTTTTAGCCGTTGAAAATGAAAATAAAAAAAATAAAAATAAAAATAATAATAATAATAATAATAGAGTGATGAACAAGACAAAGTTCGAAACTATAGTCTCGTTATAAATAAATAAAAAAATTTATAATTCCAGCAAAATACACCCTCTTTTATTGTCTCGTTCAATAATAAATACAGATATATAAATTTTGTCGAGTTCGAAATAACAATTGCTTTACTTGGACGAAAGTCTTATTTTAAATGACAATAAATCAAAATTAGGATCTAGAGAAAAAACAATTTGTCGAACTTGTAGAATGTTCTTTGGTGCTTTCTCTCGTTAAATCGTCAGAGAGACAGACAGACAGACATACACAAAAGGGTGTCGGGAGACGCATTTTTTCGGGCCATGCATCCCCATACAGACGGAAACAATTAGATTCGGCGACGGGACGACAAAATCGGGAAGACGGGAACAGGAATAGCGTGGAACTAAGCAGGAGCAGCCCTGGCTGGCTGACGACGTCCGGGACTTTGGGGGAACCCATACACACACACACATACACACAGAGAGAGTTATCGGACGAGGAATTCACAGAGGCAAGCAAGCAAGCATTGGACAGACACCGATTTCAACTCGAAAATAGATAATGGCTCTCCTCAGTCATTGGTTGGGTTGATGTTCACCCGCGCGCTCACGTCAAATGCGAACTACAGCAAATGGCTCTGAAGAGATAGATGATCCAAATGAATGGATGGCTGCTACTACTACTACTGCTGCTGTCTGCGAATGAGACAGAGAGAGACAGACAGATATGTATTCGATATTCAAGATGAAAATAAAAATAAAGATGACGAAGATTAAATTGAAATAAAAACACTTTCCAGGAAAGATAAAAAATAAGTTTTAGCCTGAGAAGGTATGTATATTAAAATTAAAATTTCGTAATTAAACAATTTATTAAAATAAGCTGAGGTGTTCTGATGTGACCATCCACTTGACTTTACCATAAAACCTGGCCCCTCACTTATACCAGGTGTACCGGAAAGTCATTACCGGTTTTTCTAACAGATGTCGCTAGGCTTAAGTATGCAATGTTATGATTTGACACATATGCATTTTATTCTACTGACATCAAGCTTCAAAGCTATACATGTTATATTTTGCGAAAGTAACACCTTCATAGATTTATACCTCTTTGAAAATGTCAAGTTTCATGCCTGAAAACGTGCATTTGCGGCACGCATTACTTTTCTTATTTAATCAAAAGAAAAAAGCCGCTGAAAGTCATCGTTTGCCGGTAGAAACTTACGGTGAGCATGCTTTAACCTTAAAAACATGTGAGGTGTGGTTTCGAAAATTCAAAAGTGGTGATTTCGATGTGCAAGATAAAGAACGTTCTGGTAGACCAAAAAAGTTTGAAGATGCGAAACTACAGGAGTTATTGGATGAAGACCCAACCCAAACTCAAAAACAATTGAAAAAACAATACACCGACAACAAATGATCAATTTGAACCACGCATTGATCGAAAAACGTCCAGAATGGGCCCGAAGACACGGTAAAGTGATTTTACAACACGATAACGCGCCGTCTCATAAAGCAAAACCGGTCAAGGAAGCGTTGAAAGCACTTGGGTGGGACATATTATCGCACCCGCCGTACTCTCCAGACCTTGCCCCGTCCGACTATCAACTTTTCGCATCGATGGGACACGCGCTTGCAGAGCAGCACTTCGCCAATTTCGAAGAAGTTAGAAAATGGCTGGATGAATGGTTTTGCTCAAAGGACAAACAGTTTTTTTGGGATGGCATCCATAAATTGCCAGAAAGATGGGCAAGCTGTATAGAATCAAATGGCCAATACTTTGAATAAATAAATTTTCCATTTTCTTAAAAATTACGTAGTTTTTTTCGAAAAAACCGGTAATGACTTTCCGGTACACCTAGTATTTAATATTTAATAAAATTATTTATAATCATGTAGGGTAAGGGGGTTAATTTTTGCATTATTAGACTTCTGGGGGTCGATTGATTATGTATATAAAATTTGTTTGAGTTTTCTCAAATGATGTAGATTTTTAATTTTTACTCCCCCCCCCCCGACATAATTTTACGTCGATATGCACCAAAATCTAATCAGCTCTTAATCTCAAAGGACCAAAATTACGTGTGAAATTTGGTTTTGATATTCACACTAGTTTTTGAGCTAGCTCATCCACAAAATTTGGTAACGCACAGACTAACTAACTAACTGACAACCAGACAGACTAACAGACATTTTGACAAAACAATTATTATCTCGAAAAATATAATTTTTTGGATGTTCACTTAATAGGGCTTTTTTGTAGAGCGAAATGCATTGGTTTCACTAAATTTTTTAATCAAAATATTATCAGTCGTTTTTGAGATATTTCGAAAAAAAAACACTTTTTTCATGCACGATTACAATACTTGACCATACCCTGTATGGTAAAGTAAAAAAAACTGACTTCAAAAAAATTAAATGCAACAAATAAAACAATAAGAGCTCAAAAATAAAATAAAATTCATTAAAAGGATAAAATAATTACCTAATTTAGTTACAACTAAACGACGAAATATTAACATGAAATCACTTTTTGAAGTCGGTGCCAAACAAACTATATAAGCGAGCGTACTCGCCAAAAGTACAAAGTAAGATCCGTCGAGTGTATATCAATACATTAATACGTATAATATAATAAAAGTAACTCTCCAGGACTTACTATTTTGCGTAATCGAGGGTGGCCATCCACTTGACTTTACCATACATCCTGGCCCCTAAAATTATTTATAATCATGTAGGGGGTTAGTTTTTGCATTTTTAGACTTCTGGGGTCCCACTGATTATGTATACAAAATTTGGTTGAGTTTGATAAACGGAATAAATTTTTATTTTTTAACCCCCCCCCCCTCCAACCCTTAATATTTCGTCGATATGCACCAAAATTTAATCAGCTCTTAATCTCAATGGACCAAAAATACCTGTGAAATTTGGTTTCGATATTCACACTAGATTTTGAGCTAGCTTGTCCACAAAAATTTGGTAACGCACAGATTAACTAACAGACAGACTAACAGACATTTTGACAAAACAATTATTATCTCCAAAAAATATAATGTTTTCGATGTTCACTTATTTGTGCTTTTTTGTAGAGCAAAATGCCATGGTTTCGCTCAATTTTTTTAATCAAAATACTTTTAGTCGTTTTTGAGATATTTCGAAAAAAGAAGGAAAAAACCACTTTTTTCATGCACTATTACAATACTTTTTTTTTAATGTAATCGAATGCAAGACTTGACCATACCCTGTATGGTAAAGTAAAAATCATGCCTGAAAACGATTTTCTCGGCTTTCCATACATTTGAAAGTTTATTTGGAACCTGGATTTATACACATAAGTACACATAATAATCAACCACCGATTAAAAAACTACTTAAACAATAGATGAAAAACATCCACAGATGTATGGGCTATCTCTGGATCCGTCTCTCTATCTCAAGGGTTGCATTTATTTTCTCTCCAGGCAATAACTCTCGCATCTATGAAAAAGGCCTCCCCGTTTATGACTAAAGAGATAAAGTTAAGGCCCCCAAAGATATTATAGTCTCAAATAAAATGAAAATATTTAATTTAAGCAGAGATATAATCTTTAATATTGCCAGTCTCAGTTTAAACACCTGGATATCTTTCTGTTATGATGGATACCCGCGGGCACCCTTATCACGTTTCTCCTCAAAATGACGCCCCCATTGTCAGGTCAAAATTCAGTGCACCTGTCGTCAATTTATTTCCCACATAGGAGAAAGTGGGGGAATATCGACTACTTAAGCGCTATTATAAATATTATATCAAGTATTAATCTTGCTAATAAGATGCTCAAAACGGCCAAATTGCTTGGTTACTTTATCTCATTGGCGGAGTTTCTTCTATTGGATTTCCAAAACAATCAAATATTTTTTACTTGACCATACAGGGTATGGTCAAGTATTGTAATCGCGCATGAAAAAACTGTTTTTTTTTGCTTATTTTTTTCGAAATATCTCAAAAACGGCCTGAAACTATTTTGAATAAAATTAAATTAAGCGAAACCATGGCATTTCGCTCTACAAAAAAGTCCTATTAAGTGAACATCGAAAAAATTATATTTTCCGAGATAATAATTGTTTTGTCAAACTGTCTGTTAGTCTGTATGGTTGTCTGGTTGGCTGTCAGTTAGTCTGTGCATTACCAAATTTTTGTGGACGAGCTAGTTCAAAAACTAGTTTGAATATCATAACAAAATTTCACACGTAGTTTTGGTCCATTGAGATTAAGAGTTGATTAGATTTTTGTGCATATCGACCCAAAAAATTAAGGGGGTGGAGGGGGGGGGGGGGGTAAAAATAAAAAATCTAGGCCGTTTGAGCAAACTCAACCAAATTTTGTGTATATATAATAAATGGGGCTCCAGAAGTATAAAAGTGCAAAAACTAAGTCCACCCCCCCCTACAAGATTATAAAAAAATTTAGGGGGTCAGGGTTGTAAAGTCAAGTGGATGGCCACATCAGAACACGTCAGCTTATTTATAAGGTATTTTTAAAAAAACATGGAGTAATTTCGACCGGTGGTGTAATATCGATCATGGTAGAGGAAAAAATTTAAACATATAAATTCAGGCATATACGAAGCCATCCTTCGAATGGTCTCTAAATTTCGCTTGTATGGCGCCAAACTTATGAGATTTGAAACTGGTTGATTTTGCTTGGCGGCCTGATATTCCCCCACTTTCTCTCTATTATTTATTATTCCCTGTGACATGTATATTTTATATTTATTTATTTATTTTAGATTTTTTGTGTCCTCACCTACGCAAAAGGACTAACTCCTATGTTTACGATTTTTTTTCGGAAACTTTACGTTTTTTACCACCCCCCTCCCTTCTCGTTCCATGTCTTCTCGCTTATTCTTCTTCTTTTCCTTCACTAGCACTGTTTTTGCAAGTTTTTTTTTTACCATTTTATCTCTTCTGGTTTCGAATCATTCATCTTTTCTTGTTTTATCTGGCCCCTCTTTTTCTTTCTTTTTTTGTTCATATTTCCTTTTGTCTTTATTTATGGCAGACAAATAGACATTCATTTTGAGAATGTGTCGGAGATAAAAAAATATAAAGTAATCGAATATCATTAAATCGATTTATTTCTATGTGGCGATGTGAAATATTGAGAGGAAACATTATTCAACATATCTTATGCGGATTTTTTTTTATCATTTCACTTTTTTTTATTTTTCTGAAATGCTTGTATTTATTTTTTTATTCAACTTTATAAATCACCTCGCTGAATAATTGTTTCCCACTAACTCATTCACTAGTTTATAAATAAAATGACCAATCATCTCACGAGGAGGGTTTTTCTGGTTTCAATCTAGTTATGTTTTATTTTTAATGATTTTTCCCGGACAATATCTTTTTGGATATTTCATATTTTTTTCAATTATAATTTGAGTGTATTCAATATTTTAGGTTCTCTGTGAAGTAAGGGTAATTGATTGATGATCCGTGTAGATATTAAAGACAGAAAATTGGGATCTCTTATTATATTAGTTACTAGCTGCAAGGCCCGCCTTCGAGGGCCCTTCTTGCTAGCAGGGAGCACGCCCCCTGGACCCCCAACCCACTACGACACCCGGACTCCACCCCGCACGACCCCCTTCACCCTACTCCGTCTTAGTCCCTCACCCATTCCAACCTTTTTTAAGAAACCCTTATGGGCCCAATAAATAATTAATCCCTTCATGCATACAGTAAAAGGTGTGAAGGAGGGCGTAAATCTCCCTCAAACCTCGTTCCGATGAGCAAAGAGATTTCAAACAAACTCAAAGTGAATTAACATAGTGAAAATTCACACTCTTAATAAAAAATATTATTATTATTTATTAATAAATAAAATTTAATAATGGTTAAAATAAAAACCTTAATTAATTTGAATTATTATCCCAGGTTGGAAATTACAGGCTACTCAATTGGTAAAGGAGCTATTTGTGTAATGGCTCTTCGAAAAAGACCTTTGCTAGTTCGTACATCAGCAACTCTAGGGTAGCCATCTGCCCCAACTATTAACTTTTCTATTCGACCTAAAGGCCAATCCAATGGAGGGGTAGGCATAAATATTAATACTAATTGTCCTTCTTTTAAAGGGGGGTGGGTCCCACGCCACCGCGTCCTTTTCAATAAAGAAATTCGGTAATCGTTTACCCAATCTCTCCAAAAACCTTGTACCTTCTGTTGAACTAACTGCCAACGAGATAACCTTCCCTCTTTTATTCCCCTTAAATCAGGTTCAGGAGCTGTCAACAACTCGGATCCGGTCAAAAAATGACCAGGAGTAAGTGTATCGTAACCCTCGTTAATAGATCTGGAACAAAGGGGGCGAGAATTCAAAATAGCCTCGATTTGACAAAGCAAGGTGCTCAATTCTTCATAGGAATATTTTTCAACCTTCCCAATTTTATATAAATGTGTCTTAAACGACTTAACTGCAGCTTCAACTAATCCACTGAAATGGGGGGCGTAAGGGGGATGAAAATTCCACTTTACCTCAAATTGAGCCAAATGGTCAGCAGAAGAAGGTTCTAATTGGATTAAAAGTTTCAAGTCCTTCTTAAGCTGGGCATTGGCACCTAGAAAAGTTCTGCCACAGTCTGAAAAAATCGCGTAAGGCATGCCTCGCCTTGCTATAAATCTCTTAAAAGCAGCAATAAAATTTTCACTAGTTAAATTAGTGACTAGTTCTAAATGAATTGCCTTTGTGGCATGACAGACCAACACAAGGACATACGCCTTAAAAACCAGTCCCTTCTTCCCAGCTTATTGCGGACAAGGAATGGACCAGCGTAATCAACAGAACAATTAGTAAAAGGTCGCGCGGGGGTAATCCTAGTTAAGGGCAACGGGGCCATTTGTTGCTCCATACATTTAGGCTTAGCCTTAAAACAAACTATGCATTTGTAAATTACCTTTTTTACTAGTTTAGTTAATCTAGGGATATAATATCGCGTTCGCACAAAATTAATTAAAAATTTGGCTCCCGCATGAAAATATAAAACATGATAATAATGTATTATTTTAAAAGTAAAAGGATTTTGATAATCTAACATTATAAGGCAGCTTTCAGATTTTTCCTTTCTCAACAATTCCAATCTATCATTTATTCGGATAATTTTTTCCGAATCAAAAAAAGGGTTTAAACCCATTAACCCATGTGGCCATTTAACCTCCTTATTTTCCTCTAAATTTTTAATTTGATGGGGAAAAGACTCCAGTTGAGATAGCTGTATACATCTCAAGTGAGCCCTTTTTAATTCCACCTCGTTCAGTGGCTGGCCAAAATTTTTTGAAAGGTTTCTTTTTTTTATTTTCGCCAGCCATCTCAACATAATTGCTAAAACTCTTACTGTTTTCAAATAAGATGAAAACAATTGAAGAAAAGAAAAATTTTGCTTATTCAAATATACCTCCAACGTTTTCTTCTCCTCTTTCAAACAGACCTGTCTATCATTATCTGAAAGTGAAGGGGGGGGACTCAGCGGTAAACTTCCCTTCGGCCCTCTCCACCATTCCTCCCTCTCAATTAATTCTTTTAAATATATACCCCTGGATCCCATGTCTGCTAAATTATCCTCTGATTTGACATATTGCCAAGAGGCATCAGGTAAATATTCTTGAATTTTTGCTACTCTATTAGCTACAAAAGTTTGCCATCGATAAGGCTCTGACTGAATCCAACTTAAAGTTATCATCGAATCAGTTAAACAAATTATTCCCTTGAAAGGAATCAAAATAGATGGTTTTATAAAATGTAAAAATTCGCTGAGAACTAATGCTCCAGCTAATTCTAATCGAGGAAGACTGACTGTTTTTAAGGGGGCGACTCTAGTTCGCGAACCCACCAACCAACCTTGACTAACTTGCAAGGTTTTCTGAAAAATTCCCCTTACTAGATAAATGACTGCTGAATAAGCCAGTTCGCTAGCATCACAATAGCCTAAAAGAAAAAAATCCTCTTCAGGCTTTACAGCTCCAATAAATCGGGGAATATAAAAACCTTTCAATAATTTTAAGTCTTCCTGATATTCCGACCAAATCAAATTAACCCTGTCGCTAACAGGCTGGTCCCATTCTAACTTTTGTTTACATAATTGCTGAAAAATGATTTTAAATTTAATTAAAACAGGACTCATAAAACCTAACGGATCAAATGTTTGAGCTAACTCACTTAAAAGTTTTCTCTTTGTTAAAACAACATTTTTATTATTAGTGTAAGAAATTTGAAAACTATCAAATTTGGTATTCCAAATTAAACCTAATGTATTTGTGACCGGGTTTTCAGCAATAATTTTCGAATAATTTCCCTCCTCTCTGACCAACTGGGTGATATATGAATTATTTGACGCCCATTTGTCAGTAAAAAAACCTCCTTCTCTCAATAATGACTTAACTTCAAAAATAATAGCTTCAGCCTCTTCTTTAGAATCAACTGATACAAAGCCGTCGTCCATGTAAAAACAATTATCCAAGACCGCCTTGGCCTTTGGAAATTTATATCCTTCTAGATTAGCGAGTTCTATTAAAACTCGTAACGCTAAGAAAGGTGAGGATTTCAAGCCGAATGGCAAAGTTTTTAAACGGAAAGTCTGCACCGGCTCTGATGGTTCAGACCTCCATAGAAATCTTAAAAAATCTCTATCCTGTTCATTAATCAAGATCATATTATACATTTTCTGTATATCAAAGGTGAAACCTATCGATCCATGTCGAAACTTGGTTAATATGGACCTAATATCGCTTTGCAACGGTCGCCCTGTCATTAAAATTTGATTAAGGCTAATACTATTCTCTGTTTTTGCTGAACCGTCAAAAACTATCCGCATTTTTGTGGATAAGCTTTGTTCACGAATAACCGCATGATGAGGTAAATAAAAACATTTATCATTAATAGAGGGATTAGACACTATTTCTGCAAAATCTAATTTAAAAAGATCACTAATACAATTAGAATATTGAATTTTAAATTCCAACTTAGCTTCAAATTTTTTCTCAAGAGAGAAAAAACGTTTTAAAGCACCTTGTTTAGATTCTCCCAAATTTAAATGAGGATTTTTAAATGGTAGGGCTACAGAAAACTTTCCAGAAGGCAATCGAAAATAATTTTCCAAAAAATGTTTCTCACATTGATCAAACTTAACTGGATCAATCTCAGTGGGGTTATCTAAACTCCACAATTTTTTTGATAAATACTCCAACGTAAGATAGGATTTTACCTGACCGGTAGCCTGCTCTTTCAACTCTGAAGGACAATTTCCTAACAAAATCCATCCCAATACACTTTCAATCGCAACGGGTGCATTTTCACTCCCTCTCTTAACACCTCCCCTTAATATTTGAGCTACAGTTTTTGAGCCCAATAGCATATCTACCGGACCCCCACAGTGAAATTCAGGGTCGGCTAACTGCAAATTTTTGAGATGAGAAAATTCGTTTATATTGAATTGAAATCTTTCCAAATTGTCACAAATCTTCTCAACAGTGAAAGAGGGACAATCTATTGCTAGAAAGTTATTATTAATAGGTGAAATTTTTACATTCACAGAACCCGTAACACATGAAACCAATCTTGAACCCAATCCATAAATCGGAGTATTATTTTCTTTTGTTACCTTTACTTTCAATTTAGAAGCCAACTCATTAGTAATAAAGTTACTTTGACTCGCCGTGTCAACTAAACATCGCGCTGTGAACTTGCCTTCGGAAGTCTGCAGTCTGACCATCGCTGTGCCCAATAAAATATTTTGTTGTATTTGAGGTAAATTTGTACAACAAGTCTTTTTTGGAGTCTCTGAAACATTTACAACTTCATTAATATTTTGAACATTGGAATTGTTTACATTTTCAATTGATTTAAAATTTTTATTTTTAACATTCTTAAAATAATCATCTAATTCTATTTTAGATGCATGTAACATGGGATTATGATAATTCCCACAATGACATTGAATAGACTTGCACAATGAAAAATCATGATTTGCTTTAAAACACAACTTGCATATTTTCATTTTTAAAATAAAGTTCATTTTTTCACTAAAACTTAATCTTTTAAACTTAAAACAATTATCTAATTTGTGATTTTCCTGGTTACAAAAGAAACATTTATTAATTTTATTTGTTACCACTGTCGATAAAGTTTTTAAATATTTATTTTTCATTTTCGGAGAAGTCGACTGAAACTTGCTGGTCGAGGCTTCTCGGTAATTTACTGTTTCCATTGCGTTCCACGATCTAATTTCCTTATCTAAAAATTCAAAAAAATTGGAAACTGTAGGTACAGTTTCTGAATTTAATGTTCTATAAAATAGATGTATAAAATCTTGCGGTATACACCTAATTAATATCCTTATAAAAAAATCATCATTCCCTGGTGTGACCTTTTTAAAATTCTGCAACACAGAATAGGCATTTCGGAAATGATCATATATATAATTTAATTTTTCCCTAGTTAATATTTTAATTTTCGGGAACTCCAATAACTTGTCAATAGTTTGAAATATTATTTGTCTTTCCGACTCATAATAATCTTTTAAAACTTTTAAAGCAATTTCATAATTGCTCTCGATTATACTCAAGCCTTTAATTTTATTTAAGGCGGCTCCCTTTAACGAATTCTTCAAATGCATCAATTTTTCCGTCTTCGACAAATTTTTTCTTGAATCAATTTGGGCTTTGAATAAATCAAAAAATTCTACCCATTCCACAAAACCATCTTCAAATATGGGCAATTTAATAACAGGAACACTTGCATTTGATTCCTCTCTTGGACTTGTCATTTTAACATCAATTTGAGATATTCTGGCATTGGTCAATTTTTCTTCTTTTTCTTCCAAAATCCATTCAATATCCCTTATAATATCCAAACTTGAATTTGTTATTTTTACCAAATCAAATTCATCATAATTTAGTGGCTGTTCTTCAGCTTGTAAATTTTCAAACGCGTCATATACGGCATTTTCAATATCCGCCCTTTCTTCGAGTAATCTGTTCAAATCTCTTTTTAATGTTTTTAATAAATTCAAACTTTCCAGGTTTCCTTCTTTCGTGGCCTTAATTACGGAATTTTGCAGGCGTTCCGTATTCCATCTAAATAATCTAACTTTCCTGGAAGCCATTTTTAATTTAATAGAAAGGACTATAATAGATAAAATTTCCAATTGCAGTTCAAATTTCAAATGCTGTGTTGCCAAATCAGCTTAAAACCAATCTTTGCTTTGCTTTTTCAATACAAAAAAAATTGCAATTTAATTATTTGCAATATTTTTCTCTGCAATATCTTGCAGCATTACTTAATTTTTTACACCAACCTTTTCTTGAAGGAATCTCTGGTTCTTTTATGCTCTTAAACTTTAAGAGTGGAGAATTTCTTTTTTGAGAAAATTCTACCTTTGGCTATGAAGGATTAATGTATAATCCTGCGACGATGGACCATGTATAATTTTTCATGTATAAATATGATAATGAACTTAGGATAATGGTGTGGACTGTATTTCTTTAATTAAGATAAAGGAAGGTGTATTTTCTCCTTCTTCAATAAATAAAAGCAAAGATTTTTTGATATGATATTAACAATGGTTTTAATGATAAAAATAATGGTTTTTTGTACATACGAATGAAATATAATACAATGGCGTTGGCGTGGCGAATTGCAGACTTCTTGTGGCAATTCGATTCACTTTGGTTTTTTATCCGACGATGAGATATGGGATGATTCAAGTTTGGTTATTTCTCCAAGTTCAATTTAAATGTTAAGGGTGATCCTTAATCAATTCACTATTTCAAATTTCTCCACTTTCAAATACAAACTTCAATTCAATATTCAATTTACGATTCTCCTTCTAAACTCAATTCAAATATAATCAAAAAAATCTGCTGATGCAGTTATAAAAAACATTCAACTTTCATCTAAGAGACCAGAAGCGAGAATGACTCGCAATTGCCTAAGAGAGCTGATCTAACCAGTTTCTCTTTTCTCCCCTAGAGGGCATCACTCGTCCCAATCCTCAATTCTAATTTATACATACTTTCATCAAATTCTAGATGTACCAATTTCCCAACAGCACCTTGCATAAACCATCAGTAACGTCTATATTGGAACATGGCAACATAATGCTTTCAACAACAAAGTAATGTGATAAGGCGGAATCCTCTGATATTAATAAGATTTTTAGGAAGACATCTCCGCACGCTCGGAGAGCCGCCTCTCCGCCAAGAGTCGGACGGTTCCGCTGGCTTTCGGCTGGCCGCTTGGAAGGGACCCTGGGCTGTGCGGGGGGTGTTAGATTTATTTTCGTTACGGAATTTCTTGATTCGGTCGCCGCTCCAAGCCGACAAAAGCTAATACGACAGCTTAAAAACCGAAAAACATGCAAATTTCATAATTTGTATATATAATCATGTTATTTGTAAAGTATTTGGGGGTTTTTAAAATAAAATACCAATTAAAAAATAAAAAATTGCGCCCTGCGTGAAGCAGTTTCTGTGGCGTCTCTACAAGTGGACGCAGTCGGCACCCAGGGCAAGGACTGTGCTGCGGCTCAAAATGCGCGCGCCTCTACTTGAAAACGTTTCGGTCCCACAAAAATACCCTGCCTGCGCCGCGGAGCTGCGTCTCCAGTGTGCCCAGCCTAAAATTCTCCATCACTATGTTTCATTAATTATATATATTTCATCTCTTTGTGAAACACCACCAACTCCAACCTAATATAATTTTATAATGTTTCACTATAAACCGACATCCCGTTTCCACAAGTTTTATCTTTCATTATCTGTAGAAAATACTCCAATCTAACTCTCCCACTTCGCTTTCCAAAAAATCTTTTAGCAATCCTCCGTGTCTTAACGTGTATTGATCATATGGGCATACTTCTTGCGACTTTTGGTATATCTTTTATTTAAGAAATTTCCTTAAATAAAAGATATACTTGCTTCTTCATGACTTTAACCTCATGTTACATCATAAAAGATACATAGCCATATCAATGTTATTCCTGAAACAAGCTAATTTTGTCTTTTGAATTAAACTTCATTTAGCTTGAACAATGCTGAATTCATTTTCTTTTGTCTCCTTCCATCTCACTTAAGTTGAATTAGATAGGGGTCGAATTTAACCGAGGGGTTAGGCTTCGAGCAGTGGTAAATTCTTCACGTTCAAATAAATTAAGTTAAATTTATCTCCCACTTAACAATTCTTTATATTAGGAAGGGAAAAAAGAAAAAAACATTTCTGTTTTGTTGTTTTGCATATCAAAACTGCTGAAAAGCAAATGAATGATTGTGAAAATGAAGTGTCAATTCAGAATGAAGTATCAAGGAATCATTTAATTTTTATGATAACTTCTCTATACCAATGATTAGAATCCTGCGTGAAACAATACATCCCGCTTTTAACCGGCTTCAAAAGGAAGTTATCAATTGAGCTGATTTTTTTTGTATCTATGTTACATGATTTCTTCGTCAAATGTAGACCCACGATTTTGATTATTTTTGCATTGGGTTCAGTATAGTTTCGGATTGGTACCATATAAATTTCATTGTATTGTATGTATGTTCAAGCATAACTTCTTTGTTTATGAACCAATTTTAATGATTCTTTCTGCGTTTGGATCAGTATAGCTACAAGGTAGTCGGAGAATACCTAATTTATTTATTTGTTATTTTTTATGCTTAATGTTCAGCGAGAACTTTTTGCCACATGAACCGATTTCGATGATTCTTTGTTATTGGAAGGGGGTACCTTAGGGGTGGTCCCATATTAATTTGGTCAAGTTCTGATGATATGATCAATGACGAAATAACGTAAATCTCAATTCTTATGAGCAAATAATCGAAATTATGATAAATAAAATATTTTACGCAAAAAAAGAAAACATTCTTAAACGTTCATTTAAAACACGCAAACGTTTCAGAAGTTATTTCTATATTTTATGAATTGATTTTATTATCATTTTCTGATTCATTCGCCTGACTTACGAGATGCATGCAGGTATTATCTTAAGTCACTATTACCCTTACTACTAAGTAGATCCATCGAGTTCGATTCTGCAAATGTATAAGCGCGCAGCACCGACTTCAAAAAGTGATTTCATGTAAATATTTCGTCGTTTAGCTGTAACTAGGTGCTTTTATACCTTTTATAATTGCATTTTTATTGATTTTTGAAGTTCTTATTATTTATTTGTTGCATTTGTTTTTGAAGTCGGATTTATTTTTGTTTATAAAAATTATCTCTTCTTTCTAAATTTTGACATCATTGTCTACCTCTCCAACATTTATTATTGCTATCGATTTTGATTGAATATTGAATTAAACTTTCTCTAAATTGTATTCCCACCGGTTTTTAAAATCTTGAACATAATTTCCAAACTAACGTTATCGAATGGTTTTTCTAAATCTATGAAACCAATATTTAATAATAAAAAATAAATATACGAATTAAAAAAAATCGGAAGATTATTAAATTTTTCTTCTTTATTAATACAAATCCAATCAGGAGAATAGAAGAGATAAGTGTTGCAAAATCAATTTGGGAATCAGGGAAAAAGACCAAACAATTATGAATTTGATGATTTATTCCTCAATCGCCACATTTCTTCCGTTTATTTGATTCTTTTATTATCAAGAAGCCTGAGTACACATGAACCCGAGGAAATGTTGCGATTGGAGAACAAATTAATAAAATTCATCATTTATTGGTCCTTTTATTCCCTGATCATGGATCTGAAAGACAAGATAATTTTCAAAATTATTAAAAAACGCTACGATTATTTAACATATTTTGTTCCTAGATCTCTCTCCGATCACTATGTCTGTAGAGAAAATTGCCGCAATCAAGGCAAAACGTTTAACAAAAAAACAGACACACGATTAAAGGTAATGATGATATTGGCATGGGCTCTGATCTTTAAGGTGTCTTGGACTTTGACGTGAACGTTACAAAACATATTAAATGGTAAAAAGAAAAGACAGTGGCGAACGCGCACTACAATTCTGCAAAGTAGCGGAAAAGTAAGAAAAATGTTTGTTTTTGTGATGAATGAAAAAGAAATCGGATTTATGAAACATATTTTACCGAGGCACTATATGGGCCTTTCATCAGGAGAATTTTTGTCAAAAAAATGTATATAAAAACCAGACAGGCCATCGCAATACTTCCCCATTATATTCTATAGATATAAATGTGAGAAAATAATAACTATTAATAACAACATGGCCTGATTTCTTACTTGCAGATAAAAACAGGTCGACTATAATCTTATAAAAAGTTCAATTTTCAAACCGAGTGCCATCATTAACGCCACCGCAGCTACAAATAAAATTTAAAACTACAAATTTGAACTGAAATTGAGTTTATGGTTTGTGATCTCCAATTTGTCTCAAGTGAGCGCCGAATGGCGTTGGCATTCCATTTTAGTACTTTTCATGGATTGGTTCCCTTATTCCATCAACTCTAGTTCTGTTTTGGATAAAAAATGGTTTGAACAAGCTTTGGGTTAAGGTATATTCAGTTCTGCTCAGTTCGGCTCGTATATCTTCATTTCGGGCTGGCATTTAAGCACTTTTACATATTCGAATTTTTTTGGGTATTTACTAATTATTTTTTTAATTAATATTCATTTTCTAAAATCAATCGTCAGTAGTGGCGCTTAAAACCGCCAAATCTGTAGCCGCGCGTTAATACGTAAGTACCGCCAATAGTAACACACTACACAGGTTTTCTAATGAAAATGAGTGATTGTAATCTACTAAATCTGAGAGGTGCTAGGGATGATATTTATTACTTCTCAAAAGGGGTTGATTTCATCTCTCTGGGAATTGAACTTCAGTACCAAAAATGCCAATGACTTGTCCTCACTGGCAAATCCTATTACACTCCTAAAAAATTTACTCAATGATTTAATTTTTTCTTAATTAAAAAATTTGAAAAAATTTAAAATAGAGGATAGTAGTAATAATAATAATTCTATTTAAATTTACTATATTGAATTTATTTTTGATAAAATTCATTATATATTATTAATTTTTGGGTTTTTTTTAAAAAGTAAAATCAGAACCCTATTAGGCCCACTATATTTCTCTGAGTCTGCCTGTCTGTCAAGAAATTTTAGAAAATAATAATCGAAATAAAAATAAACACGATTTAGAAGTTATATCTATTCATTTTCTCTAAAATCAAAAATCGTATAAAAATTTTGATAGAACATTTTGGAAAGGTCGAATTTAATGTGGGGTCAAAAAATAAATAAATATTTTTTCATAGAGTTTGAGATGATACATCCTTGTAAAAAGATAAAATTATGAAAAAATTCCACAAATTCACTCATTCCCTCCTTATTAACGATAAATAAGGAAGAATTTGATATTTCAAATCATTTTGGGTGATATAAATAAGATTTTTCTGATTCCTGCCGGCTCTGGCTAGCCCAATGTAAAGTTTGGAGGACAGAGCCATTCGAAATTTCATTCATATATATTATATACTAGGCAGATCAAAGAATTGGAATAAGTAAACAAAGCATTTTTAGCCATTGGTTTCATTTTTTCAACATACATTCTTTAGTCATTACAGCGAGTCTAACGTTTTCAAACTTTTATTCCGTCCGAAAAGTAATCTTTCGACTCTCAAAAAATGAGCCTCAGTTTCAGCTATGACTTACCCATTTGAATGAAATCGCATACCGGTGAGCCATCTCTTCAGGTTTGGAAGCAGATAAAAGTCGCTGAGGGCCGGAGTCTGGCTGAGGAACCAGTTCAAATCCGATTTCGTGCAATTTTGCTTACACAACTAACGATGAATGAGCAGCCGAATTATCGAGATGATAGGGGATTTTTTTCTTCTTCAAATGCAGCCGTTTTTCTGTGATTTCAATTTTCAAACGATCCAATAATGATGATCTATTGTATACTTGAAGTTATGGTTTTACCTTTTTCTAAGATAATGGTCGATGAATATTATTCCACGCGCATCTAAAATACGGAGGCCATAACCTTTCCGGTCCATTTCTAAGTTTTGGACGCTTCGGAGTACTTTTCATGGAGAAAGCCCCATTGTTTTGGCTGCAATTTGTGTAGGCAACGGATCCATGTTTCACTCCATGGTTATGAATCGGCGCAAAAAACTCCTTTGAATTTCACTTAAACATTGCCAAATTCTGCTTGGAAGTCGCTTTTTTGAATTGTTTGCTAATTAAATACGCACCATCGCACAAGTTTTATGCAAAATATCATGTATGATATTGAACACATTGCCATACGACATCTTTGTGGTCTCAGCTAGCTCTCTCATTTACACTTTGTGGTGCTTCAAAAATAATATCATGGATTTTTGGGCATTTTCTGGTGTCAGACCTTACTCACTGGGCGTTTCGTTTATTCAGTATCTCTTGTGCTTGTTCGGCTTCAACGAAAGTCAGAAAACCACTTTTGAATTATCTTCGCTCGACGGTGCAGAGTCCGGATAATACTTATCTAGCTTGGCTTTGGTCTCGGTTATCGTTTTCTTGCGTAAATAATAAAGTGTTTAAATGAACGACTCCGGATTTTTTCATTTTTAAAAAAAACACGGAGGTTGGTTGCTTCTCACTGCTGTAACTTGTAAATGCGAAAACATGAATGGCTGAAATTTTGACAGACGTCCTAATGAAGAATGAAGTTAGTTATGAATGATTCACATTGGTGCATACTAGCCCCATTCATAGGATTATTCAGACTTTTTAGTCTGTCTAGTATATTAGTCACTGAACCCTCGATATGTGACACTGACTTGTCCGGCTTATTTTTCTTTAGCCAATATTTTTAGTGCTTATATATTCCTAGAATTTAAAATTTCAATTTATTTATAATGTCCCTATAGAAAAAAATATCTGTGTAAATCGGATTTTTTTAATCTTCATCACTGATTTTTATTTAATTTAATTTTCAGATTTTGCAAAAAATATTTTGTAATTTGAAAATCGATTAAAGCCCGAGAAGAGAGACAGACGCGCCTCAACCACACCGACAAACACGATAGCTACCTCCTCGGCAAACGCCAATTCGCTCTCTACCACAACTACTGCTGTATATAATCGTTACGATCAGGAAAGATTCAATCGGCAAAAAGATGGTAATTATTTTTATTCATAAAGAATTTTGCTGGCTTGGTGTGTACTGGATATATTAATTTTTTATTGTTGAATTATCATTTAAGATTGCTTCTTTCCAGTAATTTATTTTATTATTCAAATGGTGCAATCCAAATATTTCGAGAGCGCTTTCGGCATCTCTTCCATCACAAACTAATGGGGTCGGCACATTGGTGGGGGAGTGGTTTCCACTGAGGAAGAGATGGCGAAAGCGCTCTCAGAAAATATTTGTAGCCATTTGAGCAATAAAACAAATTACTGGAAAGAAACAATTCAATTTATTTATCCTTTAACAATAAAAAATTATTTTTTATTTTATAATAAAAATAAAAGAAATCCTCTTTTGTTTGATATAAATATTATAAATATACATATTATACACTTGAGGACAAAAAAATCGAGCCATCTATTCTCTCTTTTTATAAAACTTGACTTAATTTAGGTTCTAGGCATCGGATTGGAATAAAAAAGGTGTCATAAGTTAGGGAATTTATTACAGTTTAATAAGCAATTGTTACATTTTGTTCACACATTTTTTGATATATGAAAAAAATACTAACATAAGACAAAAAAGCAGGAGACAACTGAAGATAAAGAATAATTTCATTATTTTTCAAATTCATCATACATTTTATTTTTATTTTTCTCAATAAATTTAATTTAATTTAATACAGAAATTTAGATTTAAACATTAGGTACACTTTATTTCCAATATCTTAAAATTACAAAGTTGCTTATGTTCTTATTTTTTTCCATAATTTCAAAAGTGTATGTACAAAATGTAACAATTTTATTTCTTATTAAACTGTAATAAATTCCCTAACTTATGACACCTCTTTATTTTTAATCCGATGCCTAGAACCTGAAATAAGTCAAGTTTTAGAAAAAGAGAGTAGGTGTTAGGTGGCTCGATTTTTGTCTGTATATGTATAAAAATCAAAACTATAGTCTTCTTTTTTTTGAACAAAATAGTTTTATTTTCCAATTAAAATTTACATATTTAATATTTTACATAATTTGGGCATCGAAACCACACTACCTTCCCATGTCCATATTTACAATAATGACTTTTTACTTTATCCAATGCGAAGCATGGGTAAAGTATTATGTCTCACGGCAAGCGCGACTTCAAAGGGTCCTCGAATTAAAGACTACGGAACCCATTGTGATTAATTAAAGTCACAAATTGTAGTATTCAATTAGGTTGAATTTTAGCACGTGACGGTTTTGCCAAAAATTACATGGGGTCTCGTCGAGAGGCCAAAAAGTGCGATTTTTTCATTTAGTGCGTGCAGATGTATGGATGGATGTTATCGTTTTTATGGCCCACGATTTTTTCCACACCGTTGCCAAATGAAATGAAATTGAAAACCTACCATTATTTTAACAAAATGAAGCGCTGATTAGTTTTTGGTACATATCGGTCCACAAACATTAGTACTTTATTTCAGTACTTTTTAGTTTTTTCTAAATATCTTGAAAATGACAACCAATTTTGATGAAATTTAATACCCTAATTAAGTACCTCGGGGACCACAAAAAAGGTTAAATAAAGTTTTTAGTAAAATTATATTTTAAAGTACCTTACTCTAGGGCAGCGATGTCAACCCAAATTACTATTTGGGCCAAAATTTAGGAATATACAAGGAACAAAAAAAATTTCAATTCTAGCACACTCAAAGGGCGGATCAGGAATTTTTTATGGGGGTGAATGTATATAAGGTGCCCGATTTATATAAGATCTACTTTTTATCTTGGAAGTGTGTCGCGATCGAATTGTTCAAGCGGGGGGGGGGGGGGGGGGGAGTCAGAGACGCCGTCCCGTCCCCCACACACATATATAGAACTTTATTTTAATTTAAAAAAAAAAATTGACAGGCATGGGCCTCTATGGGGGGGGGGGGGGGGGCAATTTCCTTTTGTTATCGGGCCGCACAAAAATCGCAATCGGGCCGCCGGTTGGACATGGCTGAGGGTAAGATAGTAATTTTTTAAATTCTTTAAAATTTATTCATTTGATCGTTTTAATATAGACTCAAGCTTGAGCTGTTTACCAAAAAAGAATTTAGTCTTTTTGATTTTAGAGTCGATTCCTCCTCGTTTTCAGTAGAGGTTGCCATTAATAGTCAAAACATCAAAAATGGAGGATACAATAAGGTTATTCCTCTGACTAGTAGATAAGAAACGATCGTTATTTTTCATTTTAAGCCGATTCATCATGTCTTCAGCAATGGTTACCAATTTAAAACGAAACGTCAAAAATCCAATATAAAATGGTTATTCCTCGACTATTAAATGAGAATCGATCATTATTTTTTGAATTAAAGTCAACATGAACTGCAAATTGCAAGTGATATCTGATTAATAATGGCATAAACATATTAATATTTCAAATGAATTTGGATAAAGTTTAGCAACGATCGGTGCAGTTTATTTTTTTTAGAAATAATTCTGCAGTGTAATAAAAAATATCAGTACTAAGAATTTGAGCATTAGCTTAGCCCATACACGCTGTACATATTTACACAAACCATTTCGAGCCAACTTCGAACCCCTGGAGCTCGAAATTCTTTTGAGATACAAAGCTGAAATTATTCACATGTAATTATGTAATCTATCTTGAAGAAATTACCAAATTTCTAGAATATAGCTTAAATAGATTCTGAGATGGACCTGAGAAAATAGCTCATTTTGGCACTCACTCACTCACTGACAGGTTATCAAAACCTCTAGGCTACTTCCAATCATCCCATCATCATGAAATTTCGCCTGGTAGTAAAGTTTGGGACACAAACAAAGGGAAAAATTCCAAAAATTCAAACTTTCTATCTTTCAACCCCCTTCAAAATGGGGGGATGGGAGGAAATGAAAATTCTAGCCCGTTGGACCAAACTCAACCAAATTCTGTACATGTTCTGTGGGCCCCTAGAAGGCTAGACATGCAAAAACTAACCACCCAAGGGGAGGAGGTCAAAAATAAAAAGTCTAGACCTTTGGACCAAGTAGGCTTACAAAAAAGAAGAATCTCAGCAAAAACATTCTGTGAAAAAAGAGGCCAATTTCGAATAAGTAGTGAAATCTAGTGTGTAGCCAAGTTAAATTCGCCAAGAAAATTAAGTTGAGAAAAATAGTAGATCTCTCAACTTAATTTTCTTAGCGAATTTAACTTGGCTACACACTAGATTTCACTACTTTTGAAATTGGACTGTTTTTAACCGACTTCAAAAAAGGAGGAGGTTCTCATTCGACTGATTTTTTTTTTTTTTTTTTTTTGTGCCTATGTTACCTTATATCTCCGCCAATTGTCAACCGATTTTGAAATTTTTTTTTGCATTGGGTCCAGTCTAGCTTCCGATTGGTCCCATTTTTTTCGATTTTTTTCCATAGGTATTAGACCTTTTTTATTAGGTTTGTTTAGACCTAACCTCTTTGTTTATTTTTCGATGGTTCTTTTTTTATCCGAAAGGGGGTGTCTTAGGGATGGTGTCATATTAATTTGGTCAAGTTCTGATGATATGATCACTGTGTGACATCACTAAAAAGAGATAAATAAAAATAATTTTTAAGAAAAAAATAAAAACCGACTTCAAAAAATTAAATGCAACAAATAAAATACATAAAAGGTATAAAATAATTATTATCTTATTTAGTTACAACTAAACGACGAAATATTAACATGAAATTACTTTTTGAAGTTGGTGCCAAACATATACCTTTTATGAATCGCACTCGACGGATCTTACTTAGTACGTTTGGCGGAACGCTCGCTTATAGGTATAGTTTGTTTGGCACCGACTTCAAAAAGTAATTTCATGTTAATATTTCGTCGTTTAGTTGTAACTAAATAAGATAATAATTATTTTATACCTTTTAGTATATTTTATTTGTTGCATTTAATTTTTTGAAGTCGGTTTTTTATTTTTTCTTAAAAATTATTTTTTCACAGAATGTTTGGTTGAGATTCTCTCTTCTTCAATTGTTAAATTATCGTAGCTCATTCGACTGTCTGTCTATCAGTCGTTCAATAATATTTATATCTACTAATATCTCTTTTTTTTTTTTTTTATTTAGAAACGGAGGGTTTCAAAATCGACACTATGGGCACATATCACGGAATGACCCTGAAATCGGTAAATCAACCAAAATAAGAAAATGCCCCCACCAAGTGGATTGCCCATTTCCTCAACACCTGCAGTGCCAACTCAACCCAGACCTACTTCAGAAGCTCGGCTTCTCCTTCAGGCTAATAAACGTATTAGCCGAACTCCAATTATTATTATTCCGGCAGCCAACACATCTCTTATCACGATGTACAATAGCAAAGAGATGCTCCAAGAACTTAGGTTAGTGAATGTTAAATTATATTATTGAAATGGAATCGTAGGAAGTTGGACAAAAAAATCAAATTAAAAACAGAGTCTTATCATAATGCCGGGCGTTTCGTCACTTTATTTATGACTTCTTCAGTGTGATAAGTCGCTGAAGAAGTCATAAATAAAGTGACAAGCGTCCGTATATTAAATGATAAGACTCTGTTTTTAATTTGATTTTGTCCAATAAATTCCATTTCAATAATATAATTATGGATATACGATTAGTGAAACAGTTAAATAATATAAATGTGTGTGAGCTCTTGAACTAGTCCTATTTAATTAAGAGGGTGGGTGAGCATGAATAGGAAGTGATTTAAAATATAAAATATTTTCTAACAGTAAATCACTCGCATCCATAATAAGTATTAATTAAAACAGGTATAGTAGGGAATTGGACAGCAATAAAAAAACTTATAGTTTTTATTAAATGGGACAGACGTTTCGTCGATTTATTTCGACTTCCTCAATGGCTAGAATGATAAAACGGGAAATCAAGAAAAATTTATAAATACATTGAATACAAATAAATAAATAAAGAATAATAAATTTAAAAAAAGAAAGTTATAAATACCCCATTTTATCACTCATTGTCAAAAGACAATTATTCCACTATGCGACGAAACATCATTAATCTTTTTTATCAAACCGGGTGGGCAGGCCAAGTTCGATCATTAGCTTGGCCGTACACGCTGTAAGCTATTTACACGAACCATTTCGAACCAATTTCGAGCCTGCAGCTCGGAATTCATTTGAGATACAGAGCTGAGATTAAACACTTGTAATTATGTAATCCATATTGAGGGAGAGTACCAAATTTCAATAATATAGTTTAAATGGATCCTGAGATATGGACCTGAGAAAATAATAATTTTGGCACTCACTCATTGACAGGTCATCAAAACCTCTAGGGCAGTGTTCCGCAAACTTTTTGTGTTCAATGTAGGTACACCTGCCAAATAAAATTTTTAGAGGTACACCAAAGAAAAAACAATGTTTATTTATTATTAAAATCAATATAATATAAAAAGATGTTTAATGAGAAATGTAAGTCTGCAAATAAAAATTTGAACCAATCGTTGATAAGGCTGCTCGCATAACTCTCAGTTATATGTAGGTGCATTATCTTCACAAGAATTGGCTTTTTCCGCGGCACATCAACTAATGACCACGGTACACCAGTGTGCCGCAGCTTTTACTTTGCGGAACACTGCTCTGAGGGTACTTCCAATCATCCCATCATCATGAAATTTCGCCAGCTAGTAGAGTTTGGGACACAAACAAGGAAAAATTCAAACTTTCTATCTTTCAACCCCTTCAAAATGGGGAGGAGGGTTAAAAATAAATACAATATTTCTGATAGTCGTTATATGTATTTTGATTGAATAATTTGTATTTAGAAGATGATATCGGCAGCCGGACACGGTGTGTCATGCCAAGATGTCGACTAGTGCTGCCGCGAGTGCCCGATAGTCGAGGTGATCAGTTGAGTGAAGTTAGTTATAATCATGGAGTTACTTGTGGTAATTATTTCATAGGAGATGCTCACATATGTTTACATTAACTTTTGTATTGAATATTTTACCCAAATAATGTCGACGAAAAACGTAAAGTGGATAGTGAGTGCCGCGTTTTTCAAGAGAAATGGACAAACATGTACTTTTTTGTGGCGCAAGGGGAAAAAATGCTTATGCCTTATTTGCAAGGAAAGTTTATCTGTATTTAAAGAACATAACATCAAACGACATTACGATTCCAAACATAAGCAGACATATAACAAATACGTCGGTGTGTGCCGCGAAAAATAAAATTACAAATTTACAAAGTGAAATTGGCGGATTAACCAAACTATTTAACAACGCGAAAATATTAATGAGTCGATTGTGCGAGCTAGCTATCGAGTATGTCACATAACAGGCAGAAGTTCATCCATTTTCAGATGGGGAATTTGTTAAAAGGTGCTTAATGGCGGTAGTGGAAGAAGTGTGCCCGAAAAAAAGTGCATTCGAATCTGTGAGTTTATCACGTATGACAATGACACGAAGAATAGAAGATTTAGGCGATCTTATGGTACAATTAAAATCAAAAGCAAGTCAGTCTTCAAAATGTTTTCCATTGCTACAGATGAATCTACGGACGTGACTGATATTGCGCAATTGCTTGTATTCATCCGTGGAATAAATAATAGTTTTGAAGTTACGGAGGAACTTGCTGCAATGAAAAGTATTAAAACAACTACTACGGGTGAAGATTTATTTAAGGAAGTATCCGAAATTTTTGATGATCTTAACCTTGACTGGAATAAATTAACGGCCATAACTACAGATGGCGCTCCATCTATGGTTGGTCGGCACAATGGGCTAGTAGCCAGATTAAGGAAAAAAGTGCTGGAATCAAATGGATCACCGCCGTTGGATATACATTGTATCATTCACCAACAAAATCTTAGGAAAAATTTTAAATTTAGATCATGTTATGAAGGTAGTTTACTAAATCCGTAAATTTAATAAGATCATATTCTACGAATCACAGAATATTCAAAGAATTTCTTTTACAAATTGAAGCCGAATATGGTGATGTGGTTTATCATAGCGAAATCCGTTGGCTGAGCCGCGGTAGGGTACTACAGCGATTTTTTGATTTGAGACATGAAATTGATATATTCTTTATTGAAAAAATCAACTCAGCCCTTAATGAACTAAGTAACCCTGTGTGGCTGTGGGATTTAGCTATACTCTGTGATTTAACGGGTGTATGTAAATGAACTTAATCTCAAATTGCAATGCAAAGACAAACTTATTTCCCATGGTATATGCTGATTTTATGCGTTTCAAACAAAATTAAAAGCTTTTCATACAGCAAACGGAAAAAGGACAGTTGACGCACTTTCCGACTTGCACTGCTTTACGTAAAGAAAGGAAAAATGATCATTTTCCAAGTGAAAAAATTACCAAGATGCTGCAATTACTCAGCAAAAGTTTCGAAGGTAGATTTGCAGATTTTCACCGGATTAAATGAAATACGCTTGTTTCAAAATCCTTTTTACAGTGGATGTTTCTACGGCGCCAGTGATTTACAATTAGAATTAATTGAATTGCAATGCCAAACACCATTACAGGATCTTTTTCGCGAGAAGTCATTACCAAGTATCTTGTCGTTACATTATTCCGTCCGGAATTTGAGAAACCTTGAATGAAATGACAACGGCGTTTGCAAGCACGTACATTTGTGAACAAACATTTTCAACTTTAAAAGAGCCAAACCAGCGTCTCGCGCTCGACTTTCAGATGATCACCTTCATTCCATATTAAGGATGAACGTCACTCAACTTGAACCAAATATTAAAAAATTAGTTTCTGAAAACAACATCAGACTTCACATTAATAAATCGTGAGTACAGATTTTGTTCTTTTGAAATTTTAACCTTTATGATTTCATTTAATTTAAAAAATAAAATTAAAAACGCAACATTTTCATAAAATTTATAAATATTTAAAAAAAAATGAATCAGCACAAACATATTTCCTGTGAATTCATTGAAAATGTTGAAATTTTTTCAAAGGTGTTACTAAGATAAGTGCAATTATAAAGAATCCGGCCCGCGAAATCGTATGTCATGATGAATCCGGCCCACGGACAAAAAAAGGTTGGGCAACCCTGGTCTAAAGCATCATATTCTTGTGGCTTTGCTTGCAGGGTCCTATTCGAAATTGGCCCTCTTTCGAGATCAGTAAAAAGGAAGGACGCTGACAAATATGGAAAATAAGATTTCCCCATTTCAATGAAACCGGTGAGTTGATATCATTCAAAAGTGTGCAATGATTGCCACATTCAAACAATAATGCACCAAATACCATAGAGAAAGGTGACAATTATATGTTGTTGTCAATCAAGCAGGCTGGATTGTTAGCCATGACAAAGTTCAATGAAATCACTATGGCAGTTTGTGTGAATGATGCTGATCAAGTTTTATTAACTCCACTCAGGGGCATGCTTTCCCAGAGACAAAATTGCTGAAATGGCTGCAGGACTAAAAATGACTGTTGCTGATTTGCTCTGTATGATAAACTCTAGCTGCCAATCTGGAGGACATTACATACCAGAGTCAACCACTGCATGTGCTGCAGTTGCTGCAGTCAATGCAGTTCGTAATCTTAAAGACGAAAAATTGGCACGTCAAATCTGTAACAAGACTATTAAACAATACATCAATCGTCATAAAGACTATAATGAGACACACAAGAAACAGAGGGTGTGGTGTAGCGGCCCGTTCTTGCTCATGCTCATGTGCCTCGAGCCTTGAGACACGGCCGCTAGATGACTCAGTCGGATTGTTGTGTCGTTTAGCATGAGTGAAATATTATCACCCATGCTATATTAAAGCGACTCGATTCAACTGAAGTAGCGAACGGATTCGGACATTCGAATCTGGAGGGGCCAAATGCCAACCAGCAGCCCTCCCGCACCACCTAACAATATCTGGTGACCCCGACGTTCCTAACTTCAGCAGCACGCAGGAGCCTTATGTTCATAGAAGTGATAATAAGTATTACTAGCTATAATAAAAAACTATTCTTTTCTATTACTAATTGTAATAGTATAACCTCATCTCCTTCATTGGTGGTGTGTGATTGCGGAACTTATTTCTGCCCTGTGTCTATTTGCTCTGAAGATAAGCTAAGTTTCAAGACACACATTAAAACTAATTACTTGACATTCAAAGATTTTAATCTTGTTGCTGAACAGGACGTTGATTCATTCAGTAACGCAGTAAAGCAGTTTTCAGATCTACGAGCTTATATTATCTAGCAGCAGAACACACATTATTAAGTGTTATTTACACTGCTAATAAATATGGAAATCAACAAGTTCTCTTGGGAAAGTACAGACGATGTTTTGACACATACTGGGAAAGGTGTAATTGACACAAATGAAGCGAAGGAATTGGCTCAAATCGACATTTAATGCTTGCCTGATGGGGCCTGAGTCAGTAGCGAGTCATACAGTGGCATCAGCTAGTATACAAAAAGCCTTGAACTCCAGCAGAGGTGGCTGAAATATGTGCTGGGACTCAATTTGATTTCACTTCTCTTAAAAATGACTTTACCAAAATTTGTCCAGACTTTTGCAGAGGATGTTGAACTGTCTAAAGCATCATATTCTTGTGGCTTTGCATGCAGGGTCCTATTCTAAATTGGCCCTCTTGTGAGATCAGTAAAAAGGAAGGACGCTGACAAAATATGGAAAATAAGATTTCCCCATTTCAATGAAACCGGTGAGTTGATATCATTCAAGTGTGCAATGATTGCCACATTCAAGAACAACAATGCACCAAATACCATAGAGAAAGGTGACAATTATATGTTGTTGTCAATCAAGCAGGCTGGATTGTTAGCCATGACAAAGTTCAATGAAATCACTATGGCAGTTTGTGTGAATGATGCTGATCAAGTTTTATTAACTCCACTCTCAGGGGCATGCTTTCCCAGAGACAAAATTGCTGAAATGGCTGCAGGACTAAAAATGACTGTTGCTGATTTGCTCTGTATGATAAACTCTAGCTGCCAACCTGAGGACATTACACAGAGACTGCCACTGCATGTGCTGCAGTCAATGCAGTTCGTAATCTTAAAGACGAGAAATTGGCACGTCAAATCTGTAACAAGACTATTAAACAATACATCAATCGTCATAAAGACTATAATGAGACACACAAGAAACAGAGGGTGTGGTGTAGCGGCCCGTTCTTGCTCATGCTCATGTGCCTCGAGCCTTGAGACACGGCCGCTAGATGACTCAGTCGGATTGTTGTGTCGTTTAGCATGAGTGAAATATTATCACCCATGCTATATTAAAGCGACTCGATTCAACTGAAGTAGCGAACGGATTCGGACATTCGAATCTGGAGGGGCCAAATGCCAACCAGCAGCCCCTCCCCTGCACCACACCTAACAATATCTGGTGACCCCGACGTTCCTAACTTCAGCAGCACGCAGGAGCCTTATGTTCATAGAAGTGATAATAAGTATTACTAGCTATAATAAAAAACTATTCTTTTCTATTACTAATTGTAATAGTATAACCTCATCTCCTTCATTGGTGGTGTGTGATTGCGGAACTTATTTCTGCCCTGTGTCTATTTGCTCTGAAGATAAGCTAAGTTTCAAGACACACATTAAAACTAATTACTTGACATTCAAAGATTTTAATCTTGTTGCTGAACAGGACGTTGATTCATTCAGTAACGCAGTAAAGCAGTTTTCAGATCTTACGAGCTTATATTATCTAGCAGCAGAACACACATTATTAAGTGTTATTTACACTGCTAATAAATATGGAAATCAACAAGTTCTCTTGGGAAAGTACAGACGATGTTTTGACACATACTGGGAAAGGTGTAATTGACACAAATGAAGCGAAGGAATTGCTCAAATCGACATTTAATGCTTGCCTGATGGGGCCTGAGTCAGTAGCGAGTCATACAGTGGCATCAGCTAGTATACAAAAAGCCTTGACTCCAGCAGAGGTGGCTGAAATATGTGCTGGGACTCAATTTGATTTCACTTCTCTTAAAAATGACTTTACCAAAATTTGTCCAGACTTTGCAGAGGATGTTGAACTGTCTAAAGCATCATATTCTTGTGGCTTTGCATGCAGGGTCCTATTCGAAATTGGCCCTCTTTCGAGATCAGTAAAAAGGAAGGACGCTGACAAAATATGGAAAATAAGATTTCCCCATTTCAATGAAACCGGTGAGTTGATATCATTCAAGTGTGCAATGATTGCCACATTCAAGAACAATAATGCACCAAATACCATAGAGAAAGGTGACAATTATATGTTGTTGTCAATCAAGCAGGCTGGATTGTTAGCCATGACAAAGTTCAATGAAATCACTATGGCAGTTTGTGTGAATGATGCTGATCAAGTTTTATTAACTCCACTCTCAGGGGCATGCTTTCCCAGAGACAAAATTGCTGAAATGGCTGCAGGACTAAAAATGACTGTTGCTGATTTGCTCTGTATGATAAACTCTAGCTGCCAATCTGGAGGACATTACATACCAGAGTCAACCACTGCATGTGCTGCAGTCAATGCAGTTCGTAATCTTAAAGACGAGAAATTGGCACGTCAAATCTGTAACAAGACTATTAAACAATACATCAATCGTCATAAAGACTATAATGAGACACACAAGAAACAGAGGGTGTGGTGTAGCGGCCCGTTCTTGCTCATGTGCCTCGAGCCTTGAGACACGGCCGCTAGATGACTCAGTCGGATCGTTGTGTCGTTTAGCATGAGTGAAATATTATCACCCATGCTATATTAAAGCGACTCGATTCGACTGAAGTAGCGAACGGATTCGGACATTCGAATCTGGAGGGGCCAAATGCCAACCAGCAGCCCCTCCCCTGCACCACACCTAACAATATCTGGTGACCCCGACGTGATTGCAAAGCAAGCAGCCTCTTGACCCGCCAGCTAGGTGGATAGATCCTTGCCCGGCTGACTTAGTCGGTAATCGGCAATCACACATTCACCAATAACTGACAACCACGGCGAATTAATAGAAAATTTCATCGACATGTACGACATGTTTAGTTTTGAACATCTTATATAGACGCCACAATCTGCACCCAAAATTTCGGAACTTTCATCAAAAATTGGAAGGTCCTAGATAATGAAACAATCTCAGATCACAACAGTAAAAGCTTTGAGATCGAGACTGATGCATTAAACACAACAAATATTTCGGAACAACACACCGTGGATAGATTTAACTTAAAAACTGCCAACTGGGACTTGTTCCAGAGTGGAGTTGAGAATTATTTCAACCCACAGTCACTTGAAAGACTTGAAAATAATGACCCCGACACCGCCGCGATTAATCTAAACTCAAAAATAAACGAAATTTGCGAATTTTCAATTAAAAAACGCAAAAATTTCACACGTAAGGTTCCCTGGTGGACCGAAGAATTAACTTACTTGCGAAACCGAGTAAACCGCGCAACAAAAAACATTAGGAACTTTCGAAAACGTAATGGCCCCTGCCCTACATTAAACCGCATGGTAGAGGATTATAAAATTCTTAGAAATAAATACACGGGATTGATAAAAAAGTCTAAAGCCAAATGCTGGCAAGACTTTGTCACAGAAGAGGGCAATCGAGACCCTTGGGGCTTACCGTATAAAATCATTCGAGGAAGGGTAACTAGTGATTGCGTCTACTCCGGTGTGAGAGGGAATCACTAGTCTCGCGGACTTGGGTGAAAAAATGCTGACCAAGATGGTACCAAGAGCACTGGTGCCGGATGTGATCGAGGCGTACGCAAACGACAGCCCGGAACCGCCCATTTTGGAGAGCGAGGTTAGCACCTCGATCCTCAAAATGCGCAAAAAGACCGCTCCAGGTATAGACGGAATATACCCGGAAATACTTGCAAAAATTTTCGAAATTAAACCCGAAATATTTACGCGAATTTTTAATAATTGCCTAGAAAACAAAACTTTCCCAACCTCGTGGAAAGTCGCGGAGCTCAAAATCCTTAAAAAGGGTGGAGCAAACAGGGATCCCAATAATTTGGGATCCTACAGACCCATCTCTCTGCTACCTTCGACCGGGAAACTGTTCGAAAGAACCCTTCTCAGTCGAATACAGATCTATTATAAAAACATGGGCCTGGAAAACAGCAGACAGATGGGGTTCAAGAGAGTGTTATCAACAGATGACGCTCTCATTAAAATCACTAGCCTCATTCAAGCGAAACAAACTCGCTGTCAAAATCAGTACACAATTAGAACACGCGAAAACGTCCACACGCATAAAAGTTTAAGTGTGTTGAGCAGCTGAAAAATTTTTTGGAGTCACTTCATCATCGCTGTTATTATTTTTTCCTGCTAGCATATTTTTATTTTTGTTGAACTTTGAATTTTTCTTTCTTTTTTTTTCACCGTGACTATCAGTTGGCTCAACCAGACGTCTGTTAGAGTCAGGCTGCTTCTGGAGAAAGAAGAGGTTGATGGTTTATTAACAAATACTATAAAAACAATCCAACTACAAGATGACGATGAAACGTATGCTTTTCCAAAGGAGCATTGTCAGATCAGCGTTTAAAAGTATGACAAAAAAGAGTAATTACAGAAATGTAAATATTACTGTAATAAATCGGACTTTTCTTATTAGATTTATTTTAGTGTTAGCCATTTAATATCAGTAATATCGAGTTTTCCCCAATTAGAAATGTACCGTTAGGGAATAAGGCCTATGTTTTTGGCATGAAGGGTAGGCACAGTAACCGACACTAAATTCCACAGGTATAGCATGTATGCAGCAAGCTATACATTTTCAAGGGAGAGAGAGACAGAGGCAGAGCTATCTTGGGCTTGTACGAGTTCGTATATGTGGGAGGGGATCGAGGAGAGGTTGACTGGCTAAGGCGAGCCCGCACGGGAGATTGGGGTTAAAAATTCGAAAGGAGAAGGTCGAGAACGAGAGAAAAAGAATATTGAAACTAATTGGGAAGAGATGAATGTTTCCAGAGATTGATTTAATAAAATTTTCTTGGGTATAATTTAAGTGTTAGAATTAAGTTCGTAGAAGGCCTAATAATTTTAAGTGCGAAAATATTGTGAAGGAATCGAACCAATTCTCTAGATAACAACGTTCTCATCGAATCGGCTTGATACACGAGCGTTTATCAAACGAATCTACAGAATCTAGATTGAACGGATTAGACGTTATGCGGCAAGCAAATCATAACCGCAGGGACATATGCTGTAAACATGATTTTGAAATAGCTATTAATATTTTCGCAGACGTTCCATGCTCCGTTTGTTATAAAACATGATATCCACAGCAATGTTTCAATTTAAATCCTGCAATGTACAGTGCATTGTTACCCGACGAGCTGATTTCTTTGAGTAATATTATAACATGCTCCCGCTATCAAAATAATATTCAAAAAAAAAAACAAAAAAAAAACGAAAAATTCCACCTGCAGCTTACTGGAACAAAATGTATGTGCCACTGTACCCCAAGAACTAGCTAATTTGATTATGATTTTATGCCGGGTTGTAAAGTTTCTTAAAATTATGAAGCTACAAAACAGTTTCTGTAAAGATTGGTGCAAGTCATTCTGTTCGCAAAAGACGTTGTTGAAGTCGCTGAACAACTGCCACTTGCGCCAAACAAAGCAGGACTAGTTCTGGTTGTAGAAAGTCTAGAGAACTTAAAACGCTCTAAGGAGTTTGTTGTAGATATGAAGAGATTACATCAAGCTCTAAACTGGTTAATTGTTAACAATGCACTTTATAGTGATATTAGGCCCTATTTTGAGAATGTTATCGATATTTCAGAAATTCTTCAAATTGCTGAAGAGCCTATAAATGGTGGTAACTGTAGTGACTCACAATCTGCTCCTCGAATAAATTATGTTTCTTTAAGTGAAAATGTTTTTATACTACTGGGATCATTTCATAAAGGTGACTTAAGGTTTGATTTAAAATCTCGAGGCTATCAGTGCACTGCTGTAGCGGCTGTCGCTTGTGCAGCATTTTGTAGTGATGAGCCAGACCAATGGACTAAAAGTGACATTGATTACATAGTAATTCTCTGAGGCAAGCTCTACCGTGAGTCCATTGCTACTAGACAAGATCCCGCAGCTGGAGAAGTTAACATTGAATATCTTGCCGCGAGTGATCTTGCACATCAAATTTTATATCACAGGAAGAGAATTAACATCTCCGTAGTTGAAACTAATTATAATGGTCACATAGATACCGATCGAAGTTCTGATGGCTTCCCTAACTTGAAAAATGCTCTGATATTATTTTCCAGAGAGAACTGTTGCAGCTTCCTTACTGCAAATGGCACAACTGTGGCGATATATTGTAAAGCTGAAAATAATACTTATAAATACTGGTTGTTTGATTCACACGTACGTGGGCCTAAGGGTGCTAAAGCTCCAAAGCGAGGTGCAGCTTGTTGCATGAAATTTCATGATATAGATGAATTACATGGCATAGTGCGCCGGAATTTGTATTCATCGATAAAAAAGAAAGCACCGGAACAAGATAATCTTATAATCAGTCTTAATGTGTACTCATTAACTCCTTTGATTATAACGCCTGAGAACCAACCAGAAATGCACAGAGAAACTCTACGATTGGATGATCGTACCTGGGAGCAGTCAAGAGCAGTGCAGTCAGATAGCCCTACATTACAAAACGGAAACACTCCTCAACAAGCATCTTTTCCGACCTTAGCTCAGGTGCAAGTGCAAAAGAGACAGCTATCACAGATACAGTTTAATCCAATTGCCACCATAGTTGAAACAACAAGTATGCTCCGTAGAATGGACGAAGCGGTACCTAATCTGGAAAGTGTAATTTCTTTAAATCCCAATTCATCTACCAGAAATAACGAGATTAGAATAGCTGAGATTACAAGAAAAACAGCGCTGCCTTTAAATGTGGACCGAGATCGACGAACGGAAGAGCTTGCCTGGTATTGTATTTTCCTAATGGAAAAAATGGTTTTGGAGAGGAAAGAGAAATTCAAATTACTCCTTTAGATTATTTTAAAAGTCGAGTAATGAGCATTGATAAAAGATTTAATCGAAACGACTATTTGTTTTTTGCTCTTTCCATAGTTGAGTATTATCGAACTAAATTTAGTGTTTCTGTATCATGCAGGATGCGTCAGAGCCAGGGCGAGCGTACCCCTCAGGGACTCATTGATAACATGCATCTCACTATCAGGAACATTAGAGGATCAGCGTCTTATTGTCAGAAATGTTACTCTGAACTTATTTCAATGGTCCGAACTTTGGGTCCTCCAACGTGGTTTATGACTTTCTCTTGTAATGACCTTAATTGGCAAGATATGATCAAGGATTTACTTATCGCAGATGGTCGTGATATAAATGAAGCAGAGCCTGTCTTTTCCCGAGCGTTTGGACTTAGTACAAAGACATCCCGTAGTTATCTCTCGCCAATTTACAGTTCGTGTGAACGCTCATGCGATTCCTCAAAAGCGATCCAGTTGTCGACTTTTGGTATAGAATTGAGTCACAAAATCGCGGAAGCCCACATCTTCATATATTAGTCTGGTGTGACAATATTCCAGATTTCTCTACTCGAGAAGATGACTAGGTTATTGAAAGGGTGGTTTCATGCTCGTTAAAGCCCAATAACCCTATTGTTTACGCCGAATAAGCCCTCTTAAAATTAATTGATTTCAAAGCACGAGTTTTAAAGCTAGCGCGCTGCGAATTCATTTTCTTCCATAGCGAAATGAGATGCTCCTTTCCGACCTCGTGGCACGCATCTCAAGGCTAACGCGTCGCTCGCCATCTTGGTTCATTGTTCCTCCATTCTTCAAAGAGACAACTTGATACTTTCGTTGTCCAAAAAACTTTTCCTGTTTCTTTTTACTAAACACATTTATTTAATTCACTGGTTCTCTTTCGCTCTTGATTTTCAGACGATTGAAATATTGGAATAGATTTATATCTAATTCCAATTAATCTAAAAATATCTTATCTTAATTCTCTTGGAGAGTTGATATTTTTATCCGTTGCAATTAGTTTACGGATATTTTGCAAATTGCAAAAAATTGTTTTGTGAATTTTAACATTGAGTTACATTAATAACTTCAGATATTTTATATTTGAAGAGATTCTATTTCAGATAAAGGCTATTATACTGTCTGAAATATTTTTTGAAAAACTGGACTTTTGAAATCCAGGTTATAAAGGATTATTATTATATACTTATCCAAAGGAAGCAATCATAATTTATGGCAAAATCTTTGTAAAATCCAAGTAAGGAGATTTTAACTTATTATCTAATATACGCCATATAAAAAAGGTATTTTTTCAATTTCATGATAAAACACTAAACATATTATTATACTTTGTTTAACTCGATTCAAAGAAAGTATATAAATATTTTCTTATAGGAATTCAATATTCCAAAGGTTCCTAAAATTTTGTTCATTTAAAATTAGTTTTAAGCCTAGAACTTCATTTATATATTTCTTTTTAAATAATCGTTTAATCTAACTATTTAGGAAGAGTATTTTTTATTTCCTCTAAATAAAAAATACTTTTTCTAAGGTTTATATTTCTAAAGATAGTTCATTATATTTAAGATAGATTTCTTTTCTTTCACAAGTCATTCTGTTTTGCATTTTGTTTTATGTGTCTTTACATTAACTAATTTTTAATCATATTATAACTACCTATTTTGTTCTGAATCATTGTTGAGTTTTTTTTACTTTATTTTTCTTTCTGTTAATAAATCGGTTTGATGACCTCATCAATGTTAAAATATAAATGTTAATATATATATATAATATATAAATTAGCATCTTCATTTGTCTTTTAAAACCAACCCCAAGTTCCTTTTAACCAGCGGTAAGTCTAAAATATTTAACCAAGTCAGAATAAGGTATTATTTGATGGAATTCCTGCCTGCAGATCATATATATTAATTCTAAATAATTCCTTCAAAGTGGAAGGGGATTGAGACTAATAATAATAAAAAACCGAGAGGAGACTAATTCGCTTCATCCAGGTTATTAATTAACCAAAGGAGTTAGGATCCCCCCTTTTCTTTTTATGTTAAGCGGGAGTTATTTGGTGGCGACATACACGGTCATTTCAAATCTCTAGATTTGATCTAAAGGTGTCTATGAGAAATCTTAAGTCTCGAAGCGTTAATACCTATATTGCAAAAATTAATAGAAGATGTGCAAATACACAAACACACTGCCACGTGTTACAAAAACCGCAATGATAGTTCTTGTCGTTTTGGTTTTCCAAGGCCACCATATTACTGTTTGCTTGGGTCCTGATGAAGTATTGTCAAACAATGGCCGAATTTGTTGTTTAAAAAGAACTCCAGACGAAAGCATGGTGAACAATTACAATCCTGTTCTATTGAGTCTATGGGACGAAAACATTGATGTGCAGCCATGTTGCAACGTAACAGCAGTTGCATATTATGTTGATAAATACGTAAGTAAATGTGAGCCCCAGGATACAGGTGAAGTTATACGAGAAGCCGTTGCGAAGGCCAAAAGACAGGGGGTCCTGTGTGGAATCAGTTATTTGCAGTCGCAATGGCCATTCTATCTCAACGCCTTGTAAGTGCCCCGGAATGTGCATACAGATTATGCCATTTACCTCTAAAAATGTGCTCCCGAAAAACAGTCTTTATAAACAGCTGTAAGCCGAACGAAAGATTCAGACTTCTACGATTCGATAGCGATGATACATCCGTTCACAATAATATTTTTGACCGATATGTATTACGCCCTGACGAACTGGAACACTTGCCGAATTTGCTGTGGGCTTTGAAACAGTGTCTAACTTAACATGGAACGAAGACGATGGTGGCGAAGAGTTAAGAGGTGAGAAATTACGCTGGAAAGGTTTATACGAGAGATAACACGCGCATGCATATAACACGCGCATGCATATAAGAAAGAAATCTGCAATATTACGCACACGATACTTTAGGTTAAACAGTGGCAAAGAAGCCTATTACTACAGCTTGTTAGTATGTCATGTACCATTCCGAGAAGAAAGTGAACTTCTACTCGAGGAGAAAACCTCTGAGGAGTGTTTTATTAGGCGTCAAAGAGAACTTCGACCTTTATTTACAAGGCAACGTAGGTGCAGAAGTTTTTTCACGCGGTATATAAATGATACAGCAGGCTCTTGCCCAAGCAGTTGCACTAAATGCTGCCCGTGATACACATGATGTTGAAGTTCCTTTAATTTGTAGCGGTGAACAAATCGTAATTAACGATGACATTTATTGTGAGATGTTTGCGGAAGATCCGCAATTCCAGATGAAATATTCTAGGACTAAACGTACAACAAAGAGATCTTTTCCAAAAAGTTTCTGCAACTATCGAAAGTGATTTGCATGGAGAAGAATGCCAATTATTGTTGTTTATCACTGGTGGGACAGGAATAGGGAAGTCCTTCGTCTTGAAATTACTTGTGGAACATATCGAACGGTGCTATGCACCTACAGTTGACATATTGCTCAAGAGGAAATTTGTTGAGGTCGGATCTTTAACAGGAGTAGCCGCGCGTCAAATATTTGGCAAAACGTTGCACTCAATATTCTCACTTCCGATTGAAAAAGGAAATACCATGACGTACAAAAAAATAGCGGGGCAAAAGTTGGAAAATGAAAGACGTAAATGGCGCCATATTAACTGGCTAATCATAGAGGAAATTTCTATGGTTTCATATGAAAATTTACGAATAATACACATGCGTCTCCAAGAATATAAAAATAATGATAAATTATTCGGCTGAGTACATATTTTGCTTTTTGGTGATATACTTCAACTCCCACCCGTAAAAGGGCATTGGTGTTTTATTCAACCTCCATGGTTTTCGGCAGAAGTTAACTTATGGCAGCAGTTCTCATTTAGCGAACTAACTATAAACATGCGTCAACGAAATGACATATTGAGTTCATTGACCTCTTGAATAGCTTGCGGGTTGGTGAATTAACGACGGACCAGCTGCAGTTTCTGTTGTCTGTTGTAGAATAGAACTAATACAAACTAACATTTAGATTAAAGTGCGATTGTCTATCTCCCGTTCATAAGAAGAAAATTATTTTTTTCAAGTTATCATCATTTATTTTTTTCTATAGAAATGAAATTACAATATAAGTTTCCATTTTTTCTTTTTTCGGCTTTAAAAATAATTCTAACTTGGTACCATTCACGTTAGCCATTCACTTCTCCTCACGCCGTTAACATACCTCCGATCCGAGCGACTTGAAATCAGTTGGTTTTCAACTCACAAGAGAGAAACATCTATGTCATTCTGCTCGGTAGGAGCGCTTGGAAAACGTGACTGAGAGGGGTCCGCCATCTTGAATTTCTGCCGAACACCAGCGAACACAGCCGAACGGAAACGACCGACCTCGGCCATCAGCCATGCTAACACGTGGCACCAAGACGACTTGGTGACGTCATTGCGCAGTTTTGGCGCGCACTGTCAAACGTCAACTCAACTGACAACTGTCATCCATTCCATCTATGGTCATCAGTACATCTGATTATCGTGCCGTCTATCATCTTGTGATGTGTTAGTGGCTGCTGTGATTATTCAAGTGGTTTATAATATAAGTGATGTGATGAATAACAATTATTGTTATGTGAGTGTTTATATTGTTCTCCAACTCAAGTCACATCGGAGTCATACAACTATTTGAAGATAAGTCTATTTGTTTTTAAGATATTTTGTTTTGATTATCGTGAATAGATAAATGTTTTTGTGTGTAAAAATAATTGTAATGTTTATTAAGAAGAATTTAAGTTTGCATTTATTTTAAGATTATACAAATGTTATTTAAAGTAGTTGAATAATTTAAAGCCTAACAAGGTCCATATCTCTACCTTTCAAGTACAAGTTCTAATTTCTCTTGGTTAATTCCAGGTTTACCATATCATAAAGTCATTGAGTGTGGAGGCAATTTCTATCTTTTGCTTTGTTGTTCTTATCCATCAGGTTTGATGGGCACCAAATGAAGAAAATCTTTACCATAGAGAACACGCTCAAAAAGATCTCTCCTAGTACACAAGTGAAGAAGAAGAAGAAAGGAAACAAAAGCAACCGACAAGGTTTTGAGAATAATAAGAAGCTTGTCAATTATATTTTTGAAAAGGACATCGGGACAAGCAAGCATCTAGCAAGTAATTTAAACATGGGACCCAATATCATGAGCGATAAGTCGGTTTCTAAGGATATTTCAACAGAAAAATCAAAAAAAGAATCGATATCCATCGCTCTCAAACAAAATGAACAGGCCCTAAGTCCTGGTAAAGAAGATTCAACTTTAGGAAGCAATAAAGTTAGACCCTCAAGTAGTGTTCCCAAGAATCAGGATCCTTCCTCACAAAAATCAGCAAGTGAGCCAAATCTATCATCAAAGGTAAAAACTAAAAAAGAAGTTCATAGAGTCCAGTGTCCCAAGTTTATAAGAGGGGTTATTATTGAACACCAAGTTCCTGTGCGTGTTTCCTTGTATTGATTTTCGCAGCAGTGTCATTTCTCATAATTTCAGTTTATAGTGGAATTCCGTAACTGGCTACTAGACTCTCGGACCAGCAACTCGCAGGAACCGACATTTGGCAAAGCAAACTCATACCTACCTATTCGGGTAGCCCTGTTTGTTGATCACTACCTGTGTATGAGGCTCCAAAACAAAAGCACCCCCCGATCAACAAACTATTTTCCATCTAAATAAGGGACAGGTAGAAGAATTTTGTGACTCTGACTGGCATTCGGTTCTCTAGTCAGTTCCGAGATACACACTGTACACTCGGGTGCGGAGGTGTTTCGGATATTGTTGAGAATCGGTTGCCACGGAGGAGTTGCAAAATATAACAATATATATATAAATGTACAAAGTGTAATATGACTGTACACAATAAGTGCATGGAACTGACAAAGGGTGAAAAGCTGCTCTTAAATGATGAAAATAAGAATAAAATATACTTCTGCTTTCGCTGTGATGGCAAGACGGGCGGTGATACGAGCGAACTGCAGAAGAAACTCGATGACTATGCCAAATCTCTCGAAGAATTGAAAGTGGAAATTAGACGAAACAATGAACAAGGGATAAATTCTGAACCCGGAAAGGATGAATTTGAGTTGGCTGAGCGTCAGGAGTTGGCTGAGCGTCAAGCCAAATCCAGGGCTGATGGCGATCCTCATCCAGATGAACTTAAAAGAGTTCAGGATATATTAAATGATGTCCCACACCCAAACACTGGGCCGGCAGTCATCAGTGTCATTCGAATGGGGAGAGTTAAACGAACTGACACTATACGGCCTCTTAAGTAATGCTATCCTCATCTGATGATGTTCTCTCTGTCCTTCGACTTAAAGCACATTTTACAAAAAAAGATATATCAATAGCTCCAGACAGAACTGTAAAACAACGTAATCATATGAAGAGTCTGCTTGGTGAATTGGAGAAGAGAAGGAGCAAGGGCGAAAACAACTTAATCATTCGATATAAAAACGGCATCCCAACTATAATTTCAAAAAAACTTAGATTGTGTAGCCAAGTTCGCACCACAACCCAACCATAACATAAACATAAGTTAATTTATTACATAAATTACTTACGTTTTCCTTGTTTAAAATTTATTTTAAACAAGCCGATTTTCCAAAATTTCATTATTACAATGGGAGGAGGAGATCAACAACCCCAAACAGAACAGAAGACGAAGGTCTATTATGGCGACCCAGCCAATAAGAAAGACCCAAATGCTGAACAGGGCAAGCCCAACAAAAAGAAGAAAGGAGGCCCACCAAAACCACAAATTTCAGCAACTCTTCCACCACCATCACAGATAAGAGATACTTCACATGTCCAACTTAAGACTGGATCCCCGGCTGATGGAGCAATATTTATTAGCGCTTCAATGGCCACTGAAGTAAACTCAAGAGCGGAATTCTCTGTGAGCACACCCTCACTTATTGAGATCACTAGAGAAACGTTCACCAACTTGAGTTCCGAAAACTCAAATCTGTCAAAACAAATGTTACCGGAATATTTTGATTATTACGGTACAATTATGATGTGGCTCCGCATATTACATATTAAGCGGAGAAATTCTCAACCAACTACCCAGATCGAGGATCAAATTCTTGATCTCGTTGCTAATACACCATTTGTACTTCCAGAATCATTATTTCTGGCGGTCAAATCAATTGGTAACGTCACAACTCCAACAGGATCGCATCTTTATGCGAGCGCGCCCCCGTACCCGACTGAGGTTATTAATAACTTAGGTGGTTACTACGGAACGCTCAATGAAGCTGCAGCTCCAGTAGGCGAAGCAGAAAATGAAGCAGCTCAAGCGGCTCGTTTATTGCGGAATGCTGAAACCCGATTACGACATAATCTCTACGAAGAGATTCCATGCCCAGGCGTTCTCGCCTATGCGGTACAACAAACCGTTATTGTTAAAGGTAGTTTATATTTACTTATGTATTTTCAAAATAAAAATAGTTTTCTTATATTTTGTACAGTTTTTTTTTGTAAATCTCAATCGAAGGTTATTTTAAAGGGAAAATATTTCAAAAGAGGCTATTAAGGGCGTCATTTCGAAAACTCGCATCATACTAAGGGCCAGTTTCATAAAACTAAGATCACCCTATGCTAGGGACCTCTCGAAATATGTTTCATAAAAAAAACATAGGGTGATCGCAGACTTAACCCCTCTATCTTTAACTATCCGAACTTGATGGGTTAAGCTTTATCCTGGGGCTAGCTCTATGTTTATTCCAGGGAGATAGGGAGTGCCTGTAAGGTTAGAACTTAGGCGAGGAAATTGTCTCCTGAAGCGGGGGGGAGAAGCTCGGCAGCCATCTTGCATAGTTCAAAACATTGCCAAACAACGTTATCAAATGAGAAATACATGTTTAACAAAGAGCTAATACTCTCAAATAAGCAAGTTTTTCTTTAATATAAAATACAGTATATGTTCCTATGACTATTTTGTGTATATTCATCTTATTTTAACGTGAAATAATTTTAATAATTAATAATTTTTATTAATTTCAATTTTCTCTAGATATCTGTAAAAATCAAAAAACTATAATTTAAAATAGTTCTTTTATTAGTTTTTTATTTAGGTGACCTTATAATTTTGAAAATCGAAGGTAAAATGATATATATTTTAGTATAGGACCATATGGAAATCTCAATGTTTTGAAAGATCCAAGATGGAGGACTGTGAGTCAGCGATGGCGTAAGCAGGCGACACTTTTCTAGCCCTCACTGGTTTATTCATTGACATTAGAAAAACTTTTTATAGGTTAGAGTTTATAATCAAAATATTATAAACGTATCGTGAATTTCAACTTATTATAATACTTCAGGTAATTTTAAATATTTTAAATTTATATATTTTTTAAATAAAGAAAAAAATAATCATTTCATTTTCCCATAGGTTAAAAATGGAAAATTTTACTGACGAAGAATTAAGTAAAATTGATTTGCGTTTAAAACAAATTATGGGAAATTACCAAGCTACTTTTGGAAGAATAGATGTCATTCTTATCGGAGACTTGCGACAAGCACCACCAGTAAGATCGACACCAATATATCTGCCAATCAAAGCAAGTCTTGCTGGTCCCTTCTTGTGGCGAACGTTAAAATTTTATGAATTAACCCAAGTTATGAGACAAGCTAATGTTACTTTTTCTAATATGCTTACCAAAATAGGGAATGGTGATCCATTAGAGCAACATGAATTATTATTATTAATATTAAAATTATCTTACTGTGTGAAAATTTAAATCTAATTTGAATTGAAGACCATAATGCAAAAAGGTGTTAACTCACTTTTTTTAAAATTTTAGATTTTGTCTGCAAAAAGGTGTTAACTCTGTTTTTCGTCGGTTAGTAAATGTTCTGAGTCATAGATGGCGCCCAATTCGCGTAGACAGGTAATCATAAAAGTGTTATCTCTACAAAACAAATAATTTAGTTTTGTAAAAAGGTGTTAACTCGTGTACTTTAAGCAAAAAGGTGTTAACTCTTGAGTTGACACCTTTTTGCATCAGTTTAGTCTTTTGTTTACATCCAAACACACGTGTCGGCTAGTTGTGTTTTGGTTATTATGTCTGTTACTGGTGATATTTTGAGTGGTTTAAAGGTAAGAAACTGTTTTGTAGTGTAGCAACTAGTTAAGGAAATACAAGAACATGTAATTTTTTGTGTAGTCTTATGTTTTACTCTATAAAAAAGATAACATTAATTTCTTTAAAACATAACCTAATTTTTTTTTAGAAATATGGGCTTATCTAGTTTGGATGTGCAATATAAGTAAAAGGTTGTTAAAATAAACTCCTATATTCTCGAATAACTACATTTAAAATGCTTTGTGATTGGATTTTTAATAAAAATTTAAAAAATCAAATTTTGTAGATGCGAGATAGAACTAAGAAAATATTTGCTAATCTTGCTGCGCAAGTAGTCGATTTAGGTGATCATTTGTCTGACGAACTAAACGATCCATTTGAAGATTCAGGCTCTAACTATACTCCGTCGGAAGAAGGTACGGACATTATTATTTTTGGTAATGGTTTGGTTTCATGTTTTGATAATAAACCTAATTTTAGACTTTGAGAGCAATGATGATAATGAGGAAATACAATCTAAGCAAAAACGCAAGGTTCCCAAAAAATCCCAAAACTGTTTGGCACAGGAAATTTCAGAAGCTAGCTGTATTCAAACTGTGTGCCCTCCAAGAAATACGACATATACGGCAAAAAATATTGAAAACTCCTCAGGCAAGTGTTGCCTTATATTATTTATTTATCTTTTTTACATCTAAATAGTAATTAGGTTTGCAAGCAAATTTTCGTAATGCATAAAATATAGTTGTTAATAAAAGATTTTTGTGCGGTTTTTTAGATTCAAGTGATGAGACACGTAATATTATGAAAAAAAGTAAACTTCAGCAGATGCAAATTAACGATCCAGTTCCAGGACCTAGCGGTATCCAGACTAGTTTCCCCCCAAGAATTACTACAGAGGCAAATAGTGATAACTCAACAAGTAAGTAAGATTTTTTTTTTATTTAGATAGATTAAACATCTTAAAACTGAATTTAATCCAAATTAAGGTTTTGGACGTCTTTCAGGTGACTCGGATGATGAGCCACTTTACATTAAAAAACGCAGACTTCAGCAAACCACTGAGCGAAGTAAAAAAATGGAATCTGAAAATCAGGACCCTACTATTGAAGATGTTGCCGTTGCTAATGATATTTTGCCAGTAACAGGTAAAGTATTGATTATTATTTGTAGATTTACTAACGAAAAATAATTTTTTATAATGTTTTCTCATAAAATTTTTGTATTTAAGGGCAAGAGCTGGAACAAGAGTCGCCCCTTGATAATAAGAAGAAGTCGAGAAAAAGAAAATCATTTCCAAAAAACTGGAAACGTAACGAAATGAAGCAGAAAAAAAATAGTGGCAAGTCATACACTACGTACAAAGGGATACAGGTTCCAGAAAAACTTCCCTGTACCGAAAATCGACTTTGCAGAGAAAAGTGCCGTTTGAAATGCAATGAAAAGTTTTGCCAAGAAACTAGAATACGTTTGTTTGAAGAATACTATTCGTTAGAGGCAAATGAAAAAAACTCTTACCTCTTTGGAATTTTAGAGCCGTTTTCTGTCAAGCAGCAATCTGGTGTTGAAAAACAGCGTCAAAAATCTTTTAGGTATTTTTTTACAGTAGGAGGTGAACGCCGACAAGTGTGTAAGGAAGCTGTAATGTCATTGTTAAGTATCGGGCGTAAGAAAATAGATTTTATCAGAAATCAAATATCTGCCGGAAGATCAGCACCCAAACGAGATGAAAGGGGTCGCCATCAAAACAGACCTAACCAAACTTCTGAAGAACAGCGAAATTTTGTAGCCATACACATTAAGTCTTTTCCCTCTGAAATGTCCCATTATTCAAGAAACAAAAATCCAAATCGCCTGTATCTTTCACCATGGTTATCCATTAGAAAGATGTATGACTTGTATACAGAAAAGTGTGCAGACGAACACATTGTTCCTGTTTCTTTTGCCATATACAGAAATATTTTTGCAAATGATTTTAATTTTGGCTTCGGTTCTCCCAAAACCGATACTTGTAAAGTATGTGATGTGGAAGTGAATGAAGAGCATGTTGCCAAATTCAAAAAAGCTTTTGAACAACAAAAAAGTGATCGGCAAACTGCAAAAAATAATGATAAAGCTTTATATCTCACTTTCGATTTGCAGAAAACACTCCCTTTGCCAAAAATTTCCACTGGTAAAGCTTTTTATTTACGACAAGTATGGCTCTATAATCTAGGAGTTCATTCAGTTTCAACACATCAACAAAATGGCAAAGGGTATTTCCATGTTTGGACCGAGGATGAAGGGTCTCGTGGACCTGAGGAAATAGGTAGTTCAATATTAGCATTTCTCGAAACTATCAAACAAGAAAATAAACGTTTTGATCACCTAATAGCATGGAGTGACTCGGCAGGAGGTCAGAACAAAAACTTTTACATTGTGTGTTTATGGCATTATTTAATAAAATCTAGGACGTTTATAAAAATTGATCACAAGTTTCCTGAGGTGGGACACACTTTTATGGACTCGGATAGAGATTTTGCTACTGTAGAAAAGGCGATCAGAAAACATCAGAATATTTATACTGTGGATCAATACCTGTCAATAATGACAGAAGCAAGAAGAACGACGCCCTTTAACATAACAAGAATGGCAGACAAGTTTATTGATATTAAGGAATTACCCCGAAAACTAGGACTAATAGATCGAAAAAAAAATGACAAAAACGAAAAAGTTCAATTTAGGGAAGTTCGATGGCTTCAAATAGAAGAATTTGGGATAACCAAATACAAATATTCATTTGATGAAGCAGAGGAATGGAATATTGTTGACATAAGGAAAAACAGAAAGATGAATAGGTCTCAACTTGAAACTGATAATTTGTTAGTAAACATTAACAAATCCAAAGCTATCGCAGCAAAAAAATTTGACAATATCCAGGAACAGATTCCCTTCATCCCAGAAAACCTCAGAGGTTTCTATTATAATTTGAAACGAGGAGAAAATTAATAATAAATGTTTATGTATTCTTTTATATTCAAGCAGGGCCTTTAAATCACAAAATGTTGCTGAATAAACAGTTTTTGTACAGATAACACTCTTTTCATTTACATATGATTATGGCTCCTCATAAACAATAATTCTGAAAAAGGTGTTAACTCAATTTTTTCCTTGTTTTGTCTAATTTTTTTGACAATACCGAAATATTTCTTGAAAAATTGACCTACTACAAGATTTTTCAATGTATCTTTATACATAATGTCATCTAAAAATATTTAAAATTAATTCATCTTAAAAGTTCCAGGCGATAAACTTTAACTTAATTTATTTCAAAACTAAAAAAATGAGTTAACACCTTTTGCATTATGGTCTTCAATTAAGTTCTTAAAATCAAAAAAAAATATATTTTTGATCACTATTCATTACTTCAATATAAATCTAATTGTAGATATATGAATGAATCATAATAGTACATTATAAATAAAAATTATGAAACTTTCAGGAACATAATTGAGGTCATCTCTGTCACCCCCCTCACACACACACACACACCTCCAACGCCTTGATTGTTTTTTTCCAAACTCCTATGTATACTTTTTTTGAGGAAGAGGGTTTTAGCGCTGCACCCCCGCATAGTAGGGGAACCGTTATTTACGCAACAGGGAACGGTGTTTTTTCAATTTCATCCAATACTAGAGTAAATTATAAAAGAAAATAACTATGTTATTAAATATAATTATTTAGATCAGAAAACTGTGCGGCGCGGTGTGCCCCGGAGAGCCGCGGCCTTTTCCACGAGGGTGCCCCGCGAAGCTTCATAATTGAAGTAAGACATTTGGCCTCTTAAAACTAGACAAACAAAACAAACAAAAAACAAGTTATAAATTTATTATCTATTTTTATCTCTTACGATTAGACATATTACTTTTACTTTTTTGTTTGTATTCAAATTTTTCATTTTTATTCAGTGTTTTAGTTTTTATTTAGCGTTTGTGTAATTTTATTAATCTTTTTGTTCATATTTTATTTTATTTTTTTATTATTTTTCGTTTTGTTTCTTTTCATCTTTTTTTTTGGCTTAATTTTTATTTATTTGACATAGACATGTATAAAATTTGAAACAACGCGATCTACTGTAAATAGAGAGGGGAAAAAATACTACCAACAATTGTACGAACCTAATTTGTAAACTTATGCCTGTTATTGTATATAGAGGCCCCTCCTGCCAAATAAATAATATAATAATAGGGCATCATGGAAAATATTTAATTGAAAAAAGGCAAGGTACGATCTCTGAAAAGTTTGGAAACCTCTGATGTAGGTTGTCGAGAAGAAGCATTCTTTAATGAAAACGATTTTTAGTTAAGGGGCAATATAATTAATGCGGTAAGCAAAAGTTTTAAAATATAAATCTAATTGCTAATGGCTGACTGCCCGGCGAATGATTTACCAATATCTTTTGATGACCAAAAAGTCCTAAATAAAAGTACAAAACGTCAATAAATTAATACAAACATATATTTCTAAAACTTACAAAATTAGAGGAGGTGGCTTTTATGTAACATTAGCCAATTGTCTGATATTAATTAAATAATCTAGTCTGTTCATATAATTATATTGTCTAGAAATAAGGACTGACTCTCATCAGTCATCATGAGTCTAAAGCGGCCCCTACGCGATCATTCTGACTGTCAGTCTTGTCTAGGAATGGCATTCCGACTGAGCATGTATGGATGGGTAGGACGATGGACTGATGAATGAGATTGACGGATTTCCAGAAATCCAGAAATCAGAGCTTCAATCATCTAAAAAGAAGGGAGATTGACAGTCTGAATGAAGCGTGTAATGGTACCGTCATTCTTTTCATCAGTCGAGAACATTACAATTTTAAGAATTCAAATATTTAATGAATTTGATAATTATGTAATATGATCATTATTAGTTATATTTTCATTTTATTATTTGAAAATGGAATCAAATTTCATCAAAAAATCATTAATAATTTAAAATTAATTATTTATTTGAATTTCTTGAATACATTAAAGTGTGAATTGGACCTTATTAGTGTTTATATTATCATTTTACTAAGCAGCCATGGAAGTACATTTAGATGAAGATATCATAGATGTATTTGTTAATACCGGCGACCAGTTAAGTGCCAAGGACTTCATTTTATAACGTTTGTCACTGTAGAATGAGCCAAAACAACTTCAATGTCAGTCGGAATGATCGTGTAGGGTTTTGCATGATTTAAGTAACGAATCACAGTCGGATTGATTCAATCTGACTGACAGCCAGAATGATTGTGTAGGTGCCGTTTAACATGTATAGAAAAAAATTCTATAAATTTTAATTTAAGGTAGTTGTTTCGCGACAAAAAGTTAATGCTAGAGTATATAGAACAGACAATAAGGATTCATAATTCAAAAACCCAAAACTTTTTGCTGTTTATGTACCACTACTAGCCAACCCCGTGCTCATTTCTCAAATCTGGCAACACTGTGCGAGCTTGTATATATTTTATCATATAAATTTCAGATAAAGTATATTATAAAGGAAGATTTATAAAACAAAAAGTTCTTAATGCGCGATTGAAAGCTGTAGCGACAATGGTTGAAGCGAATAAACGTCAAAAAAGTACTAAAGTTAACCCACTTTTTAGGTTAAATAAATGCGTTGTTGCCAGCTTGTTTTTAGTGTAAATTTTTCATTATACATTTTCCATTATTTATTCATTATTATAACTATGAATTACAATTTTCTTAAAAAATGTATTAGTTATTGTTTAATGTTGGTTTAGTTTTTTATAACAATGGTAAGAAGAGTTTCTTAAATATAATTAAATATGTATGTAAACTTTCCGATATCCCGTATAGTGCAATGTATAAGTCTGAAAAACTCTATCTTTTGAATTTAATATCTCCGGAACTCATATTGTTCATAAATTTCGTTTTTCCACCAATCGATGCAGAAGTATTTAAATAATAATCTGTCAAATTTCAAAAAAATCCTAATAAATCCCATTTGGTGAAACAACTATCTTAAACCGTTTTGATAAAAAATATATAAAAATTCATGTTTCTTGTTTTCAAAATTTGTTTAATTTCTCACAATTAGAGTACATTTAATTGTGAGAATTGAGCTATTTAAACATTAATGTAATTTTATTTACAAATAATAATAATAAGTCATTACAGGATAATAATACACTCTAGGATAATATGTAGTCCCTGTTGTTTGTGAGTTTAACTGCTGGTTTATATAATAGGGACAAAGAACGTATGAATAATAAGGATAATACACATAAGGACCAGGGGTTATTTGCTTTGGTGGGACAATCGTTGTCAGCCTCTGATTCGGTTGTTGTGGAATTGTTGATGGTGTAACAGTAGATGTGGGAGTAGTTGATGGGATTGTTTTAGATAAAATCTCATTATCACTTCCCTCCTGTGGAGAAGAGGTGTTAAGACTTTCGACCAAAGAAGAAGGTGTTGTTGCTATTGAACTGCCGGGATTTTCGTCTCCAAGAAATACTGTTTCTGGCATCGATTGAGTTGTCAAAGTAGAGGTTGTCGTCGATTTCTCTGACTCTGATTTTCTCGAATTCATTTTATCTAACAGGAGACGATACTTGCGTCGTAATAAATCGTCTCCTGGCGAGTGGCATCAAGTCGATTCGATTTCTCGAGCCAAATCGGAGACAAACCATTGTTGACGATTATATTGTTGGGCGGTGGGCCAATTAGTGCGCTCGGTAAAGTATTTTCCCAGGGTTGGTGACACAAGCGGCGACCATATTTCAGGAAAGCGAGGGCAAAATCAGGTTGTTAACTGCAAAATAATACATAAAGTCAAATTAATTTACACATAGGTAGTAGAAATTTTATTTTATTTTATTTTACTATTATAAATGTTTATTAAATTACTAGCTGGCACCCGGGCCTTCGGCCCGGAGTCACCTAGCCCCTGGCGGGGGAGCGTCTCGTTTTATGGCTAAAATTGATATAGATAATAGCTGACTCCCAGGTGCTTACCTGTCAAAATTAATTTGATCAAAAATTTAAATATATTTAAAAAATAATAATAGTTTTGAAAATAAATTGAAAATGCAAATAATTTTAGAATAGATATTACAAAAGTAAATGAATTATATATTAACCTAGAACCGACACCAAATTCTTTAAAGATTATTGAATTATATATTACTTGTCAAAATTGTTCCCTTAACATTTTTATTTTCATGAATAATATTATTATTTAATTTATTGGTAATGTCATTGGGATACCCATATGCGCTTCGGACAGGTTTTTGTTTACATATTTAATGTATACTCAAATAATATTCTCATCTATTTGAAAAGCAAAATATATTATTTCAAACGGCATTAAAAACAAAATAATAATAAAACAATTTAAATTGTTTTCATTTTGTTACTAATTTAACGTAATTGTTGTATTATAAGAAAGTGAAGGAACTTTAGATCAACAAAAATGGTATCACTGAGATAATAGTGATGGTCATCACATTCTTAGGTATCAATGGTTTTATTTGACTATAAGGTAATACTTAGACTCTAAATTTAGTATTTTTTCTTTAAATGGCAAATTTTTTTAGGGGTAATACTACCAACTACTATTTTTGTTTTTCTATTTTTTCTTTTATTGACTTTTAGGCGCTGGAAATCCCAAACCTCTCTTTGTGGAACCCTAGGATTCCGCGGAACTCAAATTGAGAATCACTGAACTAGATGAAAGACCCTGGGACGGATACCCAGAGACACCGGACCCATAAGAACTCAGTAATCATTATTCTATCAATAATACAATATAATTAATAAATATATTAAAAAACTAATTTGTTTTAATTGAATGTAATGGAAAGGCAGCCCAGAGGTAGTGAGGAAAGAAAAAATTAACACAAATCAAATAAGGTGTAATTTATTGGAATCCTTCCTCCTTTCCTTTCAAACCGACGTTTCGGAGGATTTTTCCCTCCTTCTTCAGGGTTTCAAAAGGGTCAAAGAAACAAATAAAATGTTTCCTTCTTCTCTCCACAGTAGTGTACAAAAACGTTCTTCATTTTTAACAAAGGCATAGAAAAACATTTTTTCCCTCCTTTTCTTAATTAGATTTAATTAGATTAATTAAGAAAAGGAGGAAAAAAAATGTTTTTCTATGCCTTTGTTAAAAATGAAGAAAGTTTTTGAACACTACTGTGGAGAGAAGAAGGAAACATTTTATTTGTTTCATTCATTGACCCTTTGAAACCTAAAGAAGGAGGGAAAAATCCTCCGAAACGTCGGTTTGAAAGGAAGGAGGAAGGATTCCTCTGAGGACTGCCTTTCATTACATTCAATTAAAATTTCTACCAGTCCGTCTCTCCAGAGAAAATTTCGTTGCAAAAAACTAATTTGTTTTATTTAATATTTAAAATCTACACGGGCGGATCTAAAAAAAATGCTTTAAAAAATATTCTATCCTACTCACATTATAATTTCGCCAAATTATTTTAAATCGAATTAGAGCTTTAAATTTAATTACAACTTTCATTTAATTTTTTATATTATGATAGAATAAATTAAAATTACAAATAAAAGAAAATAAATTTATGAAGAAATAAAAAATAATAATTGTGAGGATTAATAAAAGGGTTGAGAGATTTTGATAAAGGCATAAGGCATAGATATTTACATAATTTTTGCCTAGTAGCATATTACGGTGTATATTTTTATAGAAATATTTTAGATTTAGATTTTTCGTTCATAAAATCTTCTCTTTAATAATGAAATAGATAAAGATGTTTACAAACAACAAAAATACCACTTTATCTTTAGAGACTGTGAAATTCATGGGATCGCCTAGAATTTAGACTTCCCGAGCAGCAAGAAATTATTATCCTCTAGGCTGGGACGTTCTTCTCTCCTCCTTTTACGTAATTCTTTGATTTATGGCTTGAATATTTATTTAGCTGATATAACATTCCACAGGTGACTTGATTAGTTTAAATATTCACTAAAAGAACGATAGTTAAATCTCTTTAGGACCTTTAGGTAGTCTTGAGCTCAGATTTTTTTGCCATCTTCAAATATAATTAAGTTATGATCATATTATGGTGGAGGATTCCGCGAAATTTCAGCCTCCGACAAAATATCCCCCGACAAAATATCTCATGACAAAATAACCCTTCCCCTCGTGAATCTTATGAGTAATGCAAATCGACTCCGGTTCGGTTGATATATATTCACCGAAACTCCGAAAGTTTAGTCCGGGCGGGGTGTGTTTCGGGCTCCCATTTTTTTTCTAATCAAACACACATTGAAAACCGAACCAGCCAATCGTCGGGCGGGGTGTGTTTGGGGCTCCCATTTTTTCCTAATCAAACACGACAGACAGCAGCACTTTCAAACGGCTAATTAGCCGCCAAAATATGAAAGTCTGTTTATATTATTCAAAACTATGATTATAAGCTTCTCACTTAATCTCTTTTGTATTCTCCCTTATACTGGGGAATATTTTGTCAGAAGATATTATGTCGGGGGATATTTTGTCCTTGGGATATTTTGTCGGGAATATTTTGTCGGGGGCTGAAATGTCGCGGTACCATGGTGGAGAGCTGAACCTACTTTTCAGGATTTATTATGAGACTAAAAATTTTTAATAACTGAGACGCAAGAAGAATTACAGCAAGTTGTAATCCCTAAAGACCAGGATATATCATGCAAAAAAGGAGCATCGTGAAAAGAAGAAGAAAAAGGAAGATATTTCAAAAGCTGGGTCGGAGTCTAATGTATCTACAAATATTGAGTGAGTTAAGATTGTATGTCTAGGGAAATCGAATGTGGGAAGCGAGTTTCTCTCTCTAAAATTCATAGGGGTAAACGAGTTTTTAAGATTTGTACCTAATTGGATAGCCAAGAAGTGTTGCATATTTTTAAAAATCGCTCCTTTCGATCAAATGAGGCTTTAGGAGAAATCATTGATTTTATTTCGACAAATAAACTCTATGGTAGTTTCCATAAATAATTGAAAGGGCAGAGATGGGTTTAAAATGAAAAGGCGGGGACGTTTTTATGGTGGGTCAGAGAAATCAGTGAGATAGATGAGAAGGAATGTCCTCGCCTCTCAACCAAAGTACTTTTCTTATTCAACTGAAATGTGTATTTGTATTTTTATTGTAATTGTTTTTTAAATAAATTTTTTGAGATATCTTGAAACTATGTAATCAAACCTAAAAATGAATAGATACTAACTTATTTAGAAAAAAATTGTTGTAGTTGTTATGAAACTTCTATTTAATAATTCTGATCATTAACCAAATCTTATAAAAATAAGCTATTATGAAATGTACTATATAATTAATCTTGTATTTATTTATTTACCTCTATCTCTAGTTTTAATTATGTGTCAATGAGTGACATAAAATAATAAATCCTCATTTGATTATTGTTTGATCCATTTATTCATTAAAAGAATAAGCTCCCCTTTCACTTATCCACTCTTCTTTAATTAGAAATCAATATTTTACTTAAGAATTTTATAAAATAATTATATAGATAGTTATTTTTTATTAGTAAATTGACGAGTGAGTTTCCTGGGTGAATAAGATATTGATATATTCACTAGAACCACATAAAATATACATATGTTAGAAGATATACCACTATTAATTAAAATTAAAAATTGTATACACAAAATTGTCGTAATTTTATTTAAGTTTAAATGAACTCTAATTGGAATTTTGTTGGTTGATAAAGTGGTTTATGATTTATTTATTTTTTTATATGCATGGCTTTAATTTTCAGATTTATCGCTTATTTTAATATATCAAGGTACAATAATGAATGGGTAAATAACTATTTCTTCAATTTTCAAATTATTATTGATTTTCTGATTTAATGAACTCATTAATGTAATCAATGACTATGTACATTGAATTATTGCTTCGTTCAATGTCTATTGTGCTTTATGCACGTAGATACATACTATGGCAAAAGGAATTCCCATTACGAAATTCCATTTACTCGGAATTGGTTATTCTCCTTTGGAACCATGTATCGTTGGTATCCTTTGCTTTTCGAGTTAAACAAAGATCAAATCCCGCCCCAAATATTGATTTACTTTAGTTCCATTTGATATTAAATTCAGTCATTAACGAAATGATGGAATGATATAGGTCAACTAGTGCTTTAACTGTATCTTATTATTTTTATTTATTAAATTTAAAACTTTTTCTTAATTTTTTTCATTTAAATCTAATGCTTATATATATATATCATATATATATATCTATATGCTATATATATATATATATATATATATATCAGTGGTGTGTGGTCCATGGATGCTGTGGATGCGGCGCATTCTTAAAATTTCAAACATTTAGACTATTTTCATAAATAAAATTTTAGGAACATGTTTAAATTTTCAAATTATTATCCGTTATCTATATATATAAAATTAAGGTTTTGTCTGTACATTGCTCCAAATCACGCCAAATTTTGGTTGCACACGTTTCAAGCAAAGTTATGAACGAAAACACCCTCAACAAAATTCCTGTCTGTCTGTCTGTCTGTATGTTTCCGTGGGTTCCGCGAAAAGTCAGAGACGCCGCCCCCCCCCCCCCCCACATAGAACTTTGTTTTCTTCAATTTTAAAATTTAATGTTATAAAAAAAAAAAAAATTAAATAAACATATAAAAAAATGTTGATCTCCAATGCTTTGGGGGGGGGGCGGTCGCCCCCATCGCCCCCCCCCCTGGATCCGCGCATGGTTTGAAGTCCCTGCCTAGTATAACTTCCAGTTCAAGTATGTAAAAGACAAGTCCAGTCAAGTTTTAGGAACTATTAAAATAGTAAGAATAAAAAAAGGAATAAATAATGATGATTCGAAAATCTTTGGACTAATCCATTTCTAAGAACATTCAATATTAAGATTGGAAATAACTAAGAGTGCTATAGACAAGTCATAGCTTGCTTATAGCAATAGAATTAGGAGAAATTTAAGATTTTCTTATAGGACAGGCCGATTCATTGTGGAAGATGGTCGATTTCCATCTCAGGGACTCTGGGGTTAAGTCACAAAATTTAATTTCTGACTCCCACCCTCACTCACACAAAGCAGTATCCGTTTGGGGCGAGGGTCCCAAAATAGATTTTTTTTTTAATCTAATGTTAAATTTGAAAAATAACGAAAATAATGATCTATTCGATGAAATTTGCAAAAGAAAAGCTAAGATTAAAATAAAATTTCAAAAAATGTTGGGTACTTTGTTGGACAGCATGCCCAGGTTGAAAAGTCACCAACCGCCACTGATATAAGGTATATATAGTACAATATATTATATATTGAAAATATGTTATTGTTTGTTTTTTTAATATGAATAAATACAAATCTTTTACAAAAACAATTTTAAACGTTTCGGGAGAATTTTCAAAAAAGAAAAAAGTTGCTTTATGTAATTAATATATAGCAGCACTGTGTTGTATATATATTTATATTAAATTATTTATTGCTTTATATTAATTACACAAAACAAATTTTTTCTTTTTTGAAATTAAATTCCATATCGGCAAAGGGAGAATTTCTCCCGAAATGTTTCAATGAATGTTTGAAGAATAAGATTGGAGTAATTTTTGGAGACGGACTGATAAGTGAATTAAGTGGATATTGATGAGGCAGTCCAAAAAAGAAAGAAGATAATTTACACTATCTTTTTATTCATAAAACCGACGTTTCGGAGGATATTCCCTCCTTCTTCAGGACTTCACTGACTTTTCAAAACCCTGAAGAAGGAGGGAATATCCTCCGAAACGTCGGTTTTATGAATAAAAAGATAGTGTAAATTATCTTCTTCTTTTTTGGACTGCCTCATCAATATCCACTTAATGTTTGAAGAATGTTTTTATAAAAGATTTGTATTGGTATATATTTCAAGTTATACTATTTTTATCTGTTTCTATGACGAACATGTAGATATTTTTATAAAATATGAAGTAAAATTAGAGTTTTTAAGATTCGGTTCGTTCCCTCATTTAATTAAGTATGGACTAATATTAAAGGGTTTCATTTGTAAATTAAACAAATTTATATCTATTTATTTATTTACTATAGTTACTATACAAGGCTTTTGGTATTCTCCAACTTGAGCTTCTATTCATTTGCGAATTTAGAAGCCTAATTTATTATATATTTTTCACTTGTCAAATCGATTAACTTCATAAAATAAAAAGTGGAGAAATGCGATGAAATAATGTACATTATTTATTATTCAATGGTCAAAAATAAGTTTGTCATTTAGTGCTTTTAATACTTATTATTAAATAAATATGTTTTGAATATATACAGTTACAGGAGTCAATCAAGTGCTTTGACATTAAAATTTAATAAAATTCAGAAAGTGGAGTTAATCAATTTGGCAAGTGAAGCATTCATATTTAAAAGCAATTTAATAAATCAGGTAGGCCTATATGATTATAGGGAAAAAAATTAATAATTCGAATATTGATAAAAATTAAAGAATAAATAATAAAGTTTATAAATCTAATCTTGAAATTAAAAATGTGTCAGTTTATTGATATTTACTCGAAAGAGATAAGAGTCAAATTATCTCAAAAAAGATAACTCATTAATCATCAGTTATAGTAGCTGGAATTTACCTGGATGCAGATGTCTCTTTTTGCTTGTCACGTGTCTTCTTCGATGTCGAACACGATGTTTTGGTATTTTTCGAGGGTACACTCGTCGAGCTGATTTCCCTTTAGTCCCATCATTCCTAGCAATTAGATTAGATTAAAACCACATAATCAGGAAATTTTAAAATTTTAAAAGCATTGTAGATATATGCATTTTTCATTATCTAAATTGAATTGAGTTTTATAAGATTAGCAGTGCATTGAGAACAGAAATTCTGATATCGGTTGCCATCGATGACTGCATTCCAGAAGGCGAAATTTCAGAAATGTACGCCATAAAATGATTTTTATTTCCTTGCATGGTCGGGAGTTAAATTACCTGCACTCTATCCTGATTGATTAATTGTTATTTTTAAAATTTTTTGAAAATTATAATACCTATTACTTCATATAATGATTTTCATTCCTACTCATTTCCTTCTCACTAATTAAATTTATGATATTTTGACATAAATGTCAAAATATTAGCAAATTATTTTTTTTTTATGTAGAAACTTTTTTGGACAGCATCCCCTGGATGAAAAGTCATCAACCGCCACTGATATATATAGCGGGTGAGTTTTTTATTTTGAGACATCCTTATAACTCAAAAACAGTGGATTATATGAAAAAAAAGTTTCAAATAAAAGTTTGTTTATATCGAAGGGGAAACTAAACTCCGCTATTGTTTGTCGAACTAGAACAAGCTTTCAAGCGTATTTTAAGGTCAACTTCTGTTTTTTAAATAGAAACCTATATATTTCTTTACGGATTCTTAATCTTCAAAAAAAACTGAACAACTTTCATACGAACTATTTTTTTATCCGACATCAAATAAACAAATGATTAATTCAATTAGATCTCAAAAAAATTTCTAATAATTAAAGTGGATATTGATGAGGCAGTCCAAAAAAGAAGAAGATAATTTACACTATCTTTTTATTCATAAAACCGACGTTTCGGAGGATATTCCCTCCTTCTTCAGGGTTTTGAAAAGTCAGTGAAGGAAATCCAATGCGGCATTCCCCTCTGTCTCCTCTTTCAGTGGCAGTAACAATAATATCTTGTATTTCATTCTCAGCAGAATTACAATGTAATAAATAAGTTGAATAATTATTTTTAACAATTATTCAACTTAATTATTAAAAAATAATGATCAAATATTTAATTATTTAATAAATAATTTAATAATAATTAATATTTTAATAATTTTTCGACATTGGCCTGTGATATTCCAAGTCTTCTGGATGAATTCCAGTCCAATTTCCTTATTTTGGCCTGTTCCAGTTTCTTCGTAGGCTTTACCCTTTCTGTTTTTTAACAGATTTACAACACGATAAAATGAAGCTCGTGAGTGTGTATCCCTGTCAGGAAAAAGCTCGCCATTCATTTCACTGGCAGCCCCTAACACTTCTTCCAAATTCACCATAAATTAAGACCATTTCAATTCTGTCTTCAACAAAAAATGCTCCATTTTTATCATGGTAATACAATATAACTATCTACTGGATTGACACTAGAAATAAACTTTTTTTAAGCTCAAGAATTTTAAAAAGATCTATAGAGTAAAAAAATCTCTTAAATCTGAGTATAACGAAGTTTTAATATCATTATAAACCCTTATTTTCATTGTTGTGACTTTTCAGTTTAATAATTATTTATTTTATAATTAATTATTTAATCATTATTATTCGATAATTAAGTTAAATAATTGTTAAAAAAATTATTAATATTTTTTGAGATCTAATTGATTCAAATATTTTGTTTATTTGATGTCGTATAAAAAAATAGTTCTTATGAAAGTTGTTCAGTTTTTTTTTTTTTTTTGTAGAAAAAGTTGGCGTAAAGAAAAATATAGAGTTCCATTTAAAAAACAAAACTTGACTTTGAAATACCCTTGAAAGCTTGTTCTAGGTCGACAAACAATAGCTAGTTTAGTTTCCCCTTCAATATGAATAAACTTTTATTTGAAATTTTTTTTCATATAATGCACTGTTTTTGAGTTATAAGACTGTCTCAAGATAAACAAACTCATCCGGTATATATATTGAAAATATGTTGTTGTTTTTTTTAACTTGAATAAATACAAATCTTTTATAAAAACAATTTTAAACGTTTCGGAAGAATTTTTTTCCTAAGTTAATGGAATTTAATTTCAAAAAAGAAAAAGTTGCTTTATGTAATTAATATATAGCAGCACTATGTTGTATATATATTTATATTAAATTATTTATTGCTTTATATTAATTACATAAAACAGATTTTTTTACTTTTTTTGAAATTAAATTCCATTCGACAAGGAGAATTTCTCCCGAAATGTTTGGAGTTTCAATGAATGTTTGAAGAATGTTTTTATAAAAGATTTGTATTGGTATATATTTCAAGCTATACTATTTTTATCTGTTTCTATGACGAACAAGTATTTTCATAAAATATGAAGTAAAATGAGAGGGCATTACTATCTACTTTCTATAAAATTTAAAATTTATTTAATGTTTTATTTAATCTTTTCTATTTCGATAAATATTTTAAAATTTTTATATTAAATTAAGTAATAGATTAAAAATCAAACGAGAGACTAGAGAAAAATTATTTGTAAGTATTTAACCTTCACCGATATATATATATTAGTATTAGAAAATTAATTAAAACAATTTTCTATTAAGTAAACATAAGCAATTTTAATTAATCTTCTATTTACATCCAGGGTTGGTCTAAGTCGATAAAAATTTTCAGATCATCAAACTGACCAACAAAGCCACATAGAATAAAATAGTGTGTGTGTACTTATGTACACGCGTTAGAAATTATACTTCTTTGGCGTCTGAAAAAAAAATTCAAAAAACAAAACTGCAGTAAAGATCGAATTTATCGAATTAAAATTAATCAAAAAGGTTTTATTTCAGTAAAAATAGCTATACAGTCAAAATACACAATCATTAATTATCATATGAACGAGCCAAATATATTTTTTAAATATTTAAAATATTCTAAGCTATATCCATAGGTTCTTCTGGTAATAATTGAGTAGGCAGGTGAGTGACAAGAGGTTTGTACCCAGTTTTTGTAACTGACAAATTTATATAATAAATATATATATTATTCAAAAAAAATAATATATAATTATATAAATATATAATTATTAAGAATTGATTATTAATATAAATAATATATTTCATCCACATCAACTGGCTTATTGAATTTGAAAATAACAACACATTTTGTTAGATTCCTTGCAGTCATTTAAAGGAATATATTATTTATTCTATTCTGTAGCCAACTTCATCATGTTAATTTTTGGGACATGTGCGCGCGCAGGTCACAAATTCACTCTCATCCAAACGCGCCAAAAGAAGTATAACTTCAAAAACGAAATTTTAAAAATGATATCTTAAATTGAAAGTTTTTTTGCCGAGGTAGCAGAAATTTTTATATATTGAAGGAGACAATAAAAGTGTGTCTTCTGCTGGAATTCCAGTAGAAGACACACTCTTTTATTGTCTCCTTCAATGATATCTTAGATTTAAATTTTGGAGATGTTTTATCACATACAGGAAAGCACCAGACACACCAGACTTTTTCGGCGATACGTCAAAAATAATGTATTAGGAAATCTATAAAAATAATTCAAGGTAAGTGGGAGATAAATTTAACCGAATTTATCGCGCGGAGAATTTACCACTGCTCGAAGCCCCTAAAACCTTAGTAAATTGGATATTGAATTGTATCTAAGTTTCTGAGATTGGCTCGTGATCCTGGCTTCTTTTCCTTCTACTCTGTTCTTTTCACGATTGAGGGGCCAGCCCATACAAGCCTTTAGGGGATCCACCTTCTGGTGTATCTCCTTCTCTCATCAATATCATTAAAAAAAAAAAAAAAAATTCTAGAAAACGATTCAATTTTTTCTAATTCTCTGCATTTTCAAATAGAAGTTATAAATCCAAATAGCCCACTGCAATCTCCAATATTATTTTTTGTGGGTTGAAAATAAAATTTTTAGTACCCAACTCATTTATTACTTTGACCATCCGTTCTTGTCTTATTGTGGGTATGGAAATAGATAGAAAGTTATGTTTGAAAAATATTTTTCTACATAATTTACACTTTAGATAAGCAGAAAATAAATCGAAAATTTTGGGTGAATATATACAATAGTTTGCGGAACTTATTTATATTACATGAAGTTTCCGAGTCACTTTTCCATTTTGAAATAGCATTATATTAATTTAAAATAAAAAAAATTAAATTTTATTCAGACGAAGAAAAATTTAATTTAGAATAACTGGAAAGCAAGAGAAAAAAACCATTTCTTTCAATAAAAAAGTTAAGATTGAGAAAAAATAGAAAGATGTATATTTGTCTTTGGTTTAATAAAGCTATATAAATATTTGGAAATTTATTCTAAAATGAGTTCATATTAAATTAAAGGCAAATCAAAAAATAAATTAGATCGCAAACATGTATGTACCACGAGAGATTCTGCCATACCACCAGTTGAAAAGTGTTCTTTTAATTAACGAAGGAACTAGAGTATTCATACTTTTTATTTAGCCTATATACATATATATTTCAGTGATAATTTAACCATTGACACCTACCTAAAGATCATCAATTAATTACCTAAACAAATTTCAATCTTAGTTCTACCAAATTTGTTTTCTCCAAATGTGTTCAGACAAATCTAAAGTACTTACTTGATTAGTTGTAATTTCTTAATACTATTTGAATTGGTTGTCGTAAGCGTAAGATCCCTCGTCGACTCCGATTCGGAAGCTAAGCTCTTCGTGATCAAATGAAAAATGATAAAAAGAACGATTGACTTCTTCTTGACGAGCTCCATTGATTCAACTGGAACATCTGCTGGGGCCGGATTCGCTCTCCGTTTTCAGCAAAGTAGGTGAAAAAAATTAACACGATAGATAAGATTAACGCACGTTTTCTTAACAGTCAGAAAAACAAATAAATATATAGAAAGAAGCCTTGGATGTTAATTTCAAAATAATAAAAAAAGAGGTGGGTATGAAACCCGAAGAGTCTCTTGTCTCTAGAAGGAATGAAAGGAAAAGTGACGTGCTCTAATACTATTATTTAATAATTCCCAAATATTTACCCAAGTATTAAAGATGAGAGGAGGAGGTTGAGAAAGATAAGAGACATAAAGAGATCCCATTCACGCCCAGAGAGTCACTCATACAACATTGCAAGGTGGCCAAATAATAATTGCTCTCCTCTTTAAGACCAAATATGGCGATTGTCTGGGGTATGTGGTAATTTAAATCTCCCCTCCAAAATATAATTATTTATTACAACCCGAAATAAAAATTGGGTCCCTCAATTAGCCTTGAAAATAGAAACATGACGCTGTTTAGAGCGTCAAGCTGTATGGAAAACCTGAATGATTGAAGAAACAGAAAGTAAAGTCTTGTCAAATGTGGTGCTACAAAAGAATGTTGAAGATTTAAGTAGGTGAGTGGGATTAAAAATGAAGAAGTTATCAAGAGGATTAGAGAAAAGAGAATGTTGTCAAAAACAAGAGGAGAGCTCAGATGATAGAATACCGTTGAAATATGGGGACATGCCTAGTGATTTTTTAGTTAATGAAAGTATGAAGAAAGGGAGGTGGTAGTTAGAAAATAATAGTTTTCGGATATGGGATGAGCGACTTTTAGAAAATTGAAAAAATTGGTGTGCGTTGAAGTTAAATGGAGGCGAGTAGTTGTAATTTAAGATTTTTTATTAATAAATAATTATTCTAGCCTAACCAAAATAGTTTCCCTCAAAAGGACTTGGGCTAAGCTTGTTCATGAATTTGAACAGATTTTTTAATCATAGAATGTTAGGGAGGGGGTTCGCATTTCGAGAGGAACTACCAGTTCTGTTAGAGAGGAAACATACAGACAACGAACTCTTCATAAGTGTTTCGTTTTTACCTTTCCTTGACCCCACTCCCCCTTTAAAAAAACTGAATCCTCTTCCGTAGCAAAAAAAATTTCAATGTTACTATCAGCTTTTTAATTAAGTAATAGAATGATGATGAAAAAGAAACCTGATTGGGATTGTATTTTGAATAGAACTAATTGGCATAAGATTGGACATTTTAGGGAGATAAAGATAATGTCTCATTTGCAATTGAAAAGCCACCTTTGTTGGGCTTTTTCGGTTAGATTGGTTGACAATCTGTTTTTGTTAGTTAACCAGATAAGCATTTAAAATCGAGAATATTTCACAGAAATGAATATAAAAACAGCATTTTAAGAAATCTGAATTACCCCATTAATTTGACTAGAAATATGAATATAAAAAAATAATTTTTAAGAAAAAAATAAAACCGACTTCAAAAAATTAAATGCAACAAATAAAATACACTAAAGGTATAAAATAATTATTATCTTATTTAGTTACAACTAAACGACGAAATTTTAACATGAAATTACTTTTTGAAGTCGGTGCCAAACATATACCTTTTATGAATCGCACTCGACGGATCTTACTTAGTACGTTTGGAGGGTATGCTCGCTTATAGGTATAGTTGGTTTGGTACCGACTTCAAAAATTAATTTCATGTTAATATTTCGTCGTTTAGTTGTAACTAAATAAGATAATAATTATTTTATACCTTTTAGTGTATTTTATTTGTTGTATTTAATTTTTTGAAGTCGGTTTTATTTTTCTTAAATATTATTTTTATTTTTCTCTTTTTAGTGATGTTATTAATAGTGATCATATCATCAGAACTTGACCAAATTAATATGGCACCATCCCTAAAATACCCCATTTCCAATAAAAAAAGAATCATCGAAATCGGTTCATAAACAAGGAAGTTAGGCCTGAACAAACCTAACAAAAAAGGTCTAATACCAATAAAAAAAATGGGACCAATTTGAAGCTAGACTGAACCCAATGCAAGAAAATATTTCAAAATCGGTTCACAATTGACGGAGATATGAGGTAAAATAGACAAAAAAAAAAATTCAGTCGAATAGAGAACCTCCTCCTTTTTTGAAGTCGGTTAATAAGAATGAGTTAAGAAGAAAGTCGACTGAATTATGAAACGAGTACGTAATTGAGTTAAATTCAGAACCAAGTTTAAAATATTCAGACATTTTTTCCATATAGAAACAAACTGACTATCTCAAAGCTTCAACAAGACCAAGTGGCTTAGTTTTACCACACACCAAAATTAAATCTAAAAAGGAATTCAGGAACCACCATTCAAAGATCATATAGATAGATATATTTGAATGTATGTCAAAGCACGATCCCCCAAAAACGCTATCCAATCATTATTTTTTTGTCAATTTAAATTTTGTATGTGGCGAACAAGCCTTTAGTGCATTGAAGTTTTAAAAAAATATGCAAGGAGACACTTGAAGAATTTCAATTACCTACCACCATATTTAACGAATATTCGAAAGTTCTTAATGATAAATTTCAGCTGTTTTTATTATTTTTTTTATTAATGACTATTTATTAACTCTTATAAAACTATTATATTTAACTCCCAACCGTTCAGGTTCAGTAATTACCAAAAATAACTTTATGGGTGCCTCAGGGAATAAATCTGGTCAAAAGGAGGCTGATCACCCCAATTCAAAAAATAGTGCCATTGATCTCAAAGGTTCAGAATCCTACCTTTAATTAATGTTTAAACACTTTACGACGAAATGATTCAGATTCATGATTATAACTTTACATTACTCTCAAAATCAATATTGTATACAATATTGTCCACTTTAATTTAAGTAAATTCATATCCGGTAATTCTTTTAAACTTAAAAGTGAAGAAACCAAGTTTAATTTATTCAGAAATAATTTGAAATTTCTTATGTAGCAAGTTTATAGCGCTGAAGAGTATCTACTGATGTACATACAATTCTCTAATGAGTCACTAAATGATATGCATTAATTAGGTGGGCTGCATTTCTCAAACTTTTTAGCATAGGGGCCAGAGCCGGATCTAGGTCTTTTGTCAGGAGGGGGACAAGCTAAATATATACAAAAAATTTCCTTTTGTCTCCCCCCCCCCCCCCCACACAGACCCGACCCTGACCGTGGCCTCCAAAAGGTAAAAAATAATCAAAATAATAATTATAATAACAAGCATTTATTTATTGAGGAATGGGATTTTCGATTCTATGTTAGTTGTAAAATAAATGTTTTTTAACGGGGGTCGGGCAGGCCAGCCTGTTAACCAAGTGGACCCGGGTTCGAATCCGACTCGAGGAATCCGGCTAAACCTGACCCCGGGGGTAGAGACAAATTTTAAAATAATAAGTAGTATCGTAAATTGGCTTATGGCTAGAAAAGCCGAAAAGCCAAAAAAAATCTTTTTAACACTTATACTATATAGATTAGGCCAGATTAATTTGTAACAACGCTGACGTAATGCTGCCGACAGGAAGCGCCGTCGGTATATTTGCGGCAAATATAATCGTAATTTGGACTCGAATTTTGAAATGAAACACTCCAATTGATTTTAAATTAAGAAACATTAAATATATTAGAGAAAGAATTTAATTTATAGGACAGATTCTAAGATTTTAATAGAAATATTATTAAATTGCGATATCAGAGGGGATTCATCCCCCAGGAGTCGAACCTGAGAACTAACATGCTTTCCGGGCAGTCAGCTCACACCCTCGAGACAAAAAACTCCCTATGAATCGCAATATTTGATATAAGCATAGAAATCTTTCACTCCATTAATATATAACGGAAATTAAAAAATTTAGCTTAAAATGAAAAAAAGTTTTTCATACATTGAATATATTAAATATATTGATAATTATTCCTCCTCCCCGCCCCCCTCACCACTCAAAAATTAAATATTCAATTTGGTTTTCTTTGCGCACAGAAGAAGAAATTAATCACATCTTATTTGATTTATATTTTATATATTATTTCTTTATTTTTTAATAATTTGCCACTTTATTTATAATTTTTTAAAAATCTAAATTTCGTTATTCTTATTTTTTGATTTTTACAAAATTGAACGACTCAAGACACGCATACCCGAGTTTCTCATGGCAATACTGGAGCAGCCTGCCATACAAACAACACCTGATCTCTTTTAAATATTTGGAGCCTTATATCGATTATCGATCCCAAATTTAAAAAAAACGATATAATATAATTCTCCCTCCTCACACGATCCCACTTATTTAAATAAATCTACATATTTCCACACAAAAAATATCACACTGCTGTAGATTATAGAAATAAGAAATACTCCCAGATTTATATCTAGATCCTCATTTCTGTAGCTGTGTCAGGACGAAAATGAGGCGAAACTTTTAAGAGAGTATGTACGTATTTTCGGGAGTTTACAGGTATACATTTGGAGTGTGGTTTTTTAAGAGGAATAAAATTTTTGGACCGAGACGCCGCCCGCCGAAGGCACGCACGAAAAGTTCGTATCTTATTAACAAACCGCTCACAAATTGAAGTGGACCACTTGCAAAAATTCAGATTTTTTTAATAGTAATTAATTGTTCGACTTTAAAACCTTAATTATTCAATAGAAATGTGTTCAAAATAAAGACACCTGAACGAATGTTAAAATCAACCATTTATTTTTTAAGTTGCAGTGGCGTAGCGAAGGGGGCAATGGGTCTATTATGCCCCTGGTGACACTCCCAGGGGTCGCGCCAAATGGTCTTCAAGACAAACAAGACATTTATTATATTACTATATGTGTTTCTGGAAAGGAGGGGGCGCTAATAAAGTGTCGTGCCCCAGGCGTCAGTTATGTTCGCTACGCCAGTGACAAATCGAAAAATTAATTACCATTAAAAGAATCTGAATTTTTTTAAGTGGTCCATACTTAAATTTATGAGCAGTTTATATCCATTAATGTTATTATTATTATTATTATTATATAGTAGTGTTTTTCAACCTTTTTCATGACACGATCCCCTTAGTATGAAAAAAATTTCGCGACGCCCTACCCCCCCGCTGTTTGTAACCTGTATTTTATTATGTTACAAATATCAAATCCGTACAACATTTTTATTAATTTTTATAATTAGGTATCGGCTAAATACACAATAAGTACCTATAACAGACATATTTTTCTTCGATTCATTTTCATCGACTCATTCTTTTATTGGAGAAGTGGGGTCTGAGATAAACATCAAATAAGCATACTCATATAGGCCTATACCTGGTATGGAAATTGTCTTGCAGTATTTGAAAGAAGAATTGTGTCATTATTTCTCGGCGCAAGAACTATCAGAGAACATTGGGCAAAGGTGGATCATAAATCCGTTTTTAAATGCATCTATAGATGAGGCAAGTTTAGGAACCAACCTAAAAGAAATTCTGCTGGAAATATCTGCCGATGGAATGTTGCACTTAGAATTCAAATCTGTCAATTCGAATATCTTTTGATTAAAAAGAAAATCAAAATACCCAGAATTAACCACAGATGCTTTGAAGAGTTTAATTCCATTTGCCACTTCTTTCTTGTGTGAGTTGACGTTTTCGTCAATAGCCCAAATATAAAGTAAACACAGAAATCGTCTAAATTTAGAAAACGATTTAATTCTATGCGTAGCAAAAACGGAACCACGATGGGAGAAATTAGTTAACGCATTCACAAAAAAAGTGGATGTGACTCATATGTATTTTTACAATCACATTTATATTCATAGAATATAATGGGTAAGTATTGCGATGGCCAGTCTGGTTTTTATTCTTGTTGATTTGTGTTAACCTACAAATGTCCTTTAATTAACATTTTCTTAATAAAAATATATTTTTAAACTTGTTTTTTTCTTTTTTTACTGAGGATTCGCAACCCCTTATAGAGGCTTCGCCACCCCCAGGGGTCGCAAACCACAGGTTGAGAAACGCTGTTATTGTAGTATTATTTTGATTATATTTATGTCCATCGATTAAATTAATAAGTTGTTGTAGGGAAATAAGGACAATAAGCTTATGTAAATAATTTTTATTTTTTGCCAACGTTTCGTCAACTTTGTTGACTTCCTCAGGGTTCAAAACAAATTAACTTCTTTGCATATTTGTCATTTTATAAATATTCATTCTTAGAAAACACATAAGGCCATTCATCGAACAGATTCTGTTTTTTTTTTAATGATATTGATGTGAGAAGGAGATACATCAGAAGATACATCCCCTAACGGCCTGTATGGGATGGCCCCTCCATCGTTAAAAGAACAGAGTAGAAGGAAAGAAGCCGGGATCTCAAGCCAAATCTCAGAAAGTTAGATACAATCCAATTTACTAAATATTTTTTAAGGGCTTCGAGCAGTGGTAAATTCTCCGTGCGATAAATTAGGTTAAATTTATCTCCCACTTAAAAAGTTAATTTGTTTGAGCCCTGAGGAAGTCAGCAAAGTTGACGAAACATTGACAAAAAATAAAAATTATTTGCATAAGCTATGTCTTTATTTCCCTACAACAACTTATTAATTTAGTTATATAGTATGTCCCTAATATAGGTATTATGCTCTTGATATGTGTTGGTTTTTCTCAGGAAATCTTTTCTTTATTTGTATTTCGTGATTCTTTCAAATGACAAGTTTGAGAAACCCTGGATTTTGTTTTTAATTTAATTACTTACAATAAATTAAAAAAAAAATTTAAATTTAATACGTTTTCGAAAATTTATTTGGAAAAAAAATTATTATAGACTAGTTAGATGTGAAATAAAATTCAAGAGAATTAATTTTTCGTATACAAATCCCAGTTCAAATTCGGAAGCTGTTTGTTTTGCAGAGTTCTTGGGAAAGTTTGCCTGGCTCTCTCTTAAGGGGCTGCATTTGGCACTGGGGAACGGGGGATGTCGCCAAGCAGCTGGGTGCCGTTTCCGCCTTCGATATCGGTTCTCCACTGCATTCGGGCCATGGTGCAGGTCGCAACAAAATCGGCTTCTCGTCCGATTGCTTAATTCTGTCCTTGGGGATCTCTTCCTCCTGCTCCTCTTGTTTCTCTGCGTTCTCAGGTGCAGGTTTTGGCCTCAAAAGGAGAAGCTTCTTTTTTATCGGATCGGAGTTGGTAGAACAGTCGCATGCAGGCTTTCTCAATATTTGCCCCCGACCAATCTCATCTCTCCATGAAGATAAAATTTCCGGCTTAAGTCGTCTAAAAATATTCATACTTTGTAATGTTAAAAAAATTCATATGCATATCGGATTTAATTATCCTTAGAATAATTTAATGTATTTTTTCAAATGTGATTATAAGATTATAAAGTATTAGATTTCTGATTCTTTCTTAACTTTTATTAATGAATAATGATCGAATAATTTAATTAATCTGACTCGAGTTGGCAATTAGAAAAATAAAAACAATAGACAAAATACCTACTTACTAGAACTATAATTTTGACTGAAGGCACATAAAATGTTTCAGAGTAAGAGGGGTGTGAAATAAAAATTTTAATTTTAATTTTTTATTGTATGCATAAGCAAAGGATATATTAATATAAAAATATATTTTATTTTATATTTTAGTGGATTTACATTTATAAATAGGGCTAGCCCTTCTGGTAACGTCCTTGCCTGAAAGAATATAACTAGCTTTAAGGACGTTCCCTAATATAGCTCAGATGCAGTTCGCTCTTTCCCCTATTCTGACATGCACAGAAAGACAAAAATATTTTCACTGCGTCGTTTCTCGGATCTGGCAACATTGCATTCTTACCGACGCTAAAAGACAAAGAATAAAAAAAACACTTCAATGAAATTCCAGATGAGAACAGTCTAGTTAGGTTGAGAGAATTAGCTAAAAATCTCAAATGCACCAGCTGCAGAAGTTTTTTAGATATGAAAAAAATTAAGTGATTTTAGTGCGTCGTTGCCAAATCGCCATCTCTCACTTGCCATGCCATGAGAGAAAAACATCAAAAGTACCTAACTTTTAAAATTTTTCATACAAAATGAATACCGCTTGATACAATTATTTTAACAGAAAAATATCTGTTATATCTTCAGTTAATGATTCTCAGTTTTTCAAAATAATTTCAAGGAAATTACGATTGTTATTTAATGAAACAGTCGCTTTAACATCAATCAGGATAGGGTTCCCGTGTTGAATATGCAAATTTCAAAGGTCAATATTTACAAATTTAGTGACGCAAGGACCATTGAAAAAAATTCTATGTATAAAGGACACTTATAAATATTGTGTATTTATAGTTTTAAAAAGAATTGCAAGAAAATCGATTTATTAGGGAACGTCCTTAAGTGGAGGTTTTTTTATTTCTATATAAATTAACCAAGGCCGTAGCAAGCAAACAATTTTTTTTTTTTGGGGGGGGGGGGCTATTCACCGAGGGGTTAGAGAAGTCTCTTATTAATTCAGACATTTGGTAAAAAATCAATCAATGTTCAAAAATATTACTTTTTCGCCACTATCAAGTTTTTTTTATCATAATAATTTAAAAGCTGTTTTTTTTTAGATATTTCGAATAAACTAAGGAAAAGCATTTTTATTGCATTGTTGCGATACTTACCCATAATATTATAGTGAAAAAAGTAAAATTATTATTCAGATAGAATAAAATGTAGATTTATGATTATTAATAATAAACCCGGGACCAATTTCCAAATCTCAAGTGGTTCAGAAAGTAGTTTTAAGTTTACGAGACAGAATGGATTAATTATAAGGAGGGTAATAAATTAGTAGGCTTCACGTTTGGTTATGGTCATTTGGTCATTATTTATCATTTATTTATTCTGTTATCATTCTGTTTTAATATAGATCCAGCTAGCACTGAGGTTAACCAAAAGTAGTAATCAATAATTATCTCTCTATGAGATACCGCAAAGTCTGAACTGTTATTTTTGTCAGAGTATTGCTTTCTTTTTGATGGCGTAAAAATTGTTTTAACAATTTACAAATCAAATGGGAGAATTGGAAAAATATGAAATCAATTAAAATTATAGGAATTAATTGGAAAATGAACTTGATTTATTTAGTAAAACAATTATGTTGAATTGCCTAGATTATGTAATTTACATTTTTTATTTTTAATAATTAAAAACAATTTCGATTTTTAATTTAATTTTTTTTATTTATTCGTAAATTTTTTGAAATAAATAATCGATTTTTCAAATTTTATTTAGATGGGCTTAATTGGGAATCTCTGATACTTATCTATATAGGAATAAACCTCATCATTAGGGATTACAATCCAGCAAAGTGGGATCCCGCAATCCCGCGGGATCCAGCATCATTTGAAGGCCTGAGGGACGCGAATTCGCAAACTCGTTAACTCGTCGACGAATCGCGCAAAATTCAGTCAAATCAAAGAATTAATTCACAGCTTGGGCGTCGAAGTATTATGTAGAAGAGTCTACCCTAACAACTGCAGACACAACTTTTCGACTTATTTTAGAGAAGTTGAAGAATCAAGAAACAGTATTAAGCGCTGAACTATCCGAGGCGCTTCGTGTAAGAGTGAATGAAAGATGCACTGAAGTTACAGGGATGTTAGTTTACTTGCAAAATTCAAAAAAATATGATCCAAGATTTGAAGAAACCTGATCATATTCGTTTACGATGCCGAAAAAGAATAAGATAGGTCAAGAAATGAAAAGCGTTTTATGCAGAGTCATTAAAGATGACCTCGAAAATGTATAACTTGTAGAAGTTGTAGCGGCAGCAAATGACAGCCAAAACTCTTTGCAAAATAATTTAACGTTACAGGAGGAGCTAGAAATTTGTTTTATTAGAATCTGATCGAAGAATAGATGGAGATATAATTGTCCAAGAGCTGGTGACACATTTTTGAGTACGGATTTGACCCAACTGGAAATTATGCGTAATAGTACCGTCTATGATAGTTGTACAAGGAATGGCCAGTCTGGCTGGCCTAAGCAGGTGGACCAGGTACTGCGCATGGTGTGAGTGCGGTAAAAAATACATATGTGTCAAAAAATATTTTTGACCCACAATGAAATTATAAAAATTATAATTTATAGTCAATTATAAACATAATATATTCACTCCAGACCATTTGAGTGGTGGAACGTGGAACTAGACCACCTCAAAGTGTATTTCTACAACATGAAAAAAATAGCATGATGCTGGTTTAAATCGAATGGGATTAAAGGATATGAGGAATGATAATTTATTTTTTAAAAGGGTCACGAATATAATAATCCCTGACTATCCATTATCTATTGACATGTACGAGCTCGCAAAGATCTAAAAGACAAGCCCTGACAAGTTCTAGTCGAGGAAAAAAATTATCAATTAATTGTGATTGTTCTGGAAAACCGCAATGCCTTGTCTCCTTGTACTAGAATGATAACTAAATAGAATTGGTTAGTGTAGTAGCATATAAATTACTGAAATAATAAATATTTTAGAAAATGAAAATATGAAAAGAAGAAGAATTTTTAAATATTCGAAAATTCGTTATTTTTTTATCTTATATAGTTGAACTTTAATTTTGCTTTTAGTGAATTTTATTCTTGATTTAGTTAAAGGGTCCCCCTTAGTATCAAGATGAATATTTTTATTGAAATCTGTGTAATCAACCAAATTCCATATTTTTTTATTCAAAAATTTATCTGGCTAATTAATTCATTGGGCTTTTTTTATATTGAAAAATATTTACATTTCCATAACTCATAAACTATTGGTTTTAGACATTTCTGTCATATTAACTTTTCTGATGGAAATTGAATGTACTTTAATAAAGGTCCCTATATAAATAGTGTACCTCAAAGGGTTAAAAACTTTTTAGTAGAATTGACAAATTTTGGAATTATTGAATGTGTAATACATAAGTGATACCTCGTAATAATGGAGAGTTTCCATTTTTCTAAGGGGAGTAATGAGTTTTGTTGGGGGCACTGCCCCCTTACCCCCCTCCCTAACTACGCCCATGCTCACAGATCAATACAGAATTATTTTTAATAAAAAAAATCATCGATATGGTTTTGAATAACATTTATGAAAATAAACTGAAAATGGAGGAGTTGAGATGTGCAATCATTATTGAATAATTTATAGCCCCTAGAACTCTGTTCCAGAGTGACAGGTTAAATTTATTAATTAAAAATAAAGTCATCCCATGCATCTGTAATTATTTAAATCAAGTGACAAGCCTGACTTCAACACCTGACTGTATAATTAAAGATGGTGAATTCATGAAAAATTGGTGGATTCAAAAAGCGTTTATCAGCAAATGGCAATTGGCGAGTGAAGCCTCCCCATTTCTCTTCGCATTCTGGATTGTCTAAAAACATCAATTTCGTCATCGATGGATCTTGTTCAATATTTAATCGATACGAATCAATTATTTCATATCTGAAGAAGAAAAAAAGGACATTAGATTTAAGAATCATGAATATCAATAACGATCATATAATGAAATTTAGATTGTGTTCTTTCTTTTTGATCTATTCATTTTTGATAAATTATTATAATTTATCTATCTATCTCAATTTTACGCTTGGCGCGATGTTGTGTGGTTATTTATAAGCTATTAAATTTTGATAAATTCAATTTCCTTGAAAAGTTTTTGTTTTGCCGAGAGTAGCAGAGTTGTTGATTCACAAAGAGAAACAAAGAAAAGAAACATATTGTTATATTTGAATGTGAACCGGATAGAATGTCTTTATTAGTTCCTAGCCAGCAGTGACGAAGGAACACCAAGTTTTCAATATCCATATGATATTGACTCCATGAAAAACATTTATAATTGAAGAAAGACTGATGATGAAGACCAAGTCTTCGAAACTATAGTCTCAAACAAATAAATAATATATATACAGATATATCATCTCGATATATATATGTGTGTATGTTTATTTGCATCAAGCAGAGGACAACCTCTTTGTTTCTCTTTGTGAATTCAATTTCCATTCATATTTATAAAATCTATTTGGCATAGGTCCCTCCACCAGGAAGACAACGCTAGTACAGACGCGCCATAAAACAAAGCATTAATTTCTTTCATTCCTTCAAATTTGCGAGTGCAAGGCTTTGGAATAAACTCCCAGCCAAATTTCATGCATACCCGACTCTTGGTTCTCTCAGGTTTTCTTTCTTTATGGATCCCAATAACTGATATTCCTTACTCTTATTTCCTTTATTTAATCTTTCTCTACTATTGTCGCTTTTGAAATTTTTTGGTATAAACTCTTATGCCAATTTTGTCAAGTTTTACTAACTTAAGTGTTGTACAACATTAGGTGGGACCAGTGGCGGGTTATAGTATGGCCGCTCTCCCGGGGCCCGGAAAAAAAAGGGGGCCCGGTCGGCCGGAGATAAAAAAATATGAGTAAAGAAAAAACATATTTCACCTCGTTTTGATTAAAATAAGTTTTCCTAAACTTATTACTTATTATATTACTGATTTTTGTATAAATATTAACTGCATTAGTCCCTTCGTTTGTCGCTAGAGGGGAGTACTTAGCTGTTTTACAACTCACTGGTATATTACTGAACAAATATGAGAAAGTCCAAAGTCCGGGGGTTCCCCATCCCGAATTTCTGTACAGTTTTACTTTTTACTATGGAGAGAGATCTTTCTCTGTACTAAAGAGAATAAAAAATTATTTAAGATCTAGTATGGGACAAGAAAGGCTAGATGCGTTATCTATACTTTATATAGAAAATGAAGCATTTGAAAAATTGGATTGCAACGATTTAATACAAGATTTTGCTAAAGCAAAATCTAGTAAAAAGTATTACATATCTAATAATATTTTTCTCTAAATTTTTAATATGTGGGTAATATGTTGATAATTTTATATATTATTTATCTATTTTCTTATTTTTTCTATAGTATAGTTTATTTTTTTAATATTATTATTGTTACTATTTGTAGATTTAAGTGTTATTAGAACATGTGTTTCATTTATATTTACCAACACCAAATTTCTTATTATTTTTTCCCAACTTGCCCTTCCAAAAATTTTGAAATATATTCAATGTTTCAATACTAACCTAGCAAAAAAATAATAAATGATTATATCTGTAAAAGTACAAAAAAATAAAAAAAAAAAAAAAAAAGTGTTTAAAAAAATGTTCTTTACGGGGGGGCTAAAATATATATACAGCCTTGGGCCTAAAGAACCCTACACCCGGCACTGGGTGGGAGCCAAGGTCCAATGTTTGTATACTTTGTAAATAAATAAAATAAATAAATAATTAGAAATGATATTTTTACTTAATCATCTTTTAATATACATCAAACTAAGTAATATTAAAACTGAAAAAAGGGCAAAAACAGGCGTTCAGAAAAGAAATGTCTAAAAAGAGCACATTCTATTCTATTCAACTTTGAATTAGAAAAGTAGATTTCCCATAGGAATTCTTGAAAAAAAGATCTGTTGTAAGTTATTTTGGGGGAGTTTTGATTCTAAAAAAAAAAAAATATTATTTTTGCAAAAATGTAAAAAGCCAAGAAAGTGGGTATTTATTTAAAAGTGAGGGAATACTTCACGGGGACAGTTGGGGTTAAATTTACTACAGAAGGAGGGCTCTAATTAAAAAGGATAAGTTGAAAATACAGATGGACTCAAAATTTGATGAGGGGGAGGCAAAAATTTCGTTTAAAATAAATTATGACAACATAATTAATGAATTGCCTACATTTTCCAAGCCATGGACCGTTTCTATTTCCAAAATGTGTAACATAGAGTGCTGATAAGGTAGAATTAAATGTCATTTTGTGTTCTTCTCTCTTTTTTTCTCGTAATTAGTAACATGCCAAAGGCAATTTTGCTGAAAAATTGTTACCATGACAATTATAATGCAAAAAGACAACAGATCACACACTAATCAAATTTCTGTACTCCTTAGGTGCTGAAGAAGGGCCAACAGCCAGAAACAAAAATATGTATATTTTGTTCACCAATAAACACCATCACACATTGATGTTTTAAGTCCTACACTTAAGACTGTTTTCTTATTACTCACCAACAAGTAAATAATCAATTTCCGCAACACCTCAAAGAAAAGTTCCATCTCTACTATAAATTCATTTAATAATGACAGCTCCTCCTCCCATTTGAGCCCCGGGGAAAATTCACTAACTCTTTTAAATATTTATTTCACCTTTCATCGTTTTCTGTGTTTAAAATTTTAATATTCGTCTATTTTGGGTTGCTGTGTATTATTTTCAAAATCTATAAGGTCCTACGAAATTTAATATTTAATTTTTCTAAACTTCCAACCCTTTTTTTGAGTTTTGTTCATCTGTACTCATTACAGAGTGTGTATAAAATAAGGTGGTATAAACATCTCTCTTATCTGAAGGATTTTTGGTCGGAGCGTATTTTCTGAAAATAGTCTAATAATTAAAAAAATATTTCAAAAAAACTGGATGGAATAAATGACATGAATAAAAAATAATGACGACATAATCGCTTTACCGGAGTTGGCATTAATAAATAGAATTTGATATACTTCTACTCACCCAGAAACCCATGTGTTTGGTGTTTCAAATTTATAAAAAGGATTACTAGGAATATGAGCAAGATTTTCTAGCTGAGATGTTCTTGAATGTTCATCAGGTAATAATCCAAGAACGGAATCACGGCTATATCTTCTTAGAGAAACGATATGTGGATTATAAATTCCAAATTTGAATGACGCTAACTTTACCCGAGGTTCATCATAAAAAGCCATTGTTTTTAACTAATCTTGATATTTATAAATATATTAATATAAATAAATAAACATATATCTCTAGTTATATATCTAAGTTCGCGCATTGGCCACATACACCATGTGCACTATTTACACTATCAGTTCGAACGAATTTTGATTCCCTGCAAACAGAGCGGCCGCCAGAAGTCCATGAGCCCAGAATAAATATATGCTATTGGTAAATTCATCAAATAAATAAAATAGGGCCATTTTTAGATTTATCTTCCAAAATACTAAAACACCAGTAGCGGGCAGTGACTTTCAACCAGGTGATGCTGACCAAAAAAGAATCCTTCATTTTTTCTTTCACATATATATGTATTCTATATAGTATAATGATATAGGATATAATGTGAAGTATTCGGCTGCTGGGGTCCTGACACTTTGAGAGCTTCTTTCACGAGATGAAATAAAGTAAAAAGTTAATTTCACTTTGTAACTCCTAGTTGGAAGAAATTGATGCTATTAATAGTTTGAAACCGGATATTGGGTTCCCCAAGGGGTCAAAAAGTGAGCAAAATTCCATTGGTCCTTGAGTAGGTATGTTTGTATGTACGTATGCCACCCACACCCCTAAAAAATTATACTAAGTAAAATGTTGTTCGTTTCTGTTAATATCGATCATAAATTTCTCTTCATTGGTACCCATATATAGGTATATTAAAGAGCTCTGGGCCCCCACTTGGCTTAAGACGGCTCAGATTTTATACTCATAGATCATTCGGGAAAAAATTACATAATAATAATAAAATAAAAGTTTATGTTACCTTCTGTTCATTCACTTAAAAGTGCATTTGAATTTAAAAATTTTCAGGGAGAATGAAATAGGCCACGTACCCCCTGGTTGTTGACTTTGATGAACACACCTACTCATTTGCAAAATCTGGCGGCCCTGCTAGCCTTATTAGATCAATAATAACTAAGACCGAATATGTAGTGATTTAGAACAGTGTTCCGCAAACTTTTTGTGTTCAAGGTACACCTACCAAATCAAGAAATTTGAGAGGTACACCAAAGAAAAAAAACAATGTTTATATAATATTTATTTATTAAAATCAATATAATATGAAAAGATATTTAATGAGAAATGTGAGCCTCTTATCTTATCTTCACAAAACTTGAGATTTTTCCACGGTGCACCAACTAATGACCATGTACACCAGTGTGCCGGGGCACACACTTTGCGGAACACTAATTTAGAATATGAGTTATGAATGGCTTAACAATGGAATTAAAAAAGGAAAGTAAAAAGAAAAAATTAATAAAAAAGTAAAAATATATTTACAATTTAGTTTTTATGTACAATAAATATATAAATACAATTGAAAAATGTCTAGCTATATATTACAAAATTTTATTATATAATGTAAATAATATATATATAAATATATTAATAAATTCTTTTTCTATGAATCCGATAAATTCGCGAATCTTTTCTTCTTTTTAATTACAATTCTTGGTGAGGGTTTTTCCATTTGTGGTGAATTAGATTCTATTTTTGAACTAACATTACTTGTCAAATCGGAAAAATCAGTCTTTTTTACTTGACTATCAGTAGGTTGATTCCCTTCGGGGGAAATTGTTAGAGGAATTTTCGTATTTAGGTCTGTTTCTACAGATTTATCCTGTGTTGGATTAATTTCTTTAAATACTAAAGAAAGATCGTCCTCCTCTGAATGCATTTTTATATCTTTCATTTGATCTTGCTCTGAAATATGATTTTGAATATTACTATTTACATTTTCTCTAATTTTCTCTGTTTTCGGATTTGAAATATCGTCACTCAAATTGGTGAATCTTCTTTTAATTTTAATTATATTCCTTTGAGAGGGTTTTACAATTTTTAGCGAGGTTGATTCTTTTTGAGAAGTGTCCTCATTTCTCGTTAAAGTGAAAGTTACTTTCTTTATTGGGTTCTCTTCGATTGCAGTAATTTGTGACGGGCTTAACAATTTTCCTAACGTATTTTCTGAATTGATAACATTTTTTGTTAAATAGGAATCATCCGACTTTTTTACTTGAATATTCCTAGTATGTTCCTCATGGGAAATATTCTTCGTTGAAGTTTCTATATTTTCTTCAGTTTCCTTTGATTTAGACAGTGTTGGTTTAATTTCAGTAAAATCTGAAGAGAAATTCGTCTCTTCGAAATTTTTTATTATATATTTGTGATTATCATTGTTCATTTGTTCTTGCATTAATATTTCTTTTTTATTTTGACTATTTTCATTTTCTATAATTTTCGTAGATTTTGAATTTGAAATGGCATGGGCTAGTTTCGCATCTTGTAGTTTTTTATCTCTTCGTTTCTTTCTAATGACGATTAGTTTTGAGGGTGGTAACATTTGATGTAAAGATAATTCTTTCTTAGAACTCTCATTATTTCGTGTTATTTCAGAACTTACTTGAATATCTGTAGAATGATTCTCTTGGATAACATTTTCCGAAGAAATTGTCGAATTTTCTTCAATTTCTAGTGATGTAGTAATAGTAGGATTAATTTCTTTAATAATTGAAGAGAAATTACCCTCTTTCGTGTGGATTTTTAGATCTTTCTGATTATTGCTTATTTGAATTTGTTCATTAATTTGTTTTATATTTTTATCATTTTCTATTATATAGTATGTCTCCGAATTTGAAATCGTGTCGCTCATTTTAGCGACTTTTCGTTTGATTTTAATTACATTCCTTGGTGCGGGTGTTGCCATTTTTTCTAAACCATCTTGACTATGAATATTGATATTTTGTTTCTTCTGTGGTACAATTTCTGTAGAAATTGTCGTATTTTCTTCTTTTTCTATTGATTTAGTCCTTGTTGGAGTAAATTCATTAAAAACCTTAGAGGAATCGCTGTCTTCAAAATTTATAATTAAATCTCTCTGAGTATCTAGCTTTATTTCCTCATTTTCAATTGTAGTAATTTGTGTGGATGTGAACATTTTTTCTAAAGTATTTTCTATATTGTTGATATTACTTGTTAAATGAGAATCATCCTTCTCTGTAAAAATTTGAATATTCTTAGTATATTCCTCATTGGAAATACGTTTAGTTGAAATATCAGTATTTTGTTCTGTTTCTATTGATTTAGACAATGTTGGATTAATTTCAGTAAAAACTGAAGAGAAGTCTGTATTGTGATTATTATTTGTTATTTCTTGTTGCTTTGAAACTTGATTATGATTTTGCCTATTTTTATTTTCTATTATTTCCGCTGACTTTGGAATTGGAATTGCGTCGCTTAATTTGGCCTCTCTTTGTTTCTTTTTAATTACGATTTTTTTTGAAGGCGATAACATTTTCTGTGAAGTCATTTCTTTTTCTGAATAATCAATATTACTTGTTAAATTAGAAATTAATTGAATATCCGCGGTATGTTTCTCTTGGGTAACGATTTTTGAAGGAAGTGTCATATTTTGTTGTATTTCTACTGGTTGAGTCTTTCTTGAAATAGTTTCTTTAAAAAGTGAAGAAAAATTAGTCTCTTCTGAATTTATTTTCGTTTTTTTCTGCATATTATTTTTTATTTGAACTTGCTTACTAATTTGTTTTGGATTTAAACCATTTACATTTTCTATAAAATTGGAAGTCTCTGCATTTGGAAACTCAGTATGTTTCACTTTCCCAGCTCTCTCTTTCATTTTAATTATATCCTTTTTTGAGGAAGTTACCACTAGTTGAGAAGTTGATTCTTGTGAACTAACGTTATTTATTGTTAAATTGGAAAACTCAGTATTTTTTTCTTGAATATTCCTAGTATATTGATCTTGGAAAAAACTTTCGGTAGATATTTTCCTATTTTCTTCTATTTCTAAGGATTTAGTCTGTTTTGGAAAGATTTCAGTAAAATCTGTCTTTTCGGAATTCTTCATTATATAATTGTGATTAACATTTTTTATTTGTTCTTCCTCTGAATTCCTCTGATTTTCACTATTTTTATTTTCTATAATTTCTGCTGACTTTATATTTGAAATGGTATCGCTTAGTTTCGCCTCTCTTCGTTTCTTTTTAATTACGATTATTTTTGAGGGCGATAACATTTTCTGTAAAGTCAATCCTTTTGCGGAACTGTTATTGTTTATTATTTCCGAACTTGCTTGAATATTTATTGAATGTTTCTCTTGAGTAACATTATCTGAAGAAACTGTCGTATTTTCTTCAATATTTAGTGATTTATTAATAGTTGGAACAATTTCTTTAAGAACCGATGTTAGCGAAGTTGTGTGTTCTTCTGAATGTATTTTGTGATTATTATTTGTTGTTTGTTCATGCTCTGATATTTGTTTTTGAATTTCACTATTTTCTATAATTTTCGATTTAGTTCGAGTAGAATCATCAGTCTTCTTTGGTTGGGAATCCGCCTCCTGAGGATAATTTTCGGTATAAATTTTCGCATTTTGTTCAGTTTCAACAAAATCAGAAGATAAATTTGCTTCATCTGATTTTTTCATTATATTATTCTGATATTGATTCTTGATTTCTTCTTGCTCTGAAAATTCTTTTTGATTTTGACTATGTTCAATTTCATTCATTTTCGATTTCTGTGATTTTGAAATCTCATCGCTGAGTTTGGCTGCATTTCGTTTCATTTTTATTTTAATTCTTTGTGGGGATTTCACCATTTGAGAGGATGGTTCTTTTTGTAAATAGTCATAATTACTTGTCAAATTGGAAAATTCAGTATTTTTTCCTTGGATAGTCCTAGTTTGGGTAACACTTAACGAAGAAATAGTCGTATTTTCTATTTCTACTGGGTTAGTCTGTGTTGGATTAATCTCAATATAATCTGAAGAGAAATTGGTTGAATATTTCAACAGATTATTGAGATTTGTATTTTTTATTTTATCTTCTTCTGAAAGTTGTATTTGATTATCATTATTTTCATTTCCGATAATTTTAGGTTTCTTTGAAATTGAGATCTCTTCACACACTTTAGTGTCTTTTTCAATATCAGAATATGATCGTTTTTTTGATCCAACTTTATTTAAAATTACATGATTTTCTTCTATTTGTTTCGATTTAATTATATCACCTTGATTGCTATGGTAATTTTCATTTTCACTTAATCCAGTTACCTTTGAATTTGAAGATGGCACACTTGGTTTATTTTCCAAATGAATATCCGATTGGTATGTTTTTTTCGATTCGTCATTATTTATAATTTTATTATTCACAACTTTTATATTATTTTTTCCAATCTCATGATTTTTAGAATCTAAATTTTCTTTATTTGTAAATTTATATTTTGAAGGATTTTCACTTTTTTCCTTTTCTTTTTCAACTTGCGTTCGTGTTCGATTTTTCGACCTAGTTTCCTGTATTGTGGCTTGTTCTTCAAATATATTAATTTCGTTTATATCCGATTTTTTTTCACCATTTTCAACTTCATTTAATTTTGATTGAGATGATTTTAACGAAGTCAGAATTTTCTCAGGATTTTTCGACAGTATTTCACTTGAAGGATCTTGACTTAATTCATTTTCTCCATTATTCGACATAGTTTTATGTTTTGTATCTTGATCATTACTTATATTTTTGTCATTTTTCTTTAGATTATTGTGTTTTGTTGGATTTTTTTTTTCATTTTCATTTAATTGAGTTTCCGATGATTTTGATTTAATCTCACTTTTTTTCTTTTCTTTTTCAATTTGTGAATTGGTAATTTTTTTATTTCCACTTTCATTTATAGTTTCTTTATTTATAACTTTGGAATTATTTTCTTTTTCTTCATTATGATTTTTAACATGTGCAATTTCTTTCTTCGCGGATTTATATTTTGAATGATTTTCTCTACTTTTATTTTCTTTTTCACAAGGCGATAATGATCGATTTTTAAAACTGGTTTCATTTATAATTTCTTTACATTCATTTAGACTTTTGTCATTTGTTTCATATTGTTTTAATCTCGTTTCATTTTCATTTAATTTAATTTTTTTTGATTTTGAAGCTACCTCGTTTTGTTCAATTTTATATTCATTATCTGAATGTTTTCTTTTTTTAGAATCAATCATAGCTTCTTTGTTAATAATTTTAGATTTATTTTCGTTTTTTTCATTAAGATTTCCAATTGTATTTTCTTTAATTGTTTTTGAAGGATCTTTTTTATTATTTTCTTTCCCTACATGAGTATGTGATCGATTTTTCAACCTATTTTCATTTGTCTTTTCGTTTTTATCAATACTAATGTCATTTGTATCACATTGCTTCATACCAGTTTCATTGTCATTTAATTTAGTTTTCTTTGATTTTGAAGACATTAATTTTTTATCAAGAATTGACATAGATGGGTTTAAAAAAGATTCTTGTGTTCTAATTTTATATTTTAAGGGATTTTCTTTTTTATCACTTTTAATCCATTCCTTTACAGGAATTTTAGAAATCATTGATTTAGTAAGTTGTTCATTTTTTGACTTTTCATTTAGTGTATCTAAATATATTTTATTTGTTGTCTCAGATGTTTTTTTAATTTCTTGGTCAATATTTATTTCATTTGTTCTTTTATTTTTCTCATTTTGTACTTGAATTGTTTCTTCAATGTTATAAATAGTATTTTTATTTTTTTCTATACCTGGCGGTGGTTGTATTATAGGCCAAGAATGATAATTATTTATTGATTGCAATTTAGTTTCATTTTTGTAGTTTTTATTAAACTCATTTTCAATAATTTTTTGTTTTGATGGCCCTTTTGATTTTTTCTTTTCTTTTTCAAAATTTTTCTTCGAACTAGTTTTATTTAAAGTTTCTTGGTGTTTTTTTAAATCTTCAAATTCTTTTTCTTCTTCAATTTTATCAACTTGTTTATTATTATTTTCTTTCATTTTCTTCTCATCATTTTGTAAGTAAATTGATTTTATTTCACTCATAATTTCTTTGGCTAAATTGTCATCATCAATTTTGGGATGAATATTTTTTATAAGTTGTTCATCATATTTATGATTCGCCATATCATTAGATTTTTTATGACTTGAATTTAAATCAATTATTAAATTCTCACTAGCCCACTCCGTTAATGTTTCTGGGGGTGGTGATTCTGGTGGAGGTGGTGGTGGTGGTGAAAGTGGCGATTCTGGTGGAGGTGGTGGTGGTGGAGGTGAAAGTGGCGATTCTAGCGGAAGTGGTGGTGATTGTGGAAGTGGTGGTGATTGTGGAAGTGGAGGTGATGGTGAAAGTGGCGATTCTAGTGGAAGTGGTTGTTCTGTCTTAACAAATTCACTATATTCACGAAAGGTCTCTTTCTGTTCTCTGAAATCTCGTAATTGTCTGTTGTAATCTCTTGAATCACTTTCATCTGTATTATAATCTCGCTTAAGATATTTAGACTCACTGATTCGATCAGATTCATTAATTCTAGGACGGTTGTATTCTGAAGAGTAATCATGACGAAGATGCTGAGTAAAGTCAACTGGAGATCTTCGATGGGGGTGAGTAGAGTCAACTGGAGATCTTCGATGGCGGTGAGTAGAGTCAAATGTAGATTTTCGATGGGGGAGAGTAGAGTCAACTGGAGATCTTCGATGGGGGTGAGTAGAGTCAACTGGAGATCTTCGATGGGAGTGAGTAGGGTCAACTGGAGATCTTCGATGGGGGTGAGTAGAGTCAACTGGAGATCTACGATGGAGGTGAGTAGAGTCAATTAGAGATCTTCGATCGGGGTGAATAAAGTCAGCAGGAGTCCTTCGATAGTGTTCCCTCTTATCAGTGTAAATATTTTCTAATGGACTGTTTGAATTAAATTGCTTATTAGGTCCATAATTGGAATATCTCTTATTGTGTTTATAAGACTTTTGATTTCTAAAGTCATGATATTCATTTTTTCTGTCATAATTTTTGTGATTTGTTTTATGTGTTGTGTTATCATTCCACTGTTTCGTACTATCATTTGGGTGATATTTATAGGCGTTTGTTTCATGAAAATCTTTGGCTTGGCTTTTATCTTTCATATTTTCCTCATAATTTATTTGTGGATTTTCTTTGTTTACTGAAGATGATTCAAAATTATTTATTTGTCTAGGTCCGGATGTAATTTCTTTGTTACCTTGAAAGTGTTTAATATTTTTCTTATTTGTATAAAATGTCTCATTTTCACTAGGTAAATTTGTGTTTACTATTGAAGAAGAATTCATTAGGTAATGTCCAGTTATCATTTGTTGGTTAGCTTGAAATTCGTGTATATTGTCCATATTAGTTTGACATGTCACATTTTCACTAGATATTTCTTTGCTTACTGATGATAGTCTAGAAGAATTAGCTACACTAGAGTTAGATATAATTTGTTGGTTAGTTTTAAATTGTTGAATATTTGTTTCTTGGGTATGGACTTTATTTGTGGCATTTAACTGATCAATCATTCTTCTTGTAAACAGAGTCATTGGTAAATTTAGTAAGTTTGATGTTATTGATGGAACATTTGTAACTGACTGATCCATATTATCATTAAGAGGAACAAGATGTGAAGAATTGTCTTCACGATATGTTGAGGATGTATGATGAAAATTATTCTCAGCGGTTTGACAGATTTCACTTAGAGGTTCATTTGCTTCTAATACATTTTTTATATTTGTATAGGATTTAAATGTTCTTTTAAATGCCAAATTATCCAACCTGTAAAAAATGAATTACAAATGAGTTTCTTTAAATTAATAATTTTCTAAAATTAAAAATAAATTATTTTTATTATAGCCAAGATATATTTCTTACGATTTTAAATTCTGACCCACATTTTGTAAATACTTAAACTAGCTATTCCCAAAATCAAAGCAAAATATTATTTGATAAGAAAAATGAGTTTGAAAATTAATAATACTTATTTTTCTATGCCTGGTCCAGCTTTAATAAATCGTGATGATACATAGTATGTCAGTCAGGAGACCATGAAAAATATGGACTTTCCAATAAATAGTTTTGGAGTGAAAGAGTCAAAAATAGTAAATCAAACACAAACTTTTTCTATTTACATATATTATTAGAATTACCAAACATATTTGTTCACTCAGTTGCAACATTTTTTTTTTTATTCTAATAGAAATTAGAACTTGTTAGTAGTGTAAAAACTTTAATAAACTATCCTTACTATTGAGAGTTAGAAAAATTTACATAGATACACTAAATACATTTTTTTTAGTATATATAATTATTTCATGCCCTTTTCGACCCCCTGCAGCTCGGAATCCATTTGAGATACAGAGCTGAAATTATACACATGTAATTATGTAATCCATCTTGAGGAGAGTACCAAATTTCAATGATCTAGATTAAATAGATTCTGAGATATGGAGCTGAGAATATAGCTAACTTTGGCACTCACTCACTCACTGACAGGTCACAAAAACCTATAGGCTACTTCCAATCATTCCAGCATGAAATTTGGCATGCTAGAAGAGTTTGGGACACAAAAAAAGGAAAAATTTCAAAAATCCTATCTTTTAACCCCTTCAAAATAGGGGAGGGGGAATGAAAATTCTTGCCCGTTGGACCAAACTCAAACAAATTTTGTATTCATATTATGTGGGCCGCCTGAAGGATAAAAATCCAAAAACTAACAACTCAAAATTGGGGGGGGGGGTCAAAAATGAAAATTCTAGCCCGTTGGACCAAATTTTGTATACATATTCTGTGGGCTCCCAGAAGGCTAGAAATGCAAAAACTAACCACCCAACGTGTGGGGGGGGGGGGGGGGGGTCAAAAATAAAAATTCTAGCCCTTATGACCAACGGGGTATAAGTTGGCTTAAATATCAATTCAAAAAGATGACTTTTCGACTTAAAAGAAGGTTTTTATTATATTTTAACTCTCAGAAAAACATTTAAAATATAAAAGATAAAAGTAGACATACGAGGTTCTTAATTCAGCAATAATTTCATCTTTCCTCTTGATTTCAGATGCTGCAGTTTTATAAAGACTTGAAAAATTTTTGGCCAAAATTTTTTTCTCCTTAAGTGAGTTGGCATAATCTTCCTTTAGTTTAATAGCCATTTCTTTCCAATCTATATTATCTTCATTTTCCTTCAAAATTAAAAGATGTAATTAATATTTTTAGTCGGTTCATGTACATTTTAATAATAAATAGAAGATTCATGGGTTTTTGGACACTTTTTTACTTTACGATACAGGGTATGGTCAAGTATTGCAATCGTGAATGAAAATGTTTTTTTTCCTTCTTTTTTCGAACTATCTCAAAAACGGCTGGAACTATTTTGATTAGAAAATTAATTATAATAATAATTGTTTTGTCAAAATGTCTGTTAGTCTGTCCGACTGGTTGTCTGGTTGATTGGTTGTCCGTTAGTCTCTGCGTTATCAAATTTTTGTGGACGAGCTAGCTCAAAAACTAGTGTGAATATCGAAACCAAATTTCACACGTAGTTTTGGTCCATTGAGATTAAGAGCTGATTAGATTTTGGTGCATATCGACCCAAAATTAAGGGGGGGATTGAAAATTAAAAATATAGGCTCTTGTACCAAACTCAACCAAATTTTGTATACATAATCAGTGGGAGCCGAGAAGTCTAAAAATGCAAAAACTAACCGACCAAAATAGGGGGGGGGGGGTCAAAAAATGAAAATCTTGGCCATTTACCAAACTCATCAAAATTTTGTATACATAATCAGTGGGACCCCAGAAGTCTAAAATGAAAATCTTGGCCATTTACAAAACTCAATTAAATTTTGTATACATAATCAATGGGACCCCAGAAGTATAAAAATGCAAAAACTAACCCCCTCCCCCCTTCATGATTATAAATAATTTTAGGGCCAGGTTTTATGGTAAAGTCAAGTGGATGGCCACATCAGAACACGTCAGCTTATTTTAATAATGTTAAATATCAATTTTCGTATGACGTTTCGACCTTTTTCAAGAACTCAATTACTTAAAACCGAGGGGTGAACCGCGACCTAAAATCGTGTACACCTACTTCCACTTTCATTTCCAAGTAGAATACAATAGATTATCTAATGGATTCCAAAATAATTCTAAAGACCGTGTACACCTAATTCCAATCGCGGTTCACCCCTCGCTTAAAACTTTAATCGTTGATAAAATAGTGAAATCATCAAGACAATAAATAGTGTATTCATAATATTCATCCTACAATAAATTAACAACCAATTTTCAAAAAACTTTGTAATTAATATTATTACATTCTGATGAGTTTATTTCAATGTCAAAACGTACAATCTGTTAGTTTCAGGTTAAACATTTTGTTAGAGAAACAAATCAATCACAAAAGCAATATTATTCAAGATTTTAATATATATATTCTTTTTTATTAAAAGTCACTAACCTGTATATTTGTATTAATATTAACATCATCAATTATATCACCATAAAGATCTATTTCATCATCCATTCTTTATAAAATTTAAATTATTAAATCTTGATAAATATTTAACTATAATAGCTTGTCATACTTTCAAAAGAGATCAAAATCATATGGAAATCTATGCAATGGTATTTTGGCGGTAAATTAAGTTCATGATTTTCAGCATATAAAAATTATATTGGTATTGATATTAATTAAATTTATTAGTAAAAATAAACAACTATGAATTAAAAGTTTAAGAAATGAATGATACATGAATATATTTTGTTATTTATTGAAAATTGAAAAAGAGTGGAATTTAGACTGATTTTAAATATAATTTTTATTTTATATTTTTAAAACATTTAAAAGAAAATAAAACTATAACAAAAACCATTATTTTGATAAAAATAATTTAATACTTTTAAATTTGTGGACATCTTTGTGTGACTTATTATTTTAATTAAAGAAAAGTTAAATGATTATGCAGGTGCTATCATATGTTTCATTTGTACTATCTGAAATACAAAAAAAAATATCAATAAATAAATTTAAATTGTTTTTATTTATTATTATAATACTTCCAGTTATATATTCAAATTATTATTTTAAAAATGTATTTCAATTTTAGATTGACTTAATTTCAGAATATTTGAAGTTCGCGCTTATTCTAGTGTTCTTTGCATTCATTGACCTGAGTACTCTTTGGAGAACTGCTTCAGTGGTTGTTTGGCGTTGCATCCATTAACTCACATCTAACATATTACTATTTTGAGTTTCTTTTATATTTATATTTTTTAAATATATCAATTTTCACTCGCGACTGCTATTAGTGACTGTGAATAAATTGTGCAGAAATGGATGTGTCTTAAGAAAAAAAGTGATTGTTTTTAACAAAATGATAACCATTCTTTCATAGGCATCAACCTATTTCTTCTCTCAAACACACCTGAGCCGAAATCACCTGTAAAGGTAAATTCCTAATTAAATTAGAAAGAAAATTATTATTTATATTTCATAGTTTTCCCATATTTATGTATTACTATCTAGTAGAAGAATTTGACAATTGGTTACAAGTTGTTTGTTTAAAGGTAAACCTTGATCTCCTCCGTGTATCACTATCTCTATCTCCTTCTCTCTCGAAATCTGTCTCATTCACTCTTACTATATCAATAGAGAAATAAGGTAAGATGGCTGCGACATCATTTTAGCGAACCTGAAGTTTATTGCACGTGATTATTCTTTTGATTGTATTAACAACCTTTTTTTTAATTATTTGTACTTTTAATTTGACCTACATATATTTATTTATTTCCTTAAAAAAATGCCTAAATATTTATCTGTCAAATGAAATTTAATTTATTGAATAATTTTCTAATACCTTCTTTTTTTATTTATGACGCATGACATTTGAATGTCAGTTTAAATAGTTATTATAAGTTTTTTTTTATAAGTGATCAAATCGCTGATAGTTGTTAGCATTCAATTTTTAAGGAAATCACAAGTGATTGTCATCTACTACAACTTTTCCAATTTTATTTTAGAAAATATCAAATTAATTTCAGAAAATCACAATTGTATTTCAGAAATCTCACTTCAATTTACTAAAATCTCACTTGTTTTTTGAATTTTCAATTGAATTTCAGCAAATAAACATAAACAACTAACTAAACAATTGACATTTTCTGAAATGCAATTGAGGTTTTCTGGAATTCATTTGTGAATTTCTAATATTCAATTGGGATTTTCAGAGATACACATGGAAAAGGTGTAGATCTAAAATGGAATGAACAAAAACACATCCATTCCATCTTGTATCTAGTAGATGTCAACCTCTTGTGATTTCCTTTTTATTTTATCCAATGCGAAGCATGGGTAAAGTATTTATATGATTTTATATTTCAAGATAGTCCACCAATATTGAAATAAGAAAATTAATTAAAATGTTTAGTTTTATCTCGACGTTTCTGTTCCTAATTCCAAAGTCTTCTTCAAGAAATGACAAATATATTTTGACTTTTCCAAATATACGATATGTAGCTAATGAACTCCAGACTTCATGCTAATAAATAGGAACTGAAATATCGTGATAATACAATACTACAAAAAATTTTAATTTTCTTAAATGGTCTAGTTCTAGTCTCTAGTCTAGCCTGAAAACATTCCAGATCATAAATTACCAATTACCAAAACTTCAGTCTGAAAATAATTTGTTTATTGATTGCAATTTTTGATTTTATTTATATTTTTTATATTTTTAATTACATATTTTGTAATTATGTATTTTGTTTATTAATATAAAGCTTAAAATTAGAACTGTTTTTTCTTGACCTGGGTTAAATGCAACCTGATGCTTCCATTAAAACAAGTACGATTGCAAAAATACCACGTTTTTATAATATTATTAACCAGTTAAATAATGTTCTATTTTGTTTTTCTAATAGTACTATATTATCTTGCTTTAGAGCATAAAGAATATGTTACATTTTTGTTGGTGGTCTTATTTTTTTCAAATAAGGTTTTAAATTCTAATCACAACACGATTGAATCAATTTTCATCAGAAAGCCTACTACTTGGCTAAATATACCATATTTTATGGGAGAATTTTTATTTGAAATATTGCTTATCCTATTGGCTTTAAAAATAACTTTTGATATATATGAAATTAAATTAAAAACTTCATTCTATTTAAATTATCTTTTTAGAGTGAATTTTCTGACTCACACTACTATTATTATTTAAATATAACAGAAAGTTTGATGATGTTGGCTTGACAAATTTGATGGGTCCCGTGCATATCTCACTATAAAATAATTACTCTATATAAATAAATTATTTAAATTCATAGATTTTTTAAATTTGATAAAAATTGAAAACAGATATTGCTAAATTTGATAGTTAAATAATATAGACATGTGTTTGCTCTCTATCTATAATTTCCTTTGATTAGATTAAATATAGTTTCAATTTCACTTGATTGACTCATCACTTTATTTATATCCCTACTTTAAATAAATTAATTATAAAAAGAGTCTCGAATTATATATATATTTAATTAAACGGGGGGACGGGGGAAAGTCTTCAGAAATTTTTCGGAGGTTCTGGAAAAAATCCTTTTTTTAAGCTCTGTTGTTGTTGAATTATAAATATTGTAAGATTGTAACAAAATTAATTGAACTTCTTTAATATATAGAGTAAATTAAATGATTTGGCAGGAGCATTTGGGCTTGCTCTCTTGATCACCTCCCGGGGTAAATAAATAAATATTTATTTATTTTTAGCTTCGTTGTCGTTTCCATAAAAATAAAATAATTTAAGAATTTTGTTTAAATTTCACTGAGCTCTTTTTGTTAATAGATCACATACTTATAGAGACCGGATTCCTATGCAATTGCATATTTTGTTTCCTGCCACATACGACCCAGGGGATCAATTATCTATCCGAATCATGCATCTAGGATACTGTGGGTTAAATTTTATACTGCATATTTTTTTCATATTTGAGTAATATTGCATAAAATTGCATATTTGAAGGATATTGCATAAAATTGCATATTTGAAGGATTTTTTGGGCAAATACAGATTTTTTAAAAATAAATTTTCGGAGAAAGAATGAAAAAAATCAAGAAATAAAACAGGAGGACATTATTAAGGCCTTCGGTAACTATAGCCGATTTTGGCCATTGAGTGTTTGTGTGTGTAAATTAGTGTAGGGATCAGAGCCGGTCAAATATTTGCATTATTTTATTAGTTTATTATTTGTAGGTACGTCAATATGAAAAGATTGTTAATATAAAAAAATAAATAAAAGGAGTATAATGTCTGTTAAATAAAACTACCCCCCCCCCCCCGTATTTTTTAGTTCACATTTTTGAAACATTATTATATTTATTATGTTTATTTATGACGATGTTCAAGCAGGAGGTCCGGGTTCGAGCCTTGCTAGCATATAAAATTTCGACCGGCTAAACCTCGGCTCCCTCACTAACACTACTAACACTTTATTGATGTGCTGTCTAATTGAGCTGTATTTACGGTGACATAAATAAATTCAAAAAAAATATTTCTAAAAAGAATTTTTGAAATTTTTTACGCAATAAAAGTGCATATTTGACACATGGTTTTATTTCTTTCATAGCACTCCTACAATTATATAGTCTTTTTGTCTTCAATTTTAATTTTTTATTGCATAAAAAAATTATTTTGCCATCTTTTACGCTTATTTGCATATTTCAACCTATTCTCCATATTAGTTGCATATTTCATCAATTTTAACATGCATATTTTGGCACATTTTACTGCATAAAAATCCGGTCACTACTTATAAAGAGAAATTCGTTTTCCACGTTGAATACTCATGCCAAAAGAATATATAAATCACCTTTGATTTAAAGCAGATAAATTTTGTAAAAATGACTTAAGAGGTTTCCTTTTCTTCTACCCTCCATCTTTCATGTCTTCTAAACAATACTCAAATTTCCTTTTTCTCTTACATAGACTTGTCTATACAATCTATCAATCAATTTTAATTTTTAAATTTTCGAATTATTCTGGCGCCAGAACAATTTTTGAAAGTTCACGTTTCGTCCCCGAGCACAAAGGTCGCTTAATCCCCTTGGGCTACCCTTATCAGCTTTTCTTTTCTGGTCGACCCCCGCATTCCTCTATGTATGCCTACCTGATTCTTTATTGAAAGTGTTTTTTTTTAACAATTTTATTTAGAAGTCACATTTAATGGGTATTGGAACCAGACACACGGACAGAAAAAAATCATTCTTCTCTAGTTTTTGGACACAATGAGAAAAAATGAGTAAACTCTATACTACGTGTCTAGACATGTAATATATGATTTTACTGATCTAGCAAAGTGTTCAATACATGCATGAAAATTGGTTTTTAGGAGGTGTAGAATAAAAAATAAATGAATCAAAATCATTGGCATTTTTTTAAAATAGAAACCTACATAAGTCTAAGATACTTTGAAATATTGTAGAGTTCGATGAAGGAGGAGGTATCAGCCAAAGTTGGATGCGCTGGGTTCAATAAAACACCCTGAATAAAACGTTTCGGCCTGAATTTGTTTGGCCATCTTCAGTTAATTGGGAGTTATACACAAAATGATATTCATTCTGAATTTTTGGGCGCAGGCACCTTATAAATTTACATGAAGCTACAATTTTTATTTTTGACAAGCCTTGGTTCGATCAAATATGTGTACCGCATTTTGTGTATAACTCCCAATTGACTGAGGATGGCCAAATAAATTCAGGCCGAAACGTTTATTCGGGGTGTTTTGTTGAACCCAGCGAATCCAACTTTGGCTGATACCTCCTCCTTCATCTAATATACTTTGAAATATTCAAAATTAAATCTAAATTTAAATTTATTTTCAAAATAAAAGATTTTATATTTATCATTCCTGTCGATATCTACTATTTTTAATTGAGATGTATCTGGGAAGGAGAAAATTGCTTCTCTAAGTTTTCTATCTTGCTAAATCATTATTAAGAATTAAAGTATTTTTCATCCCTAAGATGTAACAGGTTTAAATAGAGGAAGGAAATCATACCTTTCTCTTCCTCTCATTCATTCAGGAAATGATCCTATTTATTATCAAACCAACAATTCGAAATAAAACCGGTGACCCTTTCAGGTGTGAACTAAGTATTTCCGGAATACCATTTTCAATGAGAACACATTCTCAAACGATATATATGAGATTTAAAAGTACAATGACCGATTCAAAGTTAATTTAATTTTAAAATTTATACATAATATATATTTTGTGCCTTTTAAGGAATACACTACCTGTACTCAGGATCTTGCCAGTAAGTAATTTAATTCAAAAAGAAAATTTTGTGAAGACTATTTTTGAAATTACATATCAGATTGTGCTTTATTCTAAGCGAATTTATCATTGGAAAATATTTTGATAACTACGAAATGGTTGGGATTAGGTTACGATATAGGAAAATGAGAAGAATTAAATTATTATTATTATTTTACCTATTTCACATTTCTTTACTAATAAACTATTAAAATAAGTAAACAGTTATTAATTTTAGGAATATAGCGAGGCATAATCACTTGAACTTTTTCTGCTATAGATTATTAGTACCTGGAGCCACCGAGCGATGCTCGGTAACTTTTTCTTCAAATAAAAGCTTATATAGGTATTAATATCATTTTTAATTTAAAATTCTAATAAAAATACAAATATATACTAGTATAGTACACGCCCCCTGGACCCCCGCCTCCGAAACCCCGCACTTCGCCCCACCCCGGACCCCCCACTGCACCCTACCTTCTGCATAACCCACGATCACCCCCCAGCCCGCTCCTCGCCTCCCACCGGACCCCTCACCATTGCACCCCACATCCTGCAAAAAATTTATTTTCTAAAGTTTTCGTTGATGTTATTTAAGGATATATTGAATATTTAGTCTGTTATAGAGTAGTAGTATGTATACCCGATTGCCTCTTATTTCCTCAAAAAAAAAAAAAAAATGAAAAATAATCAAATAAAAAACAGTTAACAGCCATATTTTTAATTTATATTATATTTATTTCTTACCATATCTTTTATACACCGATTACCTATTTAAATAGCATTAGTATATTTTCATTTTTACTCTTTTTTGTTGATTTTTTTTATACTATCCTGAAATTGATAAAAGCATGTTTTTTTGATTTTTCTTCTCATTCCCTCCTTCTCCCTTTAACTATAAGCATTCATATCTGGTCGAAATAGTGATGTGATTTTGTTTGCTCGGTCTCGCACGCACGAATTTTCGAATTTTGCTTGGCTGCCCATACGCTTTGCTCTTTTTGGTGAACTGCATGCCCGTAAGGCCATCTCACTCACACTAATGGTCTCTTGTGGCAGCCACCAGAAGCAGCAGCGTCATCGGGAGACACGCTTTATAATCGCCGCTACTACATCTTCTACAACTTCACTTGATATTTTCACTCTTTTTTTCTGGAATATATAGTATATAGTGACTAAATGCACAGGGTACATTCACTTGGGAGAAGAAAAAAAATGTTCCTTTTATTCTGTAAATTTTCTACAAAAAATAAAATTTCAATAATTATTCATACGTTTAGTTAGTCATTGATAAAAAATGTCTTAGTCATTTTCATTTCCTCGAATATAGATCTCAAATTATTCTAAAAAGGAAAACTTATGTATCATGTCTTAATTTTGGTGATTTGGAGTTTATGTACAGACCATGCATAGACTAAATAGAAAATGAATTGCCCACTAAACTATAAAATAAAAAATGAAACTTCTATGTTGAGTTTTGCTATTTATTTCAAACCAGGACCACTTTTGAGATTTTCTTATAAATATTCCTTTAGACTTATGTACTTTTATTGATTATAGTGATAACAAAACCAAAACATTTTATTTATGTGCAATAATCTGACCGTTCCACTATGGCTCGTTCGTAATGTAATTATTATTACTTATATAAATCGCTTTATAATATATTTTTCACTATATAAAGACTGTACCAGATTCCAAAATCTTGTATAAAAAATAAATTTATTTTTGTACAATTAAATATATTTATTATTTATAGTTGTTGTCACATAATAGTGCACATGAAATTACCACACTCTACTACCTTAACTAAAAAAGTTCTACCACCCGGCCAGCCCGAGGGCGGTGCAAAACTTGCGGTCGCACAAGGTCCAACAATTCTGTGTCGTCAATGACATTTCATATGTATCCGCTAGTAACAACAGAACCATGACATAAGCCCTTGGCGAAATTTTTCACCGTGCCCCGCATTTTCTCGGGCCGGCCCTGTCTACCTCCATGCCTTTTGACTTTCATCTTTCCCTTTACCCTTAGACAAACACCAGAGCTTTCATATGAGCGTGATCAGAAATTAATTTAGAGGAGGGGTGCAAGGCAAGAAATGTTAAATTTTATTTAAAAAAAACTGACCAACTTGACTACTTAAACTGCATTCCTACAAATTTGTTAAATATAGTATTATAACGTTCTCGAGAATCCTTAAAATAAAGTTCTAATCTGATGATGGAATGTTTATATAAGGCTTTTTTGTTATTTTAAGAAGATTTCTATAGAAGGCACTTGCCCCTCTCCCACCCAAAACCAGAGCAAGTGGTGTCATAAAACAGCAGTTAGCAACACCGTGGTCCGTGCCTTAATTTTAATGGTCCGCAAATAAATACAGATATTGTTTAATCAGCTAATATCGCACTAATTGTTTTTTAATATATATTACCATTATTTATTACTCTTTTTGTGATATCGTCAAATAAATGCAATCAAAATTATTAACATATAAATAAATATATATGTATATCATACTCACTACTCGTAAATAATTAGTACTTTTAAAAATTATGTTAGTGGTCCAAGAGTTTTTAAATTGCGAATTTACTGGTCCGCAATATCTCAAAAGTTACCGAGCGCTGTCCTAAAGCGATGTTAATCAAAAGAGTATTTCAAATGAGGGCTGTAAAAAAGTATTATTCGGTCAGTCGCTCACTCGTGAATACCCTTACGTTACAATAACTATAATATATTTGTGTTCATTTTTTATTAAAAAACATTATTTCTTTTAATATTACTATTCCTGACCGCACTGTAATAATCCATCAATTTCATTTTATTCAAAATAATAGAAAATAAAATTTATAATTGTTTGACTAAACTTTTTCTTTGTTTTGGAGTTAATTAGTCCCTGTGCATTTGTGATATGTAGCTGAATGAGAGTTTCGAGCAGCCAGAATTGTATCTTCACACATTTATAATTTCCAACTTTTTTTTTAATTTATTTATTTTAATGTTTATTTTCACTCTGATCTACTAAATAATGTTAATGGTGGTGGTTTTTAATATCTTGATGTATGACCCATTAAAATATATATATATATATAGAAAAATTTTAATAACACTCGTTTTTCTTCATTTATTTCACCTGTCGAGTCCTTCCACTTCTTTTTTTCTTGCCTTTGCAGATTGACTCAGATAGTCCCTCGAGAGCTGATAGACAAACCAGGTATCTCCTTTATCTTTCTCTATTTTCTCTGCATGCCCGCTTACAACTATTAACATGCCTATAAGCTTGGGTGATGAGATATTGGAAAACACTTGTCAATATCAACAAGTCCAGAATATAAGATATACCTGTAGGGCCTTATTTAGACTGGGGGATCTTTTTTATGGAAGAAAGTGTTAGACTAAAAAACGGTGCAGCATCTATTAGTCAGAATTTACTTGCATTTCAATAAAACACAAATCTGTTAGAGACAACTTTTTTATTTTTTTACTTTACCATACTAGTATCGGGAAGTAGTATTCTAATCGAGCAGACAATTTTAGTTAATTTCTAAATTTCTCAAAAAGGGCTGAAATATTTATTTATTTATTTATTTTATCATTATTATTTTTCTCCTTTTCGCTCCTTTTGAAGGAGGTTTGTTCTGTACTATGCATCGGCTGTAAACAGCAGAGATGATAGATTCTAATTTATTATTGTATTATTGAGGGGCGGTTCAGGAACCTCCGGACTGTCACCCAAGTACCCAGCAGTACAGCCTTCATTATTATTTTTATTTATTTTATTTTTTTTTGAAGGCAGAGCTAATGTTGAAATGTGAAAAATCTCATCATCGAGCTTTTTCACGAATAGGTACGAAAATTCCATTAATAAAATTATACAAGAGGAACAGGAGTATGGTAAATTCAAGTCTAACAATTTCTTTTTTTTTCTTTTATCATATTCTCGACTTATTTAAATTTTTTTCGTCACCCCTAAATCAGCCTTTAAGGATTAATTTCAAATTATATAATAGCAATAGATGTTTATCCATTCTAATTATTTAAATATCAAACAATCTATAGAAATATATTTATTTAATTACTTATTAGAATTTCAATATAATAAATATGTTTGAATGGATTTAGTGATTATTAAAAAACACTCTTATAACACATGAACAGTATTCTGGATGACGTTTATTTTACAAAACATCACTCTAGGAATTCCTATGGACATAAACAAGATAATACGGCTTATATTATCTATTCTTAGCGTCACCCTTATAATAATTTCACTTTAAATAATTAGATTAAGAATAATTAATAATAGTGATTTGATTTTCTATTATAAATTGTGTATATTTTATAACAAAATTAGTATTTGCCGAAAATAGCAGTTTCTTATTTATTTATTATTATTTTTCCCTTTAATTACACCTCAAATTCTACCACTATGCCAAATTTCAGCATTCTAGGATCAGCGGAAGCACTCTAGAATTTTGATGAGTCGGTCAGTCAGTCACTGATGAGTAGAGACCGGATTTGTAGGCAATTGCATATTTTGTTCGCCGACACATACGACCCAGGAGATCAATTATCTATCCGAATCATGCATTTAGGATACTGTGGGCTAAATTTTATACTGCATATTTTTGCATATTTGAGTAATATTGCATAAAATTGCTTATATGAGGAATATTGCATAAAATTGCATATTTGAAGGATTTTTTGTCAAATATTGCACATTTCGTGCCAAATACAAATGTTTTAAAAGTAACTTTTCGGAGAAAGAATGAAAAAAAAGAAGAAATAAAACATGACACTTGTAAACATAAATGATTCACAGTTACAATCAAATTTTAATTATTTTTGAGATCATTTGTTAATTATTTCTTTATTTTTTAACGCCCTTCGAGAACTATAGCCCATTTTGGTCATTGATTGTTCATGTGTGTGTGTTGAAACGTGTGTAAATTAGTGTAGGGATCAGGGATTATTATAGCCGGTCAAATATTTGCATTATTTTATTAGTTTATTATTTGTGCCTCAATAAGAAAAGCTTGTTAATATATGGTAAAAAAATCAAAGCAATACAATACAATCGTGTCTGTGAAATAAAATTACCCTCCCTCCCCCCGTATTTTTTCGTTGACATTTTTGAAACATAATGATATTTATGGTGTTTATTTTATTCTAGTGTACCTATGATTTCTTTGAGTTTAAAGATATTTTAATAATATTATATTAAATGTAACGAGAATGTTGTGCATTTTTTTACGCAATAAAAGTAGATATTTGACACTTTGACTTCAATTTTAATTTTTTAGTGCATAAAAAAATATATTTTGCCATCTTTTACTGCATATATTTGCATATTTCAACGTATTTTACAATTACTTGCATATTTCAGCATTTTTAACTGCATATTTTGGCACTTTTTACTGCATACAAATCCGGTCTCAACTGATAAGTGAGTGAGTGTATGACGAAAAAGCCTATCTTTGGTTCTTCAAACTTGGACGGAAAATTTAATGAAAAAGAGTGTGTTTTTCATATTTTCATTTTTTATAGTATTGAATAAATTAAAATATATTTTTCAACTTATAATAATAAGTAAAATATTTGACTCTGCGCGACCCAAAGAATATGCTTTGAGACCCAATTTTGGGCCGCGACCCATAGGTTAAGAACCACTGGACCATAGGACCACTGGACCGCGACCCATAGGTTAAGAACAATAGGAATATTAAATGTGGTAATTTAGTTAAGCTTGTAGACCAATATTGAGGGAAAAAATCCAGCAACTAGAGGTTTCCAGTGCGAAGTTACAGAGGCGTCAAAATGGCTCGAATTGCGTCTGCCAGTGCACGCCCCCCCCCCCCGAATCTAACTTGGTTTGGGGCACTCCCGTGCCCCTAGATTTATTTAAGTGATTGATCTAAATAATTAGAGGGCCTACGGCACTAATTAGCAATGTAATGTGTTATTTTGTGCTTTGAAAATTGTAAATTATGTATACTAATTGTCAACAAGTGGTTGTCAAGCTGTTTTCGTTAAGTTTCTGCAAACTGATGGGGTTGGCATATTGGTGAGCTGCTGGCATCTATTTACTGAAGAAAAGGTGCCGTAGGCCCTCGAAATATTTGGATTAATCACTTAAATATATAAAAACTACTGGAAACAAGCAAATGAATTTTCTTCACCCTCTATTATAAATAAACATATCCAGTACGAACCAAGCCATTAAAAGTTGTATTAATAAATATTTTAATTTCGAAAAGTTGAAATTCTCTAGCAAAGAAGATGCGTATATATTTGTCCTATAAAAGTCCTAGTAAAAATATTCATTTGTTCTTCATAACGACCTACACTGAAAATATTAATTTTAATTATACAGTATTATTCATTTCTTGTTTAATAAAAATACTCATTAAGCCCAAATAACTGTAGCACTAATCTTAGATAATAATAAAAGCAATTTTTGCCTGTGAAAATCTTCGGGGCCTCCTATCTATTTAACTCGCTGGCCTCTCTCTACACGCCCACGGCTCTCTTTTACATGTATGAATTTTAATTGTATCAAATCTATTCCACATTTTGACTACTTGGCGGATATTATTCATTTGTTAAGCGACTATCTCAAGAAGAACGGTGTTTATCTAAAGAATCCGAAAGGAACTGTTAGCAGCCGATCTAGTAGAGAAGCGTAACAGATTTTTTCAGCTTGGCTTTAACCTTTCCAAAAGGTTTCTCTTGAGAAAAGCCTTTTATTTGATTCAATTACGACTCATTAGATCAAAAGTAGTTCACTGCCCTAATCTAGGCTTAAGATTCATAAGTATTTTTTTTTATTTCTAATTTAATAATTGATTGATTGACAATCCCGCCTTCCATCCGAAGTAGTTGCGACGTAGTGAGAAAATATATTTAAAATATTCATTGATGATCTCGTAGGCTGATTTGTTTCTACAAGGCCGCCTTGTCTTAGAAATCTCAACACGTTAACGCAATGATGGAGAGACTTGTTATTGGCACTTTTATTTGTTAACTACAACTAAAATCAATAACTAAAGAAGGGAAAATTAATAGACAAATATAAGATTTTAAAATATAGGAAATACGTTTTTAAAAAATTCAAATTTCACAAAGATGGAACAAAAAAGTTGAACTAATTTTAAATTAACCATCAACACATAATAATCAATAATGTTGTAGAATTTCATCTGATTTATAAAGAGAAATCAATGAGAATTAAAAAAGTGGTTACAAATTTTTACTCGGTGAATTATTATGAGCTAAACAAAATTAAAAGATTTTTTTTATAATGAAATTGATACAAGAAGAAGTTTCACCAAGAAAGTACGACCTCTGTAGTCCGCGGTGGACCCTTGTATCGTGAAGATAAGAAGAGATTTAGGGATAGGATAGTCGAAGATATCTGTGGATGCAGGTCTTGAAAGATTGAAGGTTATAAGTTGCTAGAAAGACGGTCGGGGGAAGAGAGTTCTAGTCTCTAGGTGTCATAGGGATAAACGAATTGTCGAATGCGTTTGTTCGATTAATCTCCAATTTAGGCGCTATTCGTATACTTACTATTTATTTATCCTAGGATTACTCCAAATGTATTAATTTAATATAACGTTATTAAGATACGAAAGAAGACTTTTGTTAGAAGATCGAAAAATAAATCGTAAACATTGCATTTCTAAAATAATTGTCTATCTAACCTATACTGTACGTGTCTTTATGGCTTTAAGATAATAACATTATCTTGATATTTTCATTATTAAATTAATATCTAATAATATTCAAATGATGTTTTGCTATAGTTGATGGAATCGACTGAATATACTCATTTTATTGACTTAGAAGAGATTATCTTTTGGATTAGAGAAAGTTATATGATATTATTTAAAGAATTCTCAATAACTACTAAGATCTCTTGCTCTTAGTTAAAAAGCTCGGGAAATCTGCCCATTGTTCTTTTGATTGATCAACCTTCTATCATTTTAACTACTTCACACTAAAATATATTTTTGCTATACCCATACGAAGCAGATAAAGTATTGTAATTAGACTCACGCCAAGCTCCTAAGGTAAAGACTGCGGAACCGATGGTCTCAACCAAAATTGTAGTATTCATTGAATTTTAGGATCTGATGGTTTTGCCAAATATTATATGGGGTCTTGATCCAGAGGCCAAAAGTGCGATTTTTTCATTTAGTCCACAAGGGTATAGATGGATGGATTCTTTTTTTCGTCGACGATTTTTCCAACACCGTTCAACCCATTGAAATGAAGTTGAAAACATATCATTACTTTAAAAAAATGAAGCACTGATTAGGTTTTGGTACATACCGGCCCACAAAAATTAGTACTTTATTCTAGTAAGTTGTTAATTTTTTTCTAAATATTTTGAAAATGGCTTAACCAATTTGATCAAATTTAATATTCTTTTTAAGTGCCTTCAGGACTCCAAAAAAGCTTATATAAAGTTTTAGGAAAAGTACATTTTAAATTACTTTACATTAAGATAGATTATTTTTCCTTTTCAAATAAAATCAAAAAATAATAAAATAATTTTCTTAATGTAGAATTAACATAAGAAATTATTTATATATTATATATATATATTTATTATTTCACTTTCGCCGTTCAAATTGCTTTGATTAAGATAGTACTTTTTTTAATTCTAATTGTTTAAAAATTACACTATGATTTAAAGAATGCAATGTTAAACAGAAATTAATATTATTTTTTAAGAAATCAGCAATAATAATAATATACAAATCAGAAACAGGAAAATATTTTTCAATTTTTTATACTTAGAAATTGACGTAATTAGTTTAGGTTGAATCATAGAAATATTTTTGCTGACATACCTCTCAAAAGTATGTCTACATTATACTCTAACATTAAGTAACTTGTTTTCAAAGAAGATTATAAATTTTTCTCTAATAAATATAAAGCTACCTATCTATTTTTATTTATGTGATGCTCATTGCTGTAGTTTATTTTTAAAAATGTATTTTTTACGAAGGGTGTAGTCAATTGTTTTTTCTTTCTTATTATTTAACATGTTGATGTTTCAAATCATGTATAATGCATATAACACGACTGATTTTGCCGTCTCTTTTTCTAATAAGATAACGCCAGATTAACCCCAAAATCAATTCAAGCAAGTTTCGTAAAGCTAAACTTCAGTTATCAATGGGAACACGTGTTTTCAAATGCCAAGACGCTAAATGTCCTTTATATTTAGAACATATTGAAATATATCTTAGAAATTTCCAATTATTCTATAAAGAGTAAAAATTATAAAAAGATTTTATATACCTAAATAAACTTAGATTTTGAGAACAATTGTTATCTAAAAATTATCTAGTTATACCTATCTATTCATTTCATATCAAAAGCATTGATTTGTCATGAATCATATTGAAAATTCTCTATTTAAAAGACCAATTGTAATACAATTCAAATAATCCAGAGAAATATGCGATACAAACTGACATACTACAAAAGAATAGATTTTTATATTTTTGAACTGAAATCAAATTGCAAAAATAATAAACTAAAATATTAGTAAGTAAGTAAAAGTTATCTTTCGCAAAGAAAATTAGTTCGCGATTTATTTAATAATTCCTGAATCGGTGAATAGTTGTTCTTATATATTTTTAATAGACTATAGTTCCATATACGATATACAATACAACAAACAAAGGGAAAAACCACAAAAAGTATAAGCAGTGGCGAAACTATAATCTTTCAAGCCCTGTACTAGGTGTAAATTCAATCCCATTTTTGATTAAATTTCTAAATATACAGTATTTGTGTTTTTTTAAGAACAATATGCCCTACTCATCAATTAAATTTTCAATTTTTTTTTCGGGGTCTTTTTCAGGGCTCCCCTCCTAAAGGGAACCAGTCTAGTTATGATATAATGTTTTTATGCACGTCTTCTTGATCATTTGTAGCTTAATAAGTGAGAAAGTTGAAATTTATACATTACCTATTTATATGTATTTATTTCATTCAAAATCAAATGTTATATTAACATTTTAATCGATTATTCAAGCTAATTCTACTTTAATAAAATCTCATTAAAATAGAACTAGCTTGAATTTCTTTTTTAAATTTAATTGCCATTAAAATGTGAGCTTAGGAAAGCGTCAAAGTACCCATTCTTACACGATTTTTGCACCCCACTCAACATAAATTTATGAAAAAATTATTCTCTCCATCGACGACAATTAAAAAAAACATTTACTATCTCAAGTGTATTGGTAAATATAATATGGAACCTTCGGTATGCAACTCCGTTTCGCACTTAGCTGTTTTTTTAATAGCCAGAAGATACATATCCACGGAAATTTAGGTTAATCATTCACTGATTTCCAAATGAATAGTCAATCTAGATTTTTCTTAAACAATTATAATTAAACAACTCCGGAAGATGATACAATGAAAATTTAAATTATTCACTTTTAGGATGAGTTTTTTTAAAAGAACAGTTCTCATTTATACAAGATTTATTAAGTTATTTTATCAAGAATATTCTTAAATTTAATTAAAAAGATCTCACAATTTGATTTAAACAACTATTCTATTTTCTTTCTCAATATTTATTATAATCTAAAATTGATATTTTCTCTTGTTTACACCTAATATCCACATTATCTACCTTTCTACCTAGCAATAAGTAATTAGTAATTTTCTTCTTCTACACTGCAAGTACTAACAGCTACCTAGTAGGTACGTAATCTTCTAAAAATTTTCTTTCTTATTTGCTTTTTTATAATTTAAAATTTTTAAAGATGGTTTTTTTCTTATTTACTTTAATTATTTTCTCTATTGAACATTAATTTTTACAAACTTGAAAATATTATATCATTCTCCTGATTTTTGAAATCACTTTATAATTTTGTAGTTAAATTTTAAAGAACATATTTATTTCTTCATCCCTGCTTTTTATCAGCTACCACCTTTCATTAAATTAAAAATATATTTTAAAAAATTTAATTGATTATTTTTGCGATGTTCATGGCCTCAAAAATTCGAATTTACTCCTAAAATACGCAGTCGAAGTCCTTAAATTCAAATAAATCTCTTTCACCCATTGATTTTTCTATTCGAATATCTGGTAGCAATAAAATACTGGAAATAGAAAAATGAAACTTGAGCTAGTTGTCAGATATAAATTTTAACATGCTCACTTGCTCATCGATGGATCCTAAGGGCCGGTTGTATGTCGCAAAGTAAATGCTTTTTACCATGGCCAATTAGATCCCAGTGTCTCCATTTACCATCTACCCTGTGTTAGTGGTAAAAAGCATTTACTTTGCGCCATACAACCGGCCCTAAGTGATATTGCTTGTCTGATTTTAAAGATGTGAATTTTTGATAATGAAAATAGAGTCTGAAATATCTCGTGCATATTTTTTTTTTTTATTTCTCAAAAATATGGTCTAAAGTGAAAAAATTTAATTTATTTAAATGCGACGCATATAAAGACTTGTTTAATTAATAAAATAGTGTTGTTTGGTAGGGCCTGCCGGAAACTTGACTTGGTTACATATAGATGTCAGGGGTACCACTTGAATCTTTGGTCAAGAAGATTGTCACATTTTTTAAAAAGCCCGGAACGAGAAGCTCCCGCCAGGGACTAGGTGACACCGGAGACCGGACCTCAGGCCCGAACGTCAACTAGTATTATATATAACAGAGGTGGCCAAAACGTGGCTCGCGAGCCGCATTCGGCCCTTCAGTCAATCTCGTGCGGCTCTTGAACCCTCTTGAATAATACTGATTTTAAAAAGTACAGGGTGGGGCATAAAGATTACATCACATTTTGAAAAGGTATAAAAAAATGAAAAAAATTTAACTAGAAAGAAAATGAATATATTTTTGAAAAGAACATAAAATATATATATTTTTAATGTATTTTAAACATTATCAGACAAAAAAAAAAGGGGGGGGGGGTCAATAATGAAAATTCTAGCCCTTTCGACCAAACTCAACCAAATTTCGTATACATATTCTATGGGCCCCAAAAAGACTAGAAATGCAAAAACTAACCACCCAAAATGGGGGGAGGGTCAAAAATGAAAATTCTAGCCCTTTCGACCAAAATCAACCAAATTTCGTATACATATTCTATGGGCCCCAAAAAGACTAGAAATACAAAAACTAACCACCCAAAATGGGGGGAGGGTCAAAAATGAAAATTCTAGCCCTTTCGACCAAATTCAACCAAATTTCGTATACATATTCTATGGGCCCCAAAAAGACTAGAAATACAAAAACTAACCACCCAAAATGCTGGGGGGGTCAAAAATGAAAATTCTAGCCCTTTCGACCAAAATCAACCAAATTTTGTATACATATTCTGTGGACCCCAGAAGGATAGAAATGCAAAAACTAACCACCAAAAATGGGGGAGGGTCAAAAATGAAAATTCTAGTCCTTTCAAAAACTATGTATACAAAATTTGGTTAGTTTTTGCATTTCTAGCCTTCTGGGGGTATACAAAATTTGGTTGAGTTTGGTCAAAAGGACTAAAATCCCCCCCCCCCTTTTGTCTGATAATATTTAAAATACATTTATAAAAAAATCATTTATTTTCTTTTCAACAATATATTTAGTTTTTTTCTAGTTAAATTTTTTCATTTTTTTATATCTCTTCAAAATGTCGTAGATCTTTATGCCTCACCCAGTATAATAATTAAATTAAAAAAATATACAAAAATTAAATTAATTTGTAATGTTATAAGTAAGTAGAGCAAAAATATATATGTTACTTCATTTATATTTTATAAAATAAAAAAATGTGTCTTTTTTTTAATAAAACATTAATTAATCTCCAAACAATGTTGCTCCCTTTGAAACAGTTTTATACGTTTTATACGGCTCCCAAAGTTAAGGTTAGTGGGCACCCCTGATATATAATGTTAAAGTACTTTGCGCTAGAGCTACTACATTAAATAACTTGTTGGTAGTCAAGGTATATTACATTTGATAATCATTTCTTATTACTCGATTAAATCACGTGATATTACATTTTAAAAAAGTTCCATTATGTCATTCTAAAGAGGTTGTAAGAAATATATTTTTTTTTATTTGTTAATTCATGAATCATCTGTGATTTATTTCATATTATAATTTATTTTATTTTTAAAAATAATATCTACATTTTACACTGAGACACGGGGGATTGCTTAGGGATATCTTGGGGGGGAGGTGGGAAAGAAAAGGGGAAGGCCCAGATCAAAATATTTCGACCAAATAATTGGGCATATGGGATGCGAGACATTTAGAGAGGTCAAACAGTTGGCGGGGGACAGAGCCGAGTGGAGACGGGTGGTTGCGTCAAACTAGTCTTAGGACTCAATGATTATCTACATTTTTATAGATATTATTTCATTATATGTATTCTGTTGAGATGTCTCAAAGTATTAAATTCGTAAATGATTTATTCGTCTCAAATCTTAATTCCACCTCTTTCTACATGTATATTGGACTCTTAGCTAATATCTTCACATATTTTCGGTGACTCTTTACAACGATCTTTTGTAAATTCACCTTAGTTATAAAAATGTATTTCACTAATTTTATAAAGAAAATAAGGTTTCTTTATAAAAGAGCGTTTTCGAAATATTTTTTTTTTTATTTGTAGTGACACCAAAGTCTAAACTCAACTTGATGTATTGAATGAGATTCTTAGACTTATTTGGCCAACTAGGTTTGTTTCAGGTTAGCGATAGATTTATTTTTATTTTATTTATTTCTTTTAGTTTTTTCCTCTCAATTTCTTCATTTGACTCGCTCTCTCTCCACTCTTATTTCGAAATAACTAGTAATTTCTATTTCTTTTCACAGTGACAAATCGCTGTTATTTTATTCAAATGAATTTTAAATAAAGAATCCATTGTTTAAATGATAAAAAATATAATAATGAAATAAAAGACACTAGAGACTAGAGAAGATGTTAAGTAAATCTATGCAAGTCACGGACAGGAAATGGAGGCAGAAGGGCCTTCGATGGGCCATCCATGTCAAGTGGCAACTACCCTTGGAAAAGCGCCAACCAAAATTATAATCATCTCACCTCTATTCCCTCCCTCATTATTGAGTCTTCCTTTCATTATTTTATTCAAAATAATAAAGATTTTGAAAGATTCATAAAAAGAAGAAATCTTTTCAATTTTGAAAGTTACCAATTTAATCATATATCTAAGTATCTGCAAAAATTTCTCTAATATCCCGGTGTTAATTTTTGAAAAACAAAATCATTTATACGTCCTTCAAGGTTAAAATCTAGAATTTCAATAATTAGGCCAGTAATACAAAACACGATTTTTCTTGGCGTAAATTAACATTTCCGGCCTCTCTCTTTAAGAGTCCCATTAACTCAGTCACTCACTTGTTTACGAATTCAATTTAAATCTATTTGTTGTATTTATATAACTACATAATAAATCAGGAGAATCTAAATACTTTTTTCAAATAAGATTATTTACAAATTTTAAACTGTATAAAATTCTACGTTTAATTCATATTTTAAATAACATTTAGGGAAAGCGGTGTTGGTTATAGTGAAACATATTAAACACAGGAGTATTTTGACGGGTTATACTGGTGTTTCCAAAGAGGAAATAGAAAATTAAAAAAATTTTAATAAAATTAAATAATAAAAAATATTGTAATGAAATAAAAGACACTAAAGACTAGAGAAGATGTTAAGTTCTGACTGAGTCTTTTGTTAAACCTCCTGAAGGGCCCGTAACCCGAAATATGAATAAAGATAAATAAAAAATCTCCAAAATATAATTAAAAAATTTTTTAATTTTTATTTCCTCTTTGTGAATCACCACTATAACCCGTCAAGACTTCTCCATGTTTACAAATATTACTTACACACGTGTGAATTTTACCCCGGACCATAGTATGTATTGAGACTCATTTAGGTCGTGTCACAATGCCATACTGTCAGCTACATATAATCTTTAACTTTTTGAAAGTTTATATTGGGAAAACTCTTGGGACAAGTTTGCACATGGTGTACATTTTATATCTCACTCCACGTGCAGCCCTTCAGGTCGATTCTTCCGTTGACTTCTGTGGGGCTTCGTAATAGTCGGCGTCACATTGGCTTCGTTTAAATTTTTCTTATTACATCTCGTTTACATTAGAAGCGCCATCAGAACACATTTTCAAAGAATGTTGGCATTCACACAAAACACACAATTTTTCTCTCTTTAATGTGCTGACCTTATCAATACAGAACAGTGTCGTCTTCTCACAAAGAAATACGGATAGAATATTTTTACTTTTGGTCCTTTGTACATATGCAAATCTCAACCTCAGAATAAATTAAACTTTTATATTGATCATGTATTAGATAGGCCTTCTGTTATTGCCTGAGTTTAGTTTATTCTGAGGTTGTGATTCTTGCCTCTAGGGATAAAAAGCAAGCATATTCCATTCTATTTTTTTGTGAGAAGTGATTACTGTTTTGTCTTGACAAGGCTGATAGTATTGACCCAAAGAGAAAGAAATTGCTGTTTTTGTAGATATGTGCCAAATATCCTTTTTGAAAATTGTATTCTGATGGCCTTCAATGGTAACGAAGGCAATAAGAAAATTTAAACGAACGTGCGACATGACTATTTGCAAGCCCTGAAGAAGTCGGCAAAGTCGACGATACGTTGGTGGACAAATGACTAAGTCACACTGTACTTAGCTTTGTCACTTATTTTCCCAACCCTAAACTTTCAAATTATAAACCCAATTCATGGACGGAAATGATAATAATATCTTTAACTTCAATCATCAAAGTGAAATAGCTCGAAAAATTCAAAATAACGTTTTCATAACCGTAATTTATGTAGAAAATCTTGAATGATCAGTGATTTTATATATCACTTTCTCAAAAACTAAAAGGTGGTCCCAAATGAATGTTCTGCAGCTCGTTATGAAAATTTTCAGCTGGTTTAATTTAGTGTTATATATTTAGAGAAATCGGGAGGAAAAAAACGAATCAGTTTTATTTATTCTACCTTTCTAAACCTTTCTTTGAATCATCTACCTTTTATATTATTTTTTAAAAACAAAATCTGTGAAATTGGAGGAATACTAATGCTTTTGAAAAGTTTTGTTGAGTGTATGGTGTCAGGAGACTGGACTGCTACCAAATACTGTATATATCAATACAGGACAAGCCTGTCAAAATCCTATAGAAAATTTAACTGTTTTTGGCATCATGAATTTCAGCGCCGCCATGAGGGCAAGGATGAAATATTGGTGGCCGGGCTGGCCCAGCACCAATGCATGTGCTTATTTCAAATCTCTATTTCAAATTAACCACTTCATGCAGGCCTGGATTTACACTAAGTGCTCTCGGTGCCCACGCACAGGGCGGCAGATTTTGGGAGGTCACGGTGATATAAAGTAATTTTAAATTTCCTTCCTCTCTATGGACTACACTAGCGATCCTAGTGGCCTGACTAGGCGTTATTTTGAATGTGTTTACTATATTTCAAAAAGCATTCTTAACTATTAGTACATTAGTAGCCGTAGTTATACCATACCCACCAACCGCGAACTACAATATATATTTTGAAGACATGAGTGACGGGCGGAAAAAGTTAAGCGGCGGTGCATATAAAAAGTGCGCTTTAACCAAAACCAAGAAGGAGGAGGAAATTTTGTGCAAAATTCCAAAACTATAATTTTTTCACCAAAAAATATGATACAGAATAAATAAATTTAAACCACATCTTTTACATTTATTTCAGTTGTAATTGTATACTTAATATATAACGATTTCTTTAAAGTTTCATGTATGTTCAAGATCAAAGGGTGGCATTTTAAGTAAATCCGGCCCTGCTTACATGTGATATTTTCTATTATGCGATATATGTATTTTCATCCTAACCCACTAGAGTGGGCAGTTTTTATGATACCGAAGATTTTGACAGGCTATCCTGTATTGATATATACAGTATATGCTGCTACTGCTCTTCCTCTTTTAAGACTTTGCCACCGAATGGCGCGCTTATTGGCGGGATTTCGTTTCTTTCCTCCTTCCCAAGGTTCTTGACTCTTGTCATTAAAAAAGCAGAGCCGAAACTCGGTTGCCGAGAGACACCTGTTCTCTGCTCTGCTTGATGACGAAAGGACCAAACCTCGCGAGAGGGAGATAGAACGAGAAAAGAATGTAATCTAGACGCTTTGTAGCAAGACCCAAAGCGACCCTCACCTCCCTACATCTGCTACATGCACTCCAGCTGCTTTGGGAGATGCTCTCCAAATCCAGAACTGGAGAGGTGCAACAAGCCTAAATGACAGATACTCTGCCCTCTTCATCTCTTACTATCTACCCAATTACTCTCTAGTTTCTAGTTTAAAAATTGTTCTTACTTTCCATACGCAGTAGATTTTTTAAATATCTTAAAATCAGCTAAAACTATCTCACTAATTTAAATTAAACGAAATCAGTGCATTAAATGTTGGGGGAGTGGTCAAATTATATTATTACTTCTATCTTTCTTATATTATTAAATGAGCAATTCTTGTATATTTATACAATCGGTTTCTCGAAAACGGCTCTAACGATTTCGCTAAAAATTGGTGTACTTATCAAGTCTCATGAGCTATTAGTTAAATTTTTAATCCGATTGAAATAAAGGAAGAGGGTGTAAATTAGTCATGTCGTAAAGTAAATATTTTAATCGTTCATATCTCGTCTTCGGTAAGTCGCAGAGTCTTGAAATTTGGAACTTAAGGTATCTAGAGGCTACATGAAGTCCCACAAGATTTTGGTTAAAATAGAATTACCGGAACTTGATGTTTACGTACGTAAGAATATACTCCCCTGCGTTTCGCAACCATAAATCTCAGAGCTACGAAATTCGAAACTTTACCTCGGTATAGGCTAGAAGGGGTATTACAAGTTGTTGGTTGAAATCGGAACATCGTAAGTTGACATTTTTTTTCTCTCAAAAACGGCTCTAATGATTTTTTTTAAATTGGTGTAGGTACTTATCAAGTGTCATGAGTTATTAGTCGTGTATAGATTTTAATCCGATTGAAATAAAGGAAGGGGGTGTAAATTAGTAATGTCGCAAAATAAATATTTTAATCGTTTATATCTCGTCTTCGCTAAGTCGCAGTCTTGAAATTTGGAACTTAAGCTATTTAGAGGCAAAAAGTTACCGAGCATCGCTCGGTGCTCCAGGCACTATAATATTAATTGTCGATGCACAATTTATAAAAATTTTATTTCTTCCTAAAAAAGTAAGGAATAAAAATAATTAAGCCCATTTTTAAGCTAATCCTTCCCACTGTCTATATACATTATTTCTGGTAACAGAATCAATAAAATGACATCCGGGACATTGCACTTTGTATTAACTTACAATCTAAATATTTACTTAAATTTATGACTAGCTGATTTTTGTACTATATATTATTTAAGTATTTAAAAAAATCCTTTTTTTATAATTGTAATAAGTCCTACTTGGGAAATATTAGTATTTTTTTATTTAACTTTAATAAATAAATAATGAAGGCAATATTATCCTAACCGCCTTTTTGAACAAGGTTTCAGCCCCCCAAACAATCTTTAAGGATTCGGAAAGATTCTTTCTAGTGGCTCTCACAGTTTCACATGCAACAACACTCGAGTTGATGCTTCCCAGACCCACGAAATGGTATTTTATGAAAGGAGATAATAAGTGATAATGCAATATTATTTAGTTTATATTAGTAGAACCAATTATGAAATTCCATCCTAAGATTTCCACACCCTTTTACACTCCATCTTTTTACATTAACCAACCCCTTTAAAATATAAAATTCTCACATATTAAATTATTAGTTCTTCAAAACTAACCGTTTAGTTTTTAAAATAAATAACACATTTTTAATTTGACGAAGAAAGCAAATGTTTAATAGGTTTTTCAAAATACCGAGAATTTATTGAATTTTGTGAAATTATTAATATTCGCCTCTCTTGTATATTGGAATGTCCAATCTTCTTCGACTTTTAATTTAGACCTTATTTTGACTAAATCAACAATATTTTTCTATTTTAAAATTTTTTCAAATGTGTAATAAATTAAAATGTATCCATAAATAAATAAATAAATCTAATTTTCATTGGCTGTAATCATATTAAGTAATTGTTTTCATATTTTAGATGGATATGATGTCCCAAGTCATTCTCTTCTGTCACACTCAATGACCCCTTTGTTGTTAAAAGCTATTTTTTTTTAATTTTATAATTAATTAAAATTACAAAAAAGTAAAGTTTGAGGAAACGTCAATTACTGAATAATTTGATATCAGCCATATTTAATGCAATCGAATGCATTTGTATATTCGGGGGCGTTGATAAAATCAATCTGAAAAGTTACGGAAAATTAGATATTAATGACAATTCACTACTCTCTAATACAGTGTTTCTCAACCTTTTGTAGATCGGGGAACCCTAGAGGACTTATATTTATTTCTGAGGAACCCCTAGCACTAAAATATGAGATATTTAATTTTTCGTCAAAATATCAACATCATGCTACTTTATAGCTTCAAAATATAACATACCGCCGCCGATAAAGGTGTTGCCACATTTTAAAAATTTGCTAAATTTTGGGGAAATTGGGTACGAAAAAGGTGCATTTTAAATTACAATACCTAACATTTTTATTTTCATGAATAATATTATAAAATTTTTTGGTAATGTCATTGGAATACCCATATGCCCCTTTCGGATCGGATGTTACTCATAAATAATAATCTCATTTATTTGAAAAGCAATATTATTTCAAACGTCATTAATAACAAAATAATAATAAAACAATTTAAATGATGTTTTTTTTCATTTTGTTACTAATGTAACGTAATCGATGTATTATAAGAAATTTAAGGAACAAAAATGGTATCCCTGAGACAATAATAGTGATGTTCATCGCATTCCTAAGTATCAATGGTTTTATTTGACTATAAGGTAATACTTAGACTCTAAATTTAGTATTTTTTTCTTTAGGTCACAAATTTTTTGAGGGGTGATACTACTAACTACTATTTGTTTTTCTATTTTTTCTTTTATTGACCTCTAGGCGCGGAACCCCAAACCTCCCTTTGTGGAACCCTGTGGTTCCGCAGAACCCAGTTTGAGAATACTAAGTGAATTATGTTTCTTTGCAGCTGAAAACAATATTAATAATTAAGTTAAAAACGGATATTTATTCTTCAATATTTTATTAGACATATATTCATTCCCTCCTTTTTGACTGAAAGAGCGTTGAGGTGTTAAACTTAGCGAATGTTTTTCCATAATCTTAAAAAAAGAGTTCCTGGACCCCTGGAAAATCGAAAACAAGTTTTCGTCTCATTATTGAGACTTTTTCAAGGTCTTAAATTTACTTACTGTTTTCACAGTTTAAAAAAAAAAAAAAGAAAAAAAAACTTTTATTGTAAACGAAAATAACATAAAAATAATAATGTTGACAAATCTATTTTAAATGCTCCACATTCCCATTTATGATCTTCAATTTTGGTATGTCTTGCTAATCAATATTCAGGTATAATTGATAGTTCACGAGAGAGGTGGAAAGCTAACGTAGTGTAGTCTTAGTCTTAGACCATCCCACTACCGCTTTCACTTTCTTATCGTGAGTTGTGTGACTCACCCATTGAGAATTCTCAGACAACGTCATCATCCTCCGATGACAACCACCTGGGTCCCAACCACTATTCAGATGAAAACCATTCTTTTCTTTTCTGAGGGAGCAAATGCCTTCACTGTCTAATTCAATTTAACGCTAAAAAATAAGCTATCACATTACTCTATTAATGAAGATCTGAACCTTTATACCTATACTATAGCATAGATCTTTATATATAACAAAATTTATTTAAAAAGTGTTCTAAAATTTATTATTAAATAAGATTGAAGTTATGGGAGTATCATTTTGAATTTCTTAACTGGTACAGCAAAATATAAATAAGTTTACTAGTACCCGAAATGACATTTTTATCAAGAAAATCTTCATTTTGTTCTTCTTGACAACCTTTCAAGCTAGACCTTGCCCAATATAACCTTGAAGATTTCTGTTGTATAATTCTGCGTATATACCCTATGTCTTAACTTTTTCAAAAATCAATAAAATAATTGTTGTTTTTTACTAAAAAAATCAACTAGAGAGGCAGATCTTTGCATTTAGATACACCATCAATCACAAATGCATGTACATATTTAGGACATGTCGATAATCTAAAATATTAAAACAAAAAAACATATGACCCATTTAGATTAAACTTTTAGTGACATTTTAGATCCAATGTATACAAATCATCCGGGTGGCCTTATTTGCTATATATTGAATCAAATAATAGTCGTAGATGGGAGGGGGGGGATAGGAGGTTTGTGCCCCCTTCCTCAGACGGTCGAAAATACTGTACTACAATAGGCAGTGGCGTGGCCAGAAAATTTTCATGGGTGGGGTCAATCCACAAAGGAAACTATTTAGTGGGAATTATTTTTATTAAAACAAATAGTCCAGTTAAATTAACTGAAGGTCTTCTACATTTGATTCAATCGCGAATCTAATGTAGGGAATTTTTGTCAAATATTGAGTGAAAATAATATTTGAACTTATATATTTCTAACTTGAAATAATGATATTAAATAAATTTTAATTTTCCTCATTAATATATCAAAGAATAATTGTTACGTCAACGAGGATTATTTTGACTGCGCTGATTTGAAAAAAGATAAAAATATCTTTTTTTGTGTTTTTACTCGGAAAGTTTTGGGGTAGTTGTAATTCCTTCGACCCTTTATGTTTTTGGGTGTGTTGAATCCGAATCTGAGGTTTGCTAACAAAATTTCGTCATGGAAAATGCTGAATATCTATAAATCTAAGAGGTTAAACATAAAAGTGGTCCAAGTAAACGTTCAAGTCGACAAAATTTCCTAGAGAATGAGATAGAAATCAAGTTTCTAGGATTAGTGGTTTTCATTTTATGAAGGAAAAAATGCGATTTTTTGCAAAAAAATTGCGGTTTTTCAAAACTTCAACCTTATTGCGGCACTGGTTACCATTATCCAATAAAGATGAAACTGTGGTTGAATTGTAGCAAAATTAATCTAGCTTTAAAAATGTATAGAGTGGTCTTTGTCGAAATGGGAAAAAATCGAAAAAAGTGCGAGTTTTTGGGATTTGCGTAAAAAGAAAAAATACACCAATTTTCACCTAGCACTTGAGCACGAACAGTTGGCCGAAGAAAAAACCTAAATAATGAAATTTGTAGGGAATTTTATGAAATTTTATTTTGAAAAAGAGATTATTCACGAAAAGTTGATAGTTTTCGAATTATAAGCAAAAAAACAGCCAAAAAAATGGGATTCTGCCCCCCCCCCCCCCCCCCGTGGCTACGGCTCTTACAATAGGGAGAGTTTATTTTATTTACATTTTTGTTTTCTTCATTCTAAATCTGCTAATCTTTAATTATTAATAACACAATGTTTAAGGTCAAAGCCATCTCTCTTGGAACAATTAGATTTTTGTGAGACTATCTAAGTTCTAAGTTATAGAACAAACTTTAAATATAACCTTTATTATTTTGACTGATCTATTAGCCATTTCCAATCCACTTTTTATTACATTTACCTTCCCATAACCAATTTAATACACTATGTGTACTGTGTGTTTATTTGCATCAAGCAGATGACAACCTCATTGATTTCTCTTTATTAATACACTAAACATCAATACATTAATTTACATAACAATTTAGTATAACAAACCAAAAATTATTGTATCTAATAAAGTGTAAATGTAGTCTATATCCGAACCTAAATTTACAGTGCCCCCATTCCCCCAGAAGAAAATCCTGGAGGCGCCCTTGACTCAAATATATTTTTATATTTTATTTTCTTATTGTGTTTAAAAATGTCTTAAACGTTGATAAAAATAATTTTCAACCATGATTTTTTTCTAACTATATGAACTATCTCTAGATTCCGATACCCACGATAACTCAAGAGTAGAAATTTCGTTAAAATTTATTCATATATAATAAAAGATGCTTACTTCAAAAATTGTATTGCAGTTTCATTAATTTAAGATGAGTGTTTTAGGTTGGACTAGAAAATAATAATCTATCTTACACCACAAGAATGGTCAGATTCAAAAAAATATTAGATTTGAAATTAAAATTAGGGCCAAAAGTTAAAACCTTTTCCAAGACTAACAGGCAGAATTGATTTTTTTCTAATCAATTGTTCTTCTTTACATAAATTCCCATATAAATAATTATTTGTAATTTGATTGTAATCTTATCATTACTTTTATATGATAAATGTGTGAATGGAAACAAATGAAAAAAAAAACTTTCATCTATCTGGCGAAAGCGATTGATTTATTATTTATTTACATGTCTAGAAGTCTACTTTTCATTTTTATTATTGTTACTTACCTTGTAAAGCAGGAGCTTATTAGACTCCCTTCGATTTTCGTCTGTCTGACTGGCACAAAGTAGGTCGTAAACTAAATATGAAGACGCAGAATTAAAATTTACAAGAATATCATTTTAGCTGAAATTGAAAATAGTATTTAAATTTTAATAGAATCATTATTCAGCGTCATTAAAGTTTCTGGGGAGGGGGGGGGGTTGGCTTTTTCTGTCATAAGCCAATTTTCCTTTTCTTCCTTACCTTAACAACTCGTTATTTATTATACATGTATATTAATATAATTTTGAAAAATGATTATTATTTATTTTATTAATTTTTCTGTTAGGTCTTTTTTTGTAATACATTAAGGAACATTACTTAAAAAAATTGCATATATAGGCTATTTCATTGCATATTTATACATTTTTTCTTGCATATTTAGGGGTTTTTACTGCATAGTTCTCTGGTTATAAGATATGATCGTTTTATTATAAAAAATAAATAAATAATAATAAATTGCTTGTATAGCTATTTTAAAAAATTCTCCCGTAATGCGCACATGGCATTGATTAGTTTCTATTTATTTTTTATATCGATCTATTGTGTTAAAAATAGAGCATACTAGTAATTAGAAAAGCATTTACCATTAAAATGTCTCTTTTTCTTTTACTAAGCCAGAAATTTTAACTCAATTGAATTTTATTGAAAATATTTGCCATTTTTTTTTTTTTTTTTTTTTGAAATAGCATAAATAATTGGAGATGAATTGGCCTTGATGAATTTGTTTGCTTAGTTCCTCTTCCTCTCAACAAATCCAAGGACAATATATTATTTTTGATCGCAGTTGCCATTAGAAGTATTATTATTGCACTCTTTTATGTATCTAGTTGTTACTCTTCAACCAAGCATTATAATTTTTCTTTATAGGTACCTATATGATTTTTATTTTATTTTATTTTTTTTTTATTTAAATTTAAGAATCAATTAATTTCCTAATTAATTACCTATTTTATATCTTTGGACTCTTCCTGGCCACTTAAAAATGCTGCATTTAACAGATTTAAACTACCCAAGGGCATAAAAGAGAATTCCAAGTTTTTTCAACTTAGACTCTCTATCAAATAATTAGAAAATTCATAAAATGTTATCATTTCGATCACAAGGCCTCCACCTCTACTTCTGGAGTCGTCTTAAAGTATTAATAAATACAGCGAGAATCCATTGAGTCTCCCATGGCCCTTAGCAGTGAGAGCAAGTGACCGTGCTCCCCCTTCTGAGTTTTTAAAACACCTTATATACTTAATATATGAATAATTTCAAATTTTCGAAAATCACGATCGGTGTGACATCTCTTTGATAGATTTAATATTTACATATAAAATACCTTTTAATACCTAGTGGCAACCACTCGGGGTCTTACCAAACGGGGAAAAAGTAGCTAAACAAACATACTCCTAAGCGTTTTTGTTCCCCGTTAACTAACTAGCGTTTATTATACAAATTTATTTGAAAAAGTTTCATTGATTTTCTCCCCCTCCCTTGGAAAATCCCCCCCCCCAATAATCATCACTCTCTCTTAGCTTGGACAGAGGGACTACATGCTATTGAATATCTATGAAGATGATTTTGTATTAGTGGGCATAAAGTTTTTTTTTTTTTTTTTTTTTTAAATATTGATGCAAGATCATCAAGAAAGGGAAACATCAATAACTCTCAGTATTAACTCTCGGATTGTGAAAAATGCCAAATTTGCCAGGAAGTGTACCTAGTCTTTGAAAAGTTTTCACTTTTTTTTCTCAATTTTATTTATAGTTTTCTTTATAACAAAAATATTATATTGCTTTTTTATTACTATCATATTTTTCTTGAAACCAAGTCACATATTATGTTCCATGACAGTAAGAGAGTTAAGTTCAAGTGCTCGTTTTATAAATATTCTTCGAATAAGAATCGATTTCAGTGTTGATTTTTTTTGAACGTTTGAAATTTGTTTTAGAATTGGAATCAATCTCTACCTGGCTGTCCATCATCTGAGACTTTTATGTATTCCTTCACTTTTGTTTGTTATATACAACTGACAAGAGGCCTCTCCCTTTAGAATAGGGCAGCGCCGATGAGACCCCAATAGGTACCAACGAGCACCAGGTACCATCATTGAATGGTTGATTGAAGATCGATACCAGACAAAAAGCACCAGGAAAAAGTACACAAATAACTAAATGACTCAACCCTGGCAAATTTTTACATTGATTTCAGAACACTGAAAGATTTCCTCTTCTGGCTCTACAACTGTCGATTTTGCATACTTTTATTATTAATTGGGAAACAATCTTTCCATTTAAATCACTATTACTGGTTCTTTATAGAACACTCTCAGACTTTACTAAAACATGTTTTTGTTTCGTTTGAATTTAACTATAAAATTAATGACCTGATTTTTTATATTTACTTAAAAATGTATTTGAAAATTCTCTCATTGATATTGATCTCCAAATACTTAGAAGGTTTGAATCTGAGTAAAAGTAAAATTAGAAAGAGAAAGATAACTAGTGTGAGAAAGAAATGTAATGTTGCCAATTAGAAAAGATCTTTGAGGACCTAATTTCAAGGTCTCTGAACTTGGTCTAATTAATTTCTTTTATACATTTTATGGCCATATAATTGTTTGCCTTCATATTTAAAACTAATTAATTTTATTGTTGATTTACCGTAATAATAAACAAAAAATTATTTGAATCGATATATTTACATAGAATAGTCAATGAAATGGGAACATAGATTTTGTAATCATGTAAAAAGTTATTTTAAAACAGCTTAATACACATTTCAAATAATATTTATCATCGCATCTACGGTAGATATAGCAACATTGAGTCTTGTCTGCACTAAAATTAACTAAATTTTAAAACCCCCATTCTTAAGAGAATATGGGTTGAAGTTGATCGAAAAAGCAATATTAATGAAATTATTGTAGCAATGGACGGAATTAGTGCGAATTGATTTCGGGGTTGATATATAATTTAGGGGAAATTACCTACTGAGCCACTGGGAACTCCAGCATTAGTAGGGAAAGAAGTAGATGATATTCCATCAACGATCACCTTAATACTATGATTTGAAAGAAAACTTTCGCACCAGATGTAGAGCGAGGTATTAAAGCCAAAAGCAAGCAATTTGCCAAAAAGATTTTTGAGCCAGACTTAATCGAAACCCTTTGAAATGTCCAAGGTACTCGCCGGAATCTTTTATAGACCCTTATTTATTTGAGGTCTGCTTCTCCTTCGAACCAATTAATAAAGATATTAGTCGTAAAGTATAAAAACAGAGGGTTCAACAACCTATTTATCACACCACCCTTTCGTATTCTTTGATAAATGTTAGTCTCTCTTTGGTATAGGGCACATTTTCTCATCATCATGTGGCACTTCTATTTATATAGAATTACTTATATAGAAGTTATTTGTTGGTCTTCCCGTCTGCCCATCACGTTAATTTATTATTTCGATTATACGAGAGAAACCCTCCATTACAAACTGGTTGGATTATAATTTCAATTTGAATGCTCTGAATTTGATCTTCAGCTTTAATTTCAATACTAGAAATTACTAAGACCATAAACCAGGTCACTCCTTCTCCTGCTGTTTCTTGATGAGTACGAATTCAAGAGCCGTGAAAGAATCAATCCTTTTTCATCCACTCTATTTGTTAATCGATCTGGGCAGAGGCTCAACTCAATCTTTTTCATAAGATGACTACATCAACGTTTAAATAGTAGTTAATAGCGTATTTCCTGCTCTATCTCTCTTTCTCTCGTACGTACTAACTACGTTATTCTCTAGTCAATTATAGGGTGTCCTTCCTGAGACGGAAGCACGCAAGTCGACTGCGGGGGTGACTCCGGGAGGACACAAAGTCCTGGGAAAAACATTCAATGGTCACTCGTCTGAGACCACGTAACAGGTGGTGGCAAAAATACTAACCGACCCTTGGGATAGGAGTAATCTAGTCAAGAGGAAGGAAATAGTACTTCCTATACTATTGTATTAATTCGTTTCTATGTATTAGTAAGAAAATTTAAAAATGAAACTTAAGAATTAGAGAGAATGTTAAACAAATTTTTGACCCCCTCAATTAAGGTGAAAAAAAAGTAAAATACTAAAAATTAATTCGAAAAAATCCGACTTCCCCATTTTAGTAATAACTTATATTCAATTATTGATTCAACGACCCTCTTTTTTTATTGATCCATTTCATTCTCAAGGTGTTTCAAATTCTTTTTTTTCTTTATTTGACTTTTGGTCGGTTACTGAATTTTTTTAATTATAAGAACCAAAAATATTTTTATAATTAAAAATTTCATCGTCCTAAATACGGCAGCAATAGTACCTCAACTTGTAAAGGATCCGATTTTCCTCCAATTTTTAGTTGCATATTTCATGGGACATACATTCTTTGTCTAAAAGTCGGTAATGTGAGATTTGTTGACCTCATTATTTTATGACCACCACCTTATTTTATCGTTTTTCGAAAACTAAAATGAAATATGATCTCGAGTGTGACACAGGAGTCACATGAATTAAAATAGTAAAAGGGTCTTCAAAAACATTCTTTTATGCAACACTTATATTTATTTGAAAATAATTGTTAGGGTGTAGGGTTCATTGAGCCAATTTTAAAATATATTCATAATCTAGTCAAAAAGTCGCGGGACGAGGGCAATTCTGGTCGTGCCGGTTTTTAGTACAGCAAGGTGTTTAAAAAGTACTTTTCTGACGACGGAATTATTTTCAAAATAGACGACCCGGTTGGGCGGGTCTTAAATTATGCATTCCTCTCCCCCCACTCAGCGTTCCGGAACAGCAATTTATGCTCAGGGAGAGTGAAGCAAAGAGTAAAACCAACCCCTTGATGGGAAAAAAACCTTTAATCATGAACTTATTCAAGAAGAGAAAAAAGAAAATCACGCGTGCAAAATGGGCGTTTAATTTACAAATAGAAGACAGCGAATGACAAAGTAGATTTCTGCCTTATTCTTTCGCCTCTATCTATCTTTGTGATCTTAATTTGTTTAGGTTAAAAGAGGTACAAAAGTAAATGACTTCCTCAGGGAAAAATCTCAAATATATTCACAGTATATAACTGTTAATTCTAGTGACACGAATTACATTTAATATATACCATTTATATAATCTTGTTCTTGTTAGTTTAAATATATATAATAGATAATAATGTGAATAAACCTTTTCAATCAATTCTTTAATGATAATTTGAAAATAATCCTTCATAATTGAATAATATTCATTATTTTTACACGCCTTATATTCTATATCAAAATGTTTTTGTCCTAGTTTTGTTTTCAATTGATTATTTTTTTTTAACTCTCTTATTTCTCGTCCTGTAAAAGAATATTGTCGTTTTAAATTTATCCTAACAGATAGCAAAATTATTGTCAAACGATGATTTCAATTAAAGAGTTTCTCATTTCTCCCATGAACTCCCTTCCACTTGACCTTTCGCTCGTTTCTGTATTGTCTCTGGTCAGTTCCCATTCTAATCCGAGGCTTCAAGATTTTCCACTTAATTTATCCAGTTATTTTTGTATAGTAAATACTCCACCAGAATCACTCCGTATCGATAATTTATAGACCCGGGGTCCGTCATTTCAAACCCTCAAAAACTGGGTGCACAAACACCTCCTCTTATATTATTAGTATTTTTTTCATACTGGTGGTCTGAACAAGATTTTTGTCCTGTTAGAAAAATTACGTGAATCCCCACCTAAATATTCTTTGTCTTAAAAAAATGATGTTCCTCGTGGATCTAAAGATGGTTATAAAATTATTGGTTCATTAGTCCAAGTTTTAAAATAAATCCAATCTTTCGCTTATTTTAAATTCTGTATGTTATTCTAGTTTTTTAAATTTATAAATTAATTCGCTTAATCAGGAGAAATTTTTGTTTTACTTAGCTAAAGTTCTATTTTCCCTAGTATTCTAGTGATGACTTTTCTCTTAAAATTCTTTCATGTTCAGCAATATTACTATCCATCATCCACCATCCGTTTGCCTTTTATAACTGAATTGCGGTTTCATCCATTTGTTCCATGAGCAACTTGATATGGTCCTTTTCCCCTTCACGTTCTCTCTCTGTCCCTTTCTCAATTTACGTTTACGGTTAGCCATTTTAGCTGAATTTGCACTTGGGCTTAAAGGGAAATTCTTTGTTAATCGAAATGATGTCATCGCATGTCAAATTGCACTGAGACATTCCGATATTCACCACTACTAGAAAAACTTTAATAACCATTTAATTAAAAATTAAAATTAACTCATCTCATTTTATAAAAAGTTAATTTAATATTTCATGACTCTTATACATATACAATATATAATAACTAACATTAATAGTATATCATTAAAATTTAATAATAATCTATGATTTTGTAAAATGAATTAAAATAAAGAGAAAAACTGAAGGAAGAAAGGATGAAGAATTCACTGGAAACTTTTATTCTAATTTTTGAGTCACCGCTCTTAACTACAATAGAAGGAAATTTAAAATGATACATTTGAAATCTCGCTTATATTTTTAGAAGACTCCTTTTTATTTTTAGTAATACTTTTATTGTATTATGGATATTGGGACAATTGTGAAGGTCATAATATAAAATATAATTTGACAAGCAAATAATGAATCCTTGATTTGGAGGAGGGGGGGGGTTGACAGGGACATAATCCTATTAACGTTAATATACGAGCGTTAGGTACTAGAAGAGGGGATGGGCCATAAACTAATTCAATTATTGAAGGGGAGTTTAAAATTCGACCACATTTCTATATTTTATTTTATTAATAAAAAAAATCATTGTTTTAATACTGTTGGTTGGTATAAATAAAAAATATTATTGTTTTAGCCATACATAGTCTTCGACTTAGATTCATCCCGTCTTGACCTCATATGCAGAGCGAGCGAGTAACCGATATATAAGGATTATGGTTGAGATTAGAGTTGTTGGAAGAAAAAGAAAAATAATCCAATTTATAAAAATTAGTTTTCTTGCCTTGGCTAGTTCAAAAAAATAATTTTCTATATATTTAGGTTAAGCTTAAGAGGGGAAGCAATAGTTTAATGTCAGATTGGTTGCTCTAATGATTAAGATAGGCGGACCCATTGGAATAATAATCTAAATAATAATCAATGTGTATTATATCTAGATGTAGAGCTTCAGTTTACAAGGCTTCCATTGATTATTGACTCATGAGTATTTATTATATATTGTTTAATTTTTGAATAGTAAAAAAAAATTCTCCATAACAGCCCGTGACGATCATAACAATAAATAAAAATTACGGGCCAGCTTCAGGTGAAGCCCATGAAAAAAGTACTTGTATTAGAGAATCGACGATGGAAAAAGAAAACTTCAATTTACTCGTACGCGTAGAGGACCTTAAAATATAAAGTTTACACATTCTTCTACTTATATATTTTATGTCCACCGAGCATCATATAATTCTAATATATTCACATATAGCATGAATAACATAGTAATGAGCAGCTAATCCATCCTATCTTTGAACATGATAAGGAATCAGAAATTTCTGAACCCTCCTTTTTTTCCTCATCATTTGCATTTCTTTTCAACTTCCCTGTTAAATTTTGATACTAAAAAGTTATCATGACAAAAAAAAAGAAAGCAAACTTCATCACTTTCTACAATGAAGTCAGTTGTCCACTTGAGCGGTTAATTAAATCATTTCGAATATGAAAAGGCAGGAGACATGTGCCTGGCTGCGGGGGATGGAATGGGGTTGGTCGGAATCTACCCCCAGGCTGATCCATCTGCCAGCCGACCAACCTCTTTTGTTCCTGGATAATGCAAATTGCAAAAAAAAAACTTGTTATTCGAAGGACCCCCTCCGAAGGGCGAATTCAGATCATCGAAGCCCAGAGCCCACAACCTCTACCCCCAATGTTACATTCCCTTTTTTTCTTTTTCCCGCTCTCCTACGTTTTTCACAAAATCCGTCACGCAATATCCATCAAACTGCCATTTCATTTTCTTCTCACTAATCTTCAAAAATATTTTGAAAGATTTACTCTTACCCTGGGGATATTATTTCTTCATAATATAGATTTTCATTGGCTTCATAAATGTATATCCAACCCGCGGGCCGCGTGAAGACCCCACAATATCAAACGAATAAAAAAAATACATCACATTTTTTGATTAATTTTAAAGATTTCTAGTCTTCTCCATCTATTAGATGAGATATCTAATTTGCGTTTAATTAGCTAAACGGAGAACGATTACCAGCATTATTAGTTGCATGGCAGATGGTATGGAGGAATATGGAACAGTGCCTCCCCTCAATTAATTGTTCGAGTACTATTATTTGAAGGCAAATTTTAAATTTAATTTATTGCTTTGTAGGTACCGCCCAATTTGTGAACAATAGTGTCCTGATTACTCAACTCAAATGAAAGCAGAAGGCAAGAAATTTCAAATTTGGACTATAGGCTTGAATGCTTTCTTTTTACCAAAGATGCTAGAATTTAATTCCTAGTTGGGGTTTTTTTAATTAAAAATTATATAATATATAACAACATTTAATTCGTTTAGTATATTCCACAAAATATATCATGTTGTAAAAATTATTAATTAATTTTAGAATCATATTTTTAACTTGTTTGGCGGTATTTAAGTGTAATGATTTTACGATTAATATATTTGAAATATAGTAAATTAATATTTATTTAATGCCCCCCTCCTATTTGTAATATTCACAATCTGGTAGAGGGTTCTATAGTAATTATAATCATATAAATAAAGCAGCCGGGCTAATGTTGAGCTTCTCCAATCATCCTGTAGGGTAGGTAATGTATGAAGAACCACTGATACAGTTGCATAATATCCAGGCGCCCGCTTTTTAAAACAAGTGCCAATCAACTCTAATTTTATTTCTAATGTTATTACTTATTATGTTTTATTAGTCTACAATCATGGCTTGTTAAAATCAACATTTCTTAAACGATGATCGAAGTTAAGCATCTGCTAACAGGGTTAATATGCAGATAGATGACATGTCCACATATTTACAGCCTTCTCAATCACATTCCATACATTATATATGTTACGCCTAATTTGTGAAATGGCCTATTGCTGAAAATAGGTAATAAGCAAATTGCTTGCCAATTTCTGGAATTAAGAAAGGTCATTGACGATATTAAGTAATAAGCAAAACTTATTTATTTTAAACATAATGTCAACTTTAATTAATAGACCATAGACATGTAAGTGGCAACATATATGCCAAAAAATATAAAAGTATTTTTTAGTAAACATATTATACTCTCGATAATTTTTAAACAAAATTTTTATCTTCTATAAATAAAAATCACATATACTTAATTAGGATATGCACTTTTGTTTAGTTTAGATAAATAAAATATTAAATATAAATAGTTTGATTTCTTTACTTAGAACTACTGCTAGATTGAAATCGTCAATAAGAAAAATTCGGGAAATCTGCAAGTGATTTGCTTAATTCATGAATTCGGCAATTGTTGCCTACTTCCAATAATGAGAAATTTTATAAATTAGGCGTAACATTTACACTGATTCTATACATATTTATGTTTGGTGTATATAAAATATGTACACTGAAAAAACAATTTATTTATAATAAATATATTGATAGATTTGAGCATTTTTAATGAGCTCTTATTTACTCCAAAGATATTTTATTAATAATCAAGATATATCGAAATCATTCCAAATATGACCAAATTTTTAGGTTTCTAATCTAAATATATTATATACTTGAGTGATCTATTTTATTCTATTATATATCTCCTAATATCAAATGAATGACTTGTTTACTTCTAGTGAAACCTCTTATTATATCTAAACGAATGTTTTTTTATCATAAAACGACTTAGATTTTCTGCAAATAGTGATATCTTAATAATTAAAATATTAAAAAAAAATTAACAAAAACATTTTTTACATTATTAATTTTTTTTTTTAATTTTAAAACCCACTATAAGATTAGAAGAAATATTAATATATATTAAAATTAGATTACCGTGTACCTTAAATCAAATATAATAATTCAAATTTTTACCTAATTAATTCAACCAAATGAATAATTAAAATAAATATTTATATAATGCTTTGATTGAATATAGATTCTAGTCAGGAATACATATATTTATTGTAAATAAAAAATATTCATGTTTATTAATTTCTTGTCGTAATTACGTATTATTCCATTTAAATACCCAACTATTAAATTTAACTATTCCACTATTTTACTCAAATAACAATATTTTCATAATTTACTTAATGGTGCTTGGTTCAAATAGCGGCATCTTAACTATTAATATATCTATAGTTGTTCCAAAAATATGAGAATACTTAAAATACCTATATCATTTATTCATATAGTGTAAATTATCTTCTTCTTTTTTTGGACTGTCTCATCTATATCCACTTAATTCACTTATCAGTCCGTCTCCAAAAATTACTCCAATCTTATAATTATTTAATTTTACAAAGAATTACAATAAATGAAATATGGTGTACATTGATAAACATTAGTTCACATTCGAGATTTACATACATATCACAGGGTGAAATCACAACGATCCGATCCATTTAACCAATTTTTTTCTCAATACTTTCTTGTCACACGACATATTTTTTAGATCATTTAGGAGTTTATTAAAATATTTAATTGACACAAAATAGGCATTTTTTGAGTAATTGACTTATTAATCTTTGGCAGGACAATTGATCTATGTCTAGTTCTGCCACTATGTCATTATACATCATCTTACACATTAATAATAAACAACAGAGTTAACAATAAAAGATTCATCAATACCCAAGACAGATTGCACCTTAATTTTTTAATATGTCTAGCCAGTATAGTGATAAGTAGTTTCGTTGCATTATCATATGCACCACCACACACAATTATACCATAGTTAATTATACTCTCAAACAGAGCCTGATAAATTACCCTCATAGCCCTTGCATCCAATATTGCACATAACTGCAAAACGTAGAGCTGTCTAATTTCTAGGCACGTAGATAGGAACCTTCCTGATATTCTTTGATTCGACCTCATTGGAATTCCGTGATAAAATATCAATGTTAGGTGTCAACTTAGGTTCTGACCTTTCTTGGAATGACCATATTATCTCAGTAGCAAAAGCTGCAGCATGTAAGCTTGGCTTTCTTTTTCGAACCAAACGGTTTTTCACCCCCACTCAACTCCTTATATTATACAAGGCTCAAATTCGCCCCTGTCTTGAATATTGGTCTCATCTTTGGAGAGGGGCCTCCAAGCATTCTCTTAATACCTTAGATGCAATTCAGAGGCGGGCTATCAGACTTATAGGCGATCCCGCATTAACTGACACTCTCGACTCCCTAACCCATCGTAGATCTGTCTTCGCCCTTTCCCTTTTTTATAGATATTACCATGGCTTTTGTTCTGACCAAATAAAATCGATAATCCCACCAAGGGCTTCATTTGCGCGAACGACGATTTTCTAAGATTCAACACCCCTACGCGCTTAAACTGGATACTAATCGAACAAACGCATTCGCCAATTCATCTATCCCATCTAGAGACTGGAACTCTCTTCCCCCGACCGTCTTTCCAGCAAATTATAACCTTCAATCTTTCAAGACCAGCATCCACAGATACCTTCGACTCCTACCTAATCCCTAAATCTCTTCTTATCTTCACGATGCAAGGGTCCACCGCGGACTACAGAGGTTGTACCTTCTTGGCGCAACTTCTTATCATTATAAAAAAAAAAAAAACTTATATATATAAATACAAAATTTATATATCTGGTTTTCTTGATAATTTGCTTTATATGATAGTTCCATCTCATATGACAATCTATATAGATTCCCAAATATTTACAATAGTCAACTCTTTATTTCTTTGCTATCAATATACAATTTAATAACTATAAATATATCGTTTTTTCAGTGTATGTTTATTTGCATCAAGCAGAAAGAAAAACATCATTGATTTCTCTTTATGAATCAAATATTTTGACTAGTGGGTGAATGGTTGTTAGCTTGATTTTGAATGTGGTCTGTCCCATGGGTTGACGAACGAGCTGTCATTCAGTCAGTCTGCATTTGTTGTACGTTACTGCGTCTGAAGACGCGCACGCGCATTCGTTTGCCGGAACGGCGGCCGCTCTTCCGTCAGTTGCTGTTTTGCCTCTGTTCAGGCATGGGTTGGTCGCCCGCCCTTCGCCCTAAGGATTTACGCTATCACCAGGTAGGACTTCGACGCCGCCACCAGACAAACGCCCTTTCACTCTCGCTCCAATTCCAAATAAGCACACCCACTTACACTTTTTGATCTAGAATATAACATATACCTGGTGAGTTTTTTATCTTGAGACAGTCTTATAACTCAAAAACAGTGCATTATATGAAAAAAAGTTTCAAATAAAAGTATATTTATATCAGGTGGGGAAACTAAACTATGCTATTGTTTGTCGACCTAGAACAAGATTTCAAGGGTATTTCGAGGTCAAGTTCTGTTTTTTTAAATGGAAACCTATATGTTTCTGTACATATTCTTAATCTAGAAAAAAAACTGAACAACTTTTATTAGAACTATTTTTTTATACGACATCAAATAAAAAAAATTATAATAATTATTTTTGACAATTTAATTGAATGTAATGGAAGGCAGCCCAGGGGTAGTGAGGAAAGAAAAAAATTAACACATATCAAATAAGGTGTAATTTATTGGAATCCTTCTTCCTTTCCTTTCAAGCCGAGGTTTCGGAGGATTCTTCCCTCCTTCTTTCCCCTTGAAACCCTGAAGAAGGAGGGAAGAATCCTCCGAAACGTCGGTTTGAAAGGAAAGGAGGAAGGATTCCAATAAATTACACCCTATTTGATATGTGTTAATTTTTTTTCCTCACTACCCCTGGGCTGCCTTCCATTACATTCAATTAAAAGTTCTACCAGTCCGTCTCTCTCCAGAGAAAATTTCGCTGCAAAAAAGTTTTTGACAATCATTCAACTTAATTATTAAATAATAATGATCAAATATTTAATTTTTATTTATTTATTTATTTTCTATCTATAAATAAATAAATAAATAAAAGATCAAATATTTAATTATTAAATAAATAATTTAATAATTTTGCCACACTGTTCTGTGACATTCCAGAGTGTTATCGCAAGTTTTCTGGATGAATTCCTGTTCCAATTTCGTTATTTTGGCCTGTTCCAGTTTCTTAGTACCCTTTACATTTCCTGATTTTATTTTAAATAGATTTTCAACTCGATAAAATGAAGCTTGTGAGGGTGTATTCTTATCAGGAAAACGCTCGGGATCCATTTCAATGGCAGCCCCATAACAATTCTTCCACATTCACCATAAATTAAGACCATTTTAATTCTGTCTTCAACAAAAAGTGCTCCATTTTTATTATGATAAAACAATATACCTAACTATCTACTGGATTGACGCGAGAAATGAACTTTTTTAAACTCAAGAATTTTAAATAGTTCTATTAACTAGAAAATAATCTCTTAAATCTGTGTACACCTACGTATAATGCAGTTTTAATATCATTATAAACACTTATTTTTATTGTTGTGACTTTTCGATTTAATAAATATTTATTTAATAATTAATTATTTGATCATTATTATTTGATAATTAAGTTGAATAATTGTTAAAAATAATTATTAAGATTTTTTGTGATTTAATTGATTTAATATTTTTTTTATTTGATGTCGTATACAAAATAATTCTAATAAAAGTTCAGTTTTTTTTCTAGAATCAGAATATGTACAGAAACATATATGTTTCTATTTAAAAAACAGAACGTGACCTCGAAATACCCTTGAAAGCTTGTTCTAGGTCGACAAACAATAGCTTAGTTTAGTTTCCCCCCTGATATAAATAAACTTTTATTTGAACCTTTTTTCATATAAGACTGTCTCAAGATAAAAAAAACTCATCCGGTATATAAAAAAGGAAATCTGACAATTTTTGTATATACATAATTTTATTTTATTAAACTATTAGTTTAATAAAAAATATGAGTTTTTAATTCATCACACTCAGAATGTATTTTAATCGTGTAGAATAAAAATCTGTTAGTGTCAATGGAACCCTATTAGTGTCAATACAATATCTGTCTGTGAGATTTCGAATGCTCTTGTGCTGGCGTTTGTATGAAAATAAAATGAATGAATGTCCGGCTATCAGACCAACCAGCTAACTAAGATACAAACATTAAATTACAAATTATATGTATTTATTTTCCCCAAAACAAGAATCATATTAACATTTTCATCGGATAATTATTTTAGGGAGGGATGAATTTTTTGTCAAAGATGAAAATAAAAAAAATATTTTTTTTATCATGGGCTGTTTTGTATCTTTGTAAAAATCTGATTATAATCATAATTAAGCTGATTTTTTTTTCAATTTAATTCACTTTTAAAATGCATGTTGAATGCGGTCGTCAAAGTACTCATTTTTTACACTATTTTTGTACCTAACTGGATCTCCAAATCACAAAACATAAAATTATGGAAAAATCTAGAAATATGACAATTGTCTATTTAAGAACGAATTTGGTATCTCAACTATTTTGGAGATAGCTACTCTCAGTATGTGAGTTCTACTTACGAAAGTACTCCCACTTAGCCTCTTAAAAATAAAAGATATAATAATTTATCTTGTCAAAATTTCTGTATTTTACTTTTTGAGTGGGCAAATTTTAAGTCCGCTCTACTTTAAAATAACAAAATTAAAGTTTTATATTAGGATTAGATTTGATAGGACTGATTAGATTTTGGTCTAACACTAATTTTGCTCACTTTTTTTTAACTCTTGAAAGATATTGTTTGAAAAGGCTAAACTATAACACATATTTGTTACGTAGTTGTATTTAATCACTCCAGATTTTTTAAAAATCTAATTAGGCATGTTATTGGATATTAGAGAATGACTGTGATTAATCCTTTACCAAATTCATAAATATATAAAATCACTGCTAAATATTATGCACATTTGTACATTGTCAAATTGATGATTACCAGAAAAAAAATTAAAAATTTAATTTTGATTAAACACCATACTATCTTCATATTTTCAGAGACTTTATTGTATTGATTGTTATAATTCGATTTATTCAAATTTACAGACAATCACTTTTATGTAACTTTTGGGTTGCGACTGATCCAAAGTAGTATTCTAACTGTAGCTATTTTTTTGTTTCATTATATAAAAATACTTTTAAAATTATGTTTCTCGAATAGGTGATAGTTTTAAAGATATTTAATCCGAGAGAAAGGAGAATCAAATAGGGGAATGGGCGTTATCACCAAACAGATAAATGGTTGACAACTTGTACATAATGTTTCTGATAAAGTCCTTTCATCATCTCCTATAGTCAATTTGTAGGGTTCAGTACCTGAAAAGATAAAAACTGAACCATTATTGTAGGACTTGGTTGATTGTACGTCTTTAATTTTTTTTATCGTGTCTTTAACTACATAACTTTTAAAACTTTCTATTTAAGAAGTATAGTCAGAATTTGAATGCTTCACAGATAGTCAGAGTCAAGTAAAAAAATAAAATAAATACCAATCATAACAATAATAAATCATTGAAGCACTTGTATAAACTTAAAAATTACTGGTAAATCCCTTTAATTGATTTTTTAAAATTCTATTAAACTTGTAAATTTTTTTTTGAAGTTCCAGTCTCGTGTGTGTCGACTCACAAGGTATTTGTGTCTTTCTATAACTTCCTTACACTTTGATTTAAAAATCTAAAAACTTTGACTAAAACTATTTTAGTTCCTATAAAATAGTTAGTTTAGACGACAGATCAAAAAAGTTGGGAACACCTCACTATGCGAGTTCTATTAGCACACATGACCACTTGTATTTATTTTTATCTTTATTTATTTATTTATTTACTTTAATAATAAACGGACAGAATGTTCAAATGATATATAAAAATATAAAATCGTATTAAATTCATTGGAGGAGACTAAAGAGGCAGACCCCCTACATATACAAAAACATGTCATTAAAATGCATACATATAATTATAAACAATTGCGTTCAATTTATTTATAGTGTATAGTCATAGAAAAATATTTCAATTTAATAGCAAAAAGGTATGCACATTCATTTTTAAATACATACATTTAAAAACGTGTAAATTTGAATACCAACATATTTGGAGTGAGTTACATATTTACTTCTACTAAAACAGGCAATGTAGCAATGCCTATAAGGTATATACATATATATATAACGTTCCATTATTTAGAAAAATGGTCTTTAAGACCTATTAATGTCACTTAGATGCACCATGTCTGGAATTGGGCTCATTTTATAAAGACAATAGCCACGATTCCTACAATTCAGACCCACCCACCTAAGAACTAACTGCGACACTTATTCAATTTCAAGGTCTATTGATTAAAGAAAAACTATTTTCTAAATAAATAAGTATGAAAACATTAATTAAAAAGTAATCAGTAATAATATTAAAGACAAATTGCCGATAGTAGTAAAGATTTCTTTAAAAAATCAAGAGATTGTAAACTATTACTAAATTCAAAGGGGTGAATACAACACTTCTGACTTAATAAAAATTATCCACAACACCTTGAATTTCAACATCTCTTGATTTTCTTTAGTAATTATATTTATTAACTTTTTATTAATATATAATTAATTTCTCTAATTTGACCACGAAGAGGGCTGTTAGCGAATCACCTGATACGCGCCTTCTATATATGTAGAAAAAAAAGAGAGAGAAAGGATTATCAATTGAGTATTAGCTCATCATTGTTTGTGAATCAAAGAACTTATTCTACTAGTGGAATTTTTTCCTTCTTCGTTCATCTATTGGAAATTTCAATAGGGACTCCTTTCCTAGATAGGGATAAACTTATTAGTTTCTCTCTTGAAATTTTATTAGAGAGCCATTCATTCTTTTCTATCCGTTTCATAACCACGCACCATTTCGCCTTCATTCACACGCTGTCACTCTTTCTTTTTTCTAGTTTGTTTACTAAAAAAGAAATCAAAGCCTCTTCTCACTTTTCCAAAAACTGAATGAAACTTTCAATATTGGATTTGAAAATAGTTTTATTATTTTATTGGTTTACTTATAGGCTATCTGATTCATCATGTACTTAATTGAAAATTAAATTTATTTTCTAAATCTATCATAATTTATTGAATTCAACATAAAAAATAACTTTCTTTATCATATCTAATAAAATATATATTATTTTATACTTTCAGGGCTTAATACATCTATTTCCATAGGAGGTTGATTTTCTTAAAAGTATGCAAACGCCTCTTTTAGGGTTCATAAGACTTAAAATAACATTAATCAAATATATTACAATGATTCATGTTAAACTGGTTAATCACAGCCAGATTTATGATTCACAAAAGATTTCAGGTCATGAACTAGAGCTGGGGTAGGGAAGGTTAAATACCTTTGCTTTATTAAATAAATATAGAGGAATCGCTTAGGCGTAGTCGTTGCATATTGTTTACGAGGTTACCAAAAAATGATCCCGAAATGGCAGATCGTGTGAATTTTCTGGTGATTAACTGAAACTAGATATAATTATACGGGTAGGTAGCTCTTTGAACAAATGAATTAATCACATCGGAAAACTTTGCTATACACCCCTTTTAAACCAACTGAATTCCCATTTTAATCACCTAATGAACCCGATACCTATTTTTTTACTTTACCATTCAGGGTATGGTCAAGTAATGTATTTTAAATAGAATTCATCTTTACTTTTTCTTACATCTTACAAAATGTTCAAAATCTTACATAAAAAGTGACTCTTATAATTGGTTGGAAATTTTCTGGACTGCAAGACAAGAAAATTGAAAATCTCTTATCTCTTAGTAAAAATAAACATGTATAGGTATAAGTATATATGAAGAAGTATAGTATTCCAATTTTAAAATAATTCATATTTATTGGACAATTTATGATCTGCTTTATTAATTATTCTAAATTAATAACCTAAACTTTCTATTCTTACATTTTAGTTTCTTAATATTTATTTTAGGGCATTTGATGTTTTTTCTCTGTTTTATTTGTTGATATTCGGATAAATAGTTCTGCATTCCTGAGCTGTTTCTGGGAGCAACTTCAGCAAGGCGCTCTCTCAGTTCATAGACCCTCAAGGAAAAATAAATAAAGAATCCCCAGAAAATTTACCGCCCAGCGAGTGAGAAAGTCTTCTGATTGGTAACAGACACCCCTTAACGACAACAACAACAAATTCGATTCTTTCAAGCCACCCTCTTCAGTTCGTGACTCAATTCTAATTTAACATCGCTTGGGGTAGCTGTCGAACTTATTCGATCCCAACTCATATATTTTATTCTATTCGGCTACATAGATATTTTAATCACGAGAAAAGAATTCTTAGGATTTAAAGAACAAAATCTTCTTAAATGTTTATAAATCATTTATCGGGTAACGTTTTGCCTTATAATCTGGTTCAAAACTATAACTTAGAAATCTTGTCATAAATATGTTAAAAAACTTGGGCATAAGTGAATTTTTGTTTTATTCTTAATCGCATTAATAGCATTCCAACTATATTTCATTTGAATAATTTTAATCAAATTTTTTTGACCTATTAAAATTAATTGAAATTGAAAGGCTATTAATGATAATTATTTTTTAACAAAATTTTATTTATGAATTTAAAAATATTACATTTATAGTATGTTCATGAGAAAAGCTTTAAAAGTAAATAATAATAAATAATTAAAAAAAAAACTTATAGGAGATCCGGCCTTATCTCCTAGGTCGATTCCCTGGTTTACTGTAGACCCGCCTTTTCCTTATACTAAAGATACTACACTAAGTTTGCTCTTACGAGTTAAATATGATAATCCCCCTAAAGCCTTATCAATAGGAAACGCGCTATTTTAAAATGCTCAACCCCTTCGATGTCATTGGATAAGATTCACCAATTGCTTTATCCCTAAGACCTCTAAATACTGTAACTTGCTCCTTGCAATGCCTTTCCCGCGACCTACAACCTCCAGTTTTTCAAGACCCTCATCGACATATACCTTTGACTCCGACCCTACCTTTAAAATCTTTTTTTTTCTCCTTCTTTTCACGATTCAGGGCCCTAACTTTACTTATAGCAGTTGCGTTTTTTTGGTGTAACTCCTTATCGCATCCATATCATTAATAAATAAATAAATAATGTGAGCATTGAAGAATTACCCCCTTCTCAAGTCAATATTTACATTAACATTAACTCGTATTGAGAATCATTTTATAATTTTATAAGAATAAAAAACCATATCATGTTTAATTCACGAAGCTCTCGAGCTCTGAATTAAACACGCAACTGCCCTCTAAAGAAAAGAAAACTAAGATGAAACGTTCCTTTTATGCCTTCATAGTCAATTTCGTCAAAAAAAGATCAAAATTTGAAGAAAAATTAAACAAATATAAATAAAGTATTTATATGGAAAATGTAGCTGAACATTAATTAGGGTGGGTCGAAAAAACTGAAATTTTTTTTTCCAAAACACTTTAGTGGGGAAAAGTTGCCTATTGTAATAAGAAGAAAAACGACATAAAAACATTAAAATTGGTTAACATCTTCCGCTCGCACATCGAACTTTAAACTGAAAAATTGCAAAAATCACGATCTTTTTGTAATTTTTTAAAATAAAATCTAGTTTTTTATGCTTGTTTTATGGTTTAAATAACCTAAATAAATTAAATTCTATTTCTTCCAAGTTCTAACGTAAAAAAGTATATTATTGATCAGAATTTAATTTATTTAGGTTATTTAAACAACAAAACAAGCATAAATAAATTGACACGTTCTGATGTGGCCATCCACTTGACTTTATCATACAACCTGGCCTCTCACTTATATTTAATATTTAATAAAATTATTTATAATCATGTAGGGGAAGGGGGTTAGTTTTTGAAATTTTAGACTTCTGTGGGCCCAGGGATTATGTATACAAAATTTTTTTAAGTTTGGTACAAGGGCCAGGATTTTCATTTTCTGAACCCCCCCCCCCCCATTTTGGGCGGTTAGTGCATTTTTAGACGTCTGGGGGTCCACTGATTATGTATACAAAATTTGGTTGAGTTTGCTCAAATGGCCTAGATTTTTAATTTTTAACCCCACCCCTTAATTTTGAGTCGATATGCACCAAAATCTTATCAGCTCTTAATCTCAATGCACCAAAACCACGTGTGAATTTTAGTTTTGATATTCACACTAGCTTTTGAGCTAGCTCATCCACAAAAATTTGGTAACGCACGTACTTACAAACTAATAGACATTTTGACAAAATAATTAAAATCTCGAGAAATATAATTTTTTCGATGTTCACTTATTAGAGCTTTTTTGTAGAGCGAAATGCCATGGTTTTGCTCAATTTTTTTAATCAAAATAGTTTCAGCGGTTTTTGAGATATTTTGAAAACAAGAAGCAAAAAACCCACTTTTTTATGCACGATTAGAATACTTGACCATACCCTGTATGGTAAAGTAAAAGCTAGTGTGTTTATTTTAAAAATTTTAACTAATAGAAAAAAAAAATTAAAAAATATCGTAATTTTTGCAATTTTTCATAAGTTTAAAGTTTGATGCGCGAGCCGAACATGTTAACCAATTTTAATATTTTTATGCCGTTTTTCTTATTACAATAGGCAACTTTTCCGCACTAAAGTGTTTTCGAAAAAAAAATCAGTTTTTTTGACCCACCCTACTGAACATGTACATTTAAATTTTCTTGTAAGTGAAGCCAATTTCAAATTTTCCCTAATCAACGGTTGTCGGGACATTGTATTATTCTCAATAAATATCTTTTTTACTTTTTTGTACTATCATATTATCTAAGAAGGTATATATATGTAATAAAGTAATAAATTATATATATATATATATATATTATATATTAATAATAGATACTCCAGATATTACAAAAGATGTGATTCAGAACATAGGCCCATATAATTCCCTCATTTAGCCTTCAATTTGGACGCGATATAATCTTTCTTTATTTGGTTCTTTTCTTTATCAATATCATAATTCACAAACTGGGATTTTCAGTTGAAGTCTCAAATTATAATTCTTTATAAAGACTCAACTGTTCTATCGAGACAACTTAGGTTATTTAACAAGCTGTGATAAGCCACTCTACCACAATAGACTTTATTACCATTCTTCCTATACCAATAACTGGAGGTTATGTGTCAAATCTTATATCATTAACAACTCATTCAAGAGTTCCTCCTATAATGATTCATTTTTCCTGATTTTATCCCGAAAGTTCTGAAGCAAGAAAGCCCAAAAGTAATATCATGATTAGACTAATTTTATTTAAAAAGCTCTACATAAGGCATGTCTAATTTCATTATTCTTGAAATCACGAATCTATTACTCCTTAATTTATTTTTATCTAATTAAACAAATAAATCATAAAATTTATTATCTCTCTCTCTTTATTTGAATTTCGATATCGTTGTTTGCCCGAAAGGTGATCTCAAAATAAACCGGAATTTCTTAATCTGATAAAGAGGTTCTTTCCTTTTTTAAAGGCAAATATAATTTGCCGATGATAAGAGAGGTCTTTCGCCTTTTTTTTCTTTTTTCCGGTGAATATCCCCCACTGAAATTAGGAAACGTCTCATTTAATCGTGTCGAGTTTAGATTGTTTCATTAACACACAAGGAGGAGGAAAACGAGGCTCTTAATTTGCTTTTAACTTTTTTAATTAAGAGCAGTTTAAATATAACTCTATCGGCCAAAGAGATTCGTTCTACAACTTCCCATTCCATTATTTTGATGTAAAATATTTTTGAAACTCAATTAAACACCTAATGATAAAAATCACTAATTGTTTTTCATCTCTTTCTCTTTTTTTCATAGGGAACTCCAAAAAACAATGTTAAGTAATTTAGAAAAGAGCTTCAAATATTAGAGCATTAGAACAAGTGAAATCGATTTCATATCAAAATACCTTAAAGATTCTAATTCTTTGATATTTTAGAATTGGTATGGAGATTTTAGTTATTCTCGAAAATTCCTGAAACAGCATTTTTAATAAAATTTAGGGAACGCGGTGTTGGTTTATAGTGAAACATTGTTAAAATTAAATTAGGTTGGAGTTGGTGGTGTTTCACAAGACTTGTGAAACACCACCAACTCCAACCTAATTTAAGCATTTTTTTAGATCACTATTAGAGACGTTACGAAAAATATGATAGGAAAAAATTATAGTCTCCGAACTCAGAAATATTTACTACTATCACACAAGAGGGCCATTTAATTATGACAACAAATGTACCTATCTCTTAATTGCACTAGTGCAATAAAACTAATATGCACGCTATCTACGCTTGACAAATTAACGAAATAATCAACAATAATCAATGCAATTTAAAAAAAAACTTTATTTCAAATAATCAACAAGTGTCATTAAATTTTACTATTTTTGTTTATTTTAATTTGATAAAGATAAGAGTAAATAAATATTATATGTAATATTCATTTACTATGAGTTGAGGATTTTTTGGTCACTTGTTTCACATTAAAATTAAAAAAGATGTAAAATTGTTTTCCAATATATATATTTCGGGCTATTAACCATCTTCAGAAACTACAGAAAATAACTATTTTATTTTCTGTACTTCCTGAAAGATGGATTGATAGCCCGAAATATATATATATTGAAAAAAATTTTTACATCTTTTAATTTTTTTAATTTTAATGTGAAACAAGTGACCAAAAATCCTTAACTCATAGTAAATGAATATTACATATAATATTTATTTACTCTTACCTTTATTAAAGATGTTTCACCTTGCACCAACACCACAATCTCTACTAATTATTTTAATTTGATAAAAGTAGCAGAGTTCCTTGCACATAAGGAATGATTTAATTGTGTTTATGTGAGATACACCTTTTATCAATTTAATTATTAATTTTTAACCATCCGCAAAAGTTGACTTTAATTTTTTTTTAAGTATGCACAATTAATTGGCAACCTATTTAAGTCAGGATTAACTATCTCATCTTATAAAGAAAATGGAGAGATTTTAAGGGTGGACTGTGTGTGGGATCCAAGGTTCCTGTGGATTCGGCTCTTGAAGTGTAATTAACGTAGCACACCGGAATCAGGAAAAGTTTTCCACTCTCTTGAAGTCATAGGGATAAACGAACTATAGATACTAGAAGATTTATTAGCTTCTTAAGAAATTGTTGTTTTCATAACATTATTAAATTATCACTGATGGACAAAGGATTAATTACAACCTAAAATGGGTTCATTCACACTGATTAAAAAGAGGGAGAATTAGCAAACTTCCGGTAACTCACTCATTGAAATTATAAAAGGTGTTTTTCTTCAAGGTGACAGTTATTTAATATTTAAAATTTTATATTTTATTTACAAATAATTAAATTTTGACTAATATTTTAAAGGCTTAACTTAAAATAAAATGAATGGTATTAATATCTAAAATTTGCAAATTGAATTTGGGTGTCCTCTCAATTGAAAATAGTGATAGTTTCGATAACAAAGACCCCTGTCAAAATAATAATAATAATAATAATAATAATAATAGCTGCGAGAAGTGGATAATATACCCACTGGTAAAATTTAGGGAACGCGGTGTTGGTTTATAGTGAAACATTGTTAAAATTAAATTAGGTTGGAGTTGGTGGTGTTTCACAAAGGTCCTTGCGAAACACCGCAACTCCAACTGAGCAATTTTGATATCATAATACCACTGGTAGTATCTCCGAATGGACTGGTGACAAAGGATTGGCAAGTTGTAAAGAAGAAATTATAACTGAATTAGAAACATCTGACAACTAGTCATTATCAGATACATATTTCAAATTTTGATAAAACACCATTGAGCCAGGTTGCATAACTATTTTCATCTTCATTTTCAACACATTCCACCAGATATTTATTTAATTCATCTTTCAAACCTCGCTTGCAGAAGAATTCCTTTTTTTTGTTAAGGGAGATTGGTGTAGGTTCTAGGTGAAACATGTTATTAAAATAAAAATAAAAACTTAAAAATATAAATTACTAGGTAGGATTGACAAATAAAAGACAAAATGCTTATTAGCAAGACTACATATGTATATTTCGGGGTACGAGCCCATCTTCAGGAGTTCACATAGAAAGCAAAAAAAGTTTCTATGTGAACTCCTAAAGATGGGCCCATACCCCGAAACATATGTAGGTATATAGAATCTTGCTAATAAGCATTTTGTCTTTTATTTGTCCCACCTGATAATTTATATTTTGAAATTTTTAATTTTATTTCTCCCTTCATTATTAATTATTTTGTAAATACCATTCTATCCACTTTTTTTTACAAATAATTATTACTTTATGTAAAAATACCCTGCCAGCAGAGGCGCAGCCACGGGGGAAAAGGGGTTCTGAGCCCTCCCCCAAAGGGCAGGGCTCATGGGATAAGTAACGGCAACGACAAATCGTTTCTTATGGCAAACTTACCGTAATTAAATATATTTCAGATGTTTGATCAAGAATTATGTTCTTTTTTTAATTTTTTGAAGTACCTTTTAGTCCAGTTAAATTGTTCTCTAAAGGGCCACTCGCGGGAAAGTTTTGGGGTAGTTGTAATTTCTTCGACCCTTTATGTTTTTTGGTGTGCTGAATCCGAATCTGAGGTTTGCTAACAAAATTTCGTGACATAACATTGTCAAAAATGCAAAAAAAAAGTAAAAAAATCTCATTTTTTGGCGGTTATTTGCTTATAAGTCAAAAACTATCAACTTTTCGTTAATAACCTTTCTTTTAAAAATGAAAGTTCATAAAATTTCCTACAAAGGGTATGATCCGAATCCTTTGGATATCTATAAATCTAAGAGTTTTATAAAAAAGTGGTCCAAGTAAACGTTCAAGTCAACAAAATTCCCTAGAGAATGAGACTGATATCAAGTTTCTAGGATGAGTGGTTTTCATTTTATAAAAAATCACGATTTTTTGCAAAAAATTTCAGTTTTTCAAACATTCAACCTCATTGCAACACGGGTTACCATTATCCAATTAAGATGAAACTTGGTTTGAATTGTATCAAATTTAATCTAAATAGTTTAAAAATGTATAGAGTGGTCTTTGTCGAAAACGTGCTCCTTCATGGTCAAAATGGGAAAAAATCGAAAAAAGTGGGAGTTTTTGGGATTTGCGGAAACAGAAAAAATATGCCAATTTTCAACTAGCGCATGAGCCCAAACGGTTGGTCGGAGAAAAAACCTAAATGATGAAATTTATAGGAAAATTTATGAACATTCATTTTGAATAAAAAGTTTAGGAAAAGTTGATTGTTTTCGAGTTACAAGCAAAAAATGAGATATTTTAACTTTTTTGCATTTTTGACAATGTTCCGTCACGAAATTTTGTTAGCAAACCTCAGATTCGGATTCAGCACACCAAAAACATAAAGGGTCGATAAAATTACAACTACCCCAAAACTTTCCGGATAAAAACACAATTTAACTGGACTATTTGTTTTAATAAAAAAAAATTCACTAAATATTTTGCTTTGTGGAATGACCCCCCCCCCCCCCATGAAAATTTTCTGGCTACGCCACAGCTGACGACTATTGTATATATATAAAAAAATGGTGGTTGACGTTTGTTCTTGATTCTTATTTTTTTCTAACAAGAATTTCGATACTGGTTATTTATTCCCCTCCAGACGACTGGCACACTTTTCTTTCATTCTTTACCTATCCGTTTATTCGAATGCAAACAGCGTTTATTTCCGCCAGCACCCATCCCACTCATCTTTACCTCTTTTTTCCCCTCTTCAACTGTCATTTTCTTTTCGGTCTACATCTTCTTTAAGCTCGTTATTGACAATAAATACAACTATTCTTTTATAGATTTGTTGAGTTTTCCGAAAGAGAAGTTTCGGCATTCTGATGAGATTCTATATCATTATAATTGCATATAATGCAACCATGATTTTAGCTGAAACTTTTCTACTAGTTTTATTTAAGGTAGTTCTTTCACAAATGCAAAAATTCAAGAAGTCTTCGAAACTTGGAATATAAGTCATTAAAAGCATAATAAACAGACTGTTAAAATTTGGAAGACGATTTACCACACCAAACATGAAATAATTGCAATTAAAAAATGAATTTGGCTGTATGGGCATAGTTCTCTAAAGCCAAAAAAAAAATGAATTTTTTTACATATGGTAGATTGGCAAAGGGTGGTAAAATGATCATTATTTTATTTTTTTACCATTGAAGGACTTGCACCATCTTGATGAAAAACCAATATTTGTTAGAATAATATATTCTGAGTAACTTAAAAAAGAGGCGACTGTGGGTCAGTGGGTAGAGTGTTGGGTCGCTGACTCGGAGATCGCTGGTTCGAGCTGGCCGAGTCTCGGCAGATATGTAGATATTTGCAGTCGCCTCCTCTTGGAAAGTAATGGCAACCTACCAAGAGTATAATTGCCAAGTGACCTCTCCAAATTAGCCGTTCGGAACCGGCGTTAAAAAGTAGGTCCCGTATATCTGTGTAAAACAACTAAACACACTCAGCACAGGTAAATGTGGAGAGGCGCCGACACCCGTTTCGGGTATGGCACTCTAAGAAGAAGAAGAACTTAAAAAAATTGAAATTGTTTACCAGGTAGTTTTGATAAAAAAAAAAAACAACATATTTGGGCGATTGTTTTTAGTGGATGGGATATAATATCAATGGATTGGAAACGATCCATTCATAAATAGAATATTGTAGTGTAAAAAGTACAGTCACGTTAAAAAACATAATCTAAAATTTTAGCACCGTTTATAGAGTGGTTACGAGGCTAAAACTTTTTGTGTGGATTGTCGCGAAAGAACCTCCTTAATAGAAATTTTTTAAAAAATTGAGAAAATGTATTATTTTTCAAGGTTTCCCTTTAATTCATGAAGAAGTTTAAGAACTTACCAACTCTTTGATTTTGTCTCGGTACGCTTGGCCGGGCAGACCGGAGTATTGAATTTCCTCGAAAATTTTCATTTTTTTTTCTTTGTGTCTGTGTTGTGTGCAGTTTTAGAAATACAAACATGATATTTTTATTTGGATTCCAAAACAAACCACAACTCAAGAACAGGGGGGGGGCCAGATAGGCTAGGCGGTAGCGTGACAGCGAGCTAACCAGGGGACCCGGGTTCGAATCCGACTCGAGGCAACCAGCTAAAAAATCTGACCCCCCGGGGGTAGAGACAAATTTTTCAAAAAAATATAACTAGTATCGTAATTAGGCTTATGGCTAGAAAGGCCCGTAAAAAAGCCAAAAAAAAAAACTTCAAGAGACAGAAGCTCGTATAAAGTTCATTCTATTTGTATTTTGGACTTTCTATTTTTAAAATTTCCAGATCAAGAATGTATAGAATTGGAAAACAATATGGAGAGATGAGCTATCGAGCTTATGATCTGGTATTTTGTCAAACAAGTTTGTATTGATAAACTACATCTATCTCTATTCCAAGTTTACTTTCTAGCTCAAATCGTTCAAAAAATTTGCAGAAAGTTTTAAAGACATTTTTTCACTTTTTCTACCATTTTTATTTATTTTTTATTATTTGTTTATGATAATCATCCAAAATAGTAAAGCACCTATTAAAAGGTTGACTCTCCTATCATAGGAAAAATGAAGGGGGGATTTCAAGGATTTGACTGAAGGTGGGGTCAGGTCCTGATTGCATTATAATTGTTTCCTTTTATTGAATCTAATCCCTCTAAAATTACTCTGCCCCCCCCCCCCCCCTCCATCCTTCTCGTTGCTATATATATCTATATACGAGTCTATAATTACAAGCAGGGGCGTCCGCAGAAATTTTGTTAAGGGGGTCAAAGCTTGGAGACAATTTTTATTTTTGAATATTTAATTTTTTGAGTATTTTTTCACAAGTAGAATACACTAATAAAGTACCCAGTGTTTAAATACAAAAACACATACAGTACTTTAGTAGAGTGAGGCCGGACGGAAGTCAGGGTTGTTACAGTAATTTTTATTCGATCCGGGGGGGGCATGTGCACCCTCTGTAGACCATCATGTCTACAAGGCTTAAATAGAAAATTTTCATTTTAATTAAATGTTGTTCAAAGTAAATAAAAGTGCATTTGAGGGTAAATAACTTCTTCCAACGGTGTTTTAAAGGAACCTCCATTTGTATACATATATAAACTTTTATTTGTATCGAGCACTACATCATTTGCTAGGGAACCAAAACATTAATGTTATTATTTTTTCATCAGCGGTCTAAACTGAACTCAATTACCAAAAATTAAACATGAGAAAAATATTTCATATCTATATTTTTTAAATGCAATAAAAATGTCTTTCAAGAGATGTTTAAATATTCCAATGGCGTTTTATTTCAAAATGATCTATCATTTTAAATCCGCCTCACATATTTTGTCATGTTCAAAATTGAATCATTTGAATTTTAATATCAAAGCAGCAAGGCTTGGGACTTGCACTAGAGCTTCCATCTAGCGGTAACATCTCAAACATCGACGCCATTACGTTTACTTTTCTCCCGCAAAAATTTATTATTTAGTTCAGAGGTCTTCAAACTATGCACCCCGGTGCACACTGTGCACCGCGGAGAACTTTCAGGTGAACCGCGACGATGTGGTCACTTTATTAAAAAAAAATGTTACATTTTCAAAATAAATAAATAAAAAAAAGCTATATAATAAAAAATCATTAGAATCTAATCTAATGATTAGATAATTAAGCGCTATTACAGGTATTACGTAAATGGTAAATATACTGAAGTTGTTATTTTCTTCGTTTTGAGAGATGTGCATTGCGGAACTTTTATTGAAAATTTGGTGCACCGATCGTGAAAGAAGTCTGAAGACCCCTGATCGTGAACCAGAATTTTAAATTAGCCATTTATTTTAGTATTTTTATTTAATGTTTTATATTTTTTTGGAACTTTATAAAATAATTTATCACACGTTAAGAGACAAATATTAAAAAGATCAGAGTATATAAGAAAAGGATAACAACTGATTTGAATATTTTCCCCAGATATCAAAGGCTAAGGGAATTGAAGATTTTTAGAAAAGTGGAAGAAAATTGACATGGGATGAAGGCGAATAGTTGAGTTAAACCAGAATTATAACTGATTACTCTGTTATTGAAGAACATTTTAGGGTTTCGTTAAAAAAAAAACGATTTCATTTAGTGTCACAATTTATGTATGTCTGTCTCTCAGAGCAATGTGGATCTAAAACAAAAAAAATCTAACAAACTTGAAAATTATAAGCTATATCTATTCATTTTACAAAAATAAAAAGTTAGATGAATATAAAGAAAAATTGAAAGAATTACAAGCAAATTTCAAATTTAATTTTTGCAGATTTTAAAAGTTTGAAATCTAAATTTGCATTTTTTGTGAACCCATATATTTGCGACATTATTGAAGATGGATTTTCAATTTCTGAAATAATATTTTTAGTGATAAAGTACTGGCCAGACTGAGTTGGAGTTTGAAAGTCGGATTCAAGCGTTGCACATGCTGCACCGAAGCTTTCTATGCTTACAAAATTTCTACGCACAGGTTAAACTGTATCTTGACGCCAAATATCCTAAAACTTGATCAAGAGGCTTTGCTTATCGTTCATAGGCATCTTTACGCATAGGCTGGATTAACAAGATCTAAGACGCCTGCAAAGTGGTAGGTTATGCATTCGAATAGTGCGCTCTGGGTGGCGGGCTGCATCCGCAGTGGGTAGATGTTCAAAAGATCTTCATATTTGCAGATGAATAAATTTTAAATTTATTATACTTTTTATTAATAAATATATTTTTATTATATTTGAATTTTATTACTAAAATTTTGAAATAATTATTTTATTTTTTATAATTATATTTTTAGTAGCTGCAATTTGGCGTGATTTGGACAATGGTAGACAAAACCTTAATTTTATATATATATATATACGCGCTGTAACGTTAGATGAACGAGAAAGTTAAAACTTTTTTATCAGGTCATTGCCCAATTGGGACCTGATTCGTTTTGATACTGAACCAATAGTTGAAAAAAAGATAGAGCCCAGCCCGGTATGATCCGACATCTTCTGCGTTAAGCCCGCAAATGCATTTCCATTTAAGCACGATGGATCTCCTGACCAGATACCATAATCAAATTTTATATATATTCAACTCTTTAGCTCGAGTGCTTTTCTATAGGTCCCAATTGCACCAAAATAAGACTGATGACCTGATAAAAAAGTTTTAACTTTCGCGTTCATATAACGTTAACATTAAGCACATTCCAAATAAAATTTATTTTATTGAATATCTGAACAAAATTCATCTGTTTCGATTCCCCAAGCTTTTCCCCTTTATTTCTCTTTATAAATATTAAATATGTTGATGTATGTTTTCTTAAAAAAATTAAATTATAACTTTTATTAGATGCTTATCATTAAGTGCTTAATTAGAAAAAATATTTGAAAACTTTAATGTTATTCACTTATTTTCTCTCTCTCTCTCTCTCTCATAAATCATTTATCCAAAGTTTGAAGAGTTGTTTAAAGTTTGTTTAAATCTCGAAAGTTTTTCAATTAAACGAAACAACAGGTTTTTTATCTTACAGTTTTAGTAGTTTTGGTTGATATATTTATGTAATGATTTGCACTAGAGACTAGACAATTAACGAAATTGACGATAGGCTTGAATCTCATCGAGATATATTGAATTGATAATACTTGTAAAATCATGCGAATTCAAGCCTCCTGATCTCAATTGCCAGAAAGGTTTGGTTTATCAAAATCTATTCTCCCATAAGAATAATACATTTATTTCCCCGTTAACTAGCTGCCCTGGATTTCACTAATAAGAAATTAATTTTCTATTTCACTTCCACAAATAAAAATCCTTACAAATTATAAATCTATATTAAAATTTGCAAAGAATCAATATAGTATTTATAAATACAAGCTGGTAGATAATTATTTAGCAATATATTTCTTTTCATATATTAATATACGTAGCAAATATTTTTCATAAACTGACTTTCCTTCACTATTTTGTAGGTAGAAATCAATAAATAGCTTGCTTGAAATATTTTGGCAGCAATAATCCATTCAAAAATAATTATAATAAGAATAAATAACTAAGAAAAGTATATCTTCACCTTGAGTGGACAAATATTGAAGCCTTTTAAAAACCGATCAAGAGATGAACTTTACGGAATAGCAAATGCTTTTTTTTATTACTTATTATTTCCCTGGCTTATTCAAATATATTTTGATGTTTTTATCAGATTAATAATTAGTAGAGATTGTGGTGTTGGTGCAGGGTGAAACATCTTTAATAAAGATAAAAGTAAATAAATATTATATTTAATATTGATTTACTATGAGTTAGAGATACTAGGTCACTTATTTCACATTAAACACATTTTAATGTGAAATGAGTGACCTAGTATCTCTTAACTCATAGTAAAATCAATATTAAATATAATATTTATTTACTGCTTTATTTTATCAGATTTTATATATGACCTGAAGTAGAAAAATAGGACTTGATTTTCATAAGGACATGAGAAAATGAATGATCAATTTATAAATGACTCACTTATGTGAAGCAGGATCTTATTATGTAAAATCTTTAATATAACTATCATATATGCTTTTTTGATTAGAATTGGGATTATTGAGCTATAGATTACCCCGAGGGGTGAACCGCGACCTAAAATCATGTACACCTACTTCCACTTCCACTTTCATTTCCAAGTGGAAAACAATAGATGACAATAGATTATCTAATGAATCCCAAAGTAATTCCAAATAATTCCAAAGACGGTGTACACCTAATTCCAATCGCGGTTCACCCCTCGGATTACCCTTAGCTACTAGCTCTTCGGAAAATGTGTTGTTTACGACGTACAAATAAATGTTAAGCTATTATTTATAAAAGAATGAAGCTATTTTTGGAAGTGATCGTATTTGTTTGTTGATTAATATATTAAATTATATAGATTCCTTAAATTATTTGTATTTTTTACAAAATAATTTTTCATCTAACATACTCTCTTTCTATTATTCTATTATTGTAAATAACTATTTTGCAAGAAGGTTAATACATATTTCAAATTGAAATGCTTTGGAATTTACTTTTGAATGTGTTCATTGAATTTCCTATCGAGTTATGTTTTCTAGAAAATACTTGTCTTATTAATGATAGAATATTAATAAGGTTTTTAAGAAGAGAGAATAGTCATTTCTATTCCACTCAAATAATAGTGTTTAACTAGTGACGTATAGTCGGTAAGACAGGGAAGCAGCACCAAAATATAATATATATAATTTTATCCAGCAAAATATAAAAAAGACTTTAAATTATCAAGTTGACACGGGTTACCTAATGCGGGAATATAAAATTTTAATCGAATCAATGAAAAAATAAACATTTTGCAATTTTTAATTAATGTATTTTGGTGTCGTGACGTGGTTAATGGGGTTGACCGATGACATTTCCCTTGCTTGATCAGTGAGATGGTGGGTGAGTACCTTACAATTTTAATTAATATCTGTAATTAGCAGACAATTAATGCCTTGTGAACCCACTAACTCGCTGATATTTCTAATTCCGCAGTTTCCACTGAGGAAGAGATGCGGTAGTGATCTCGAAATATTTGGATTAACCACTTGAATTAATAAAAAATCTAATTGGAAAGTTTTTGTTTTGCCGAGAGTAGCAAGAGTTGTTGATTCACAAAGAGAAACAAAGAGGTTGTCCTCTGCTTGATGCAAATAAACAAACACACATATATATCGAGATGATATATCTGTATATATATTATTTATTTGTTTGAGACTATAGTTTCGAAGACTTGCTCTTCATCATCAGTTCACACCATAGTTCCTAGCCGACCACCAGTGACGAAGGAACGCGCAAAGCTTTCAATATCCATATGATATTGACTCCACGAAAACATTTATAATTGAAGAAAGACTGATGATGAAGACCAAGTCTTCGAAACTATAGTCTCAAACAAATAAATAATATATATACAGATATATCATCTCGATATATATGTGTGTATGTTTATTTGCATCAAGCAGAGGACAACCTCTTTGTTTCTCTTTGTAATAAAAAATCACTGGAAAGAAGCAATTGAATTTTATTCATCCTCTAAAAATTAACATATCCACCACGCACCAAACCATTCAAATTTCATATTAATATATATGAAATTGTAATATGAAAGAATTATCCATGATATTCCATTCTTAAATTATCGTGAGTATCTTAATCCAGAAATAATACAGACAGAAAAAAATTGCTTTTGGGTGAATTTAATATTCGATCTTTGGCAGGTGGTTAATATATTACACTGTTCAACGCAAAATATTAGATTTATTCTAAAAAAAAAATTGTTTCGGAAAAGGATAGCCCTGGGTCCCCACTGCTCCCGACTCTCTGACTCCAAATTTTTTTTAAAATAATATTTATTCATTTAGTCACGCATTCAATTCTCTAACGGGATCATACTCTTTTAAATTTGTCAAAGCATTTGCAACAACGGTAGCTTTGTTTTGCGTGGATCGTTTTCCCAAACTGAACTATGCACTGTTCAATGAATGCGCGGTGCACGATGTGAGGTGGGAACTAACAGGCTTTCTTTACGTCATCGTAAGAATGTTTACAAATTCATACAAAGACCACACTGTTTTCGATCCTATATTTAGATTTTGCGTCGACATATATATATAATTTATTTATTTATTTGTATTCATTTTTTATACATTTTGTTATGTTTTACTAATAATAAAATGTTAATAATATAACAAAAATGTCCAAACCTGCGGTTCCTCTCGTACTGAGCAGGATTACTATCGCAAAAACATGTCATCAGTAGGGTAAAACTAACCTGTCTATATATATAAATTAGAAGACAAAAGTTGTGAGGCCTAGGCTTAGTGTAAGTTGCAGTCACCATCCGCGATACTTTACTTCTTAAAAACCATTAGAACCAAAAGAAGCTGATCAATAATAATTAGAAAAACAAAATAATACACACATTTGGAAAATTTATTTTTTGATTTGATTTCAGAATGGTTAAATAATGATGATAATAAGTCATAGTTTTTTTTTATTTTTCTGATCTATGTTATGTTTGTTTTGTATTGTGTTCTTTTTTGAACTATGACTGTTGTTTTCTCCAAATAAATAAATAAATAAATATGCAATTAATTATTAATAATTATTAGTAGGTAATAATCATTTTTTATAAAATTTACTATACGTAATGAAGTTTTGATTCTTTGGTGGTTGAGTTATTATTCAAAGAGAAATTTTAGATAAAACCACCTAAATTGCACATTTTAATGAGAAAATCTCATCAGGCTGTACGACGTTTCACACTTATTTCTGGCTTATTACCAGACTTGCCTGAAACCGACTCCAGAAATATTAGGTGTCGAAACGACGGTCATTCTGATGAGATTTTCTTAATTAAAATGTGGAATCTAGGTGGATTTAGCCCAAACTTCTCTTTCGATTTTAAAATTAAGGCCCAGGGGATTTTGTTTCAGATCCGTGGCTAGAAATGAAATGGCAGCACGCCTGATTTTACCACTCAAACTAACTAACTAACGTACACTTAAATTAACTTTTAAGGTAAATTCTATTTCACCAATGATTCTTATGAGGAAAACCATCGCTCAGCTTTACTTAAATTTAATTTAATTAAAAAATATACTTTAAAAGTTAGTTTGAGGTTAATTTAAGTGCTACCTTAGTTTAAGTTTGATTGTTGTCTGTCTAGAGTCTAGACAAGTGCGGATTCTGAACACTTTTTTTCGTCACGGTACACTTTTAATAATTGCACGAGCGGCACACTAACATAGAAATAAATTAATAGAATTTTATTTGGTTATTGATTGATGCAGAATGTCCTATGATAATAGAGACATTCTGCATCTGTAAATGTTACAATCTCTTCAGTTCAAATGATCAAATAAATATTTGGATTAAAAGTGTCAATTGATAAGGAAATGTAAAAAAAAAAATTCAATTCTGGGATCCCGCCTAGCAGTGGCGGCACACTTCAAGAATCTCGCGGCACACTAAAGTTCCGCGGCACAGTGATTGAAAATCACTGGTCTAGACACCATTAGCAAAAACAACCGACAATTCTTCTTAACCGAAGTCGCTAAATTTGGCCAATCACATTGTTACATTAATATGTACGAATAAAAAATTAATAGTCTCCTCTCTTTGTTTCAGATGAACCCAAGCGAAATGATCCTCAAAAAGAAACAAGAGTGGGAAACTCTACGCAACATGATTGCTGCTTGGAACGCCAACCGCCTCGACCTTTTTGAACTGTCAGAACCCAATGAGGTAAGGAGATGAGTCTTTTCTTTCTGTCCAATATTGACTTTCCATAATCTTCCTTTTATTTATATATTCCAAATTATTTGAATAATTTTTCATTAAACATTTATTTTAAGAGCCAGATTAGCAATACTAATTTTAATTGATTGGGGGAAAAAACATGCTGTGTGGGCCACGCGACTTCACTTAGAACCTCTCTTCTTTGAAATCATTTTACCAATATTCTCATTTCAAATTAGTCCAGACATGTCAAAGATGCGGCCCGCAGGCCATGACTGGCCCGCAAGACCATTAGTTGAGGCCCGCGACATCAATTTAATAATGCTTTAATTTCATGTGCATTTCAATTAATTTCGGAACGCACCTAATTTTCTATGTAAACAATTATTTGATCTCTTTTTTTACAATGAGTGGATGAAAAGAATAGACATACCCTGTGTAAACAATTTTTTATAACGAATTAAGGTCATATCTGTGAATTACCCCGAAAAGAACAGAATCAAAGAAGATTTGAAAATTGCAAAACAACTTGCACGCTTTTTCACTTACCCTCGCGCAAAGTATTTATTTTGTTAGGAGAGAGCGAGGGGCTGCAACATAAATATTCCCCCAGCATTCGTTCAACATTTTTTTAGATCTAGATTTGCAGTATGTTATTGCTAGAAAAACATGTTTAATGAAGTTGACATTTTGGCATTTTTAACCGACTTCAAAAAAAGGAGGGATTCTCAATTAGATTTTTTTTACTTTACCATACAGGGTATGGTCAAGTATTGTAATCGTGCATGAAAAAAGTGTTTTTTTCCTTCTTTTTTCGAAATATCTAAAAAATGGCTGAAACTATTTTGATTAAAAAAATTGAGCGAAACCATGGCATTTCGCTCTACAAAAAAGCTCTTATAAGTGAACATCGAAAAAATTATATTTTTCGAGATAATAATTGTTTTGTCAAAATCTCTGTTAGTCCGTCTGGTTGTCTGGTTGTCCGGTTGTCCGTTAGTCTGTGCGTTATCAAATTTTTGTGGACGAAATTTCACACGTAGTTTTGGTCCATTGAGATTAAGAGCTGATTAGATTTTGGTACATATCGACCCAAAATTAAGGGGGGGGGGGGTTAAAAATTAAAAATATAGGCTCTTGTACCAAACTCAACCAAATTTTGTATACATAATCCCTGGGACCCCAGAAGTCTAAAAATGCAAAAACTATCCGTCCAAAATGGCGGAGGGGGGTCAAAAATGAAAATATAGGCTCTTGTACCAAACTCAACCAAATTTTGTATACATAATAAGTGGGCCCCCAGGAGTCTAAAAATGCAAAAACTAACCTCCCTCCCCATGATTATAAATAATTTTATTAAATATTAAATTTAAGTGAGGGGCCAGGTTGTATGGTAAAGTCAAGTGGATGGCCACATCAGAACACGTCAGCTTATTTGTTCGTTGTTACTCGATTTCTTCGCCAATTGTGAACCGATTTTGATGATTTTTTTTGCATTGTATTCAGTATAGTTTCCGATTCGTAAAAAACTAAATTTAATTAGTATTGGACCTTTTTTGTTAAGTATGTTCACCCATAACTTCTTTGTTTATGTTTATTTGTTTTGTTTATATAATTTTGAAGTTTTTTTTTTTTATAAAAATTATGAATTATATACAAAGTACTTCAAAAATCAAAATAGCTATCATAACTTAAGGAACCATGCTCCCCGTATTTTGTGCATGTTTGGAAGTTGATGTGTGTGAACAAATGTTTTCAACAATGAAGATTAATAAATCTAAATACCTTTCAAGACTTACAGATTAACATCTTCAGTCTATTTTAAAAATCAATACCTGATTGACACCAAACATTGAGGAGATATGAAGCGTAAAAGAAGTTTGTCAAAATAATACAATTTTGGTTTATTACGTCTCTACTAAAAAATTTAACTTTTTTCTTTAATAAAATCATTTTTTATATTCTTCTTACTTAAACTTAGTATTAAATTTGCATTTTATTTTTAATCTAGTCCGTTGTCATTTGAAGGGGGTAATCAAACTAATTAAGATAGTAGCGCAAGCAAATTTTCTAGTTTTCAAAGTATTTGTTTATATTGTCATAGGTTTAGATAATTTTCAAATTTAAATAGTAATTATTATTACACCATTAAAGTTCTACAAATTATAACTGAAAGAACAGGGAGAATTTTTAGTAGAATAACAAATAGTATACAGTGATAAATCCTATTAACTTTTTAGTTGTATTTTCTCATGATTGTTTTTAACAAGGGGTAAATGTCATAGAGGTGACAAAACTGGAAAGATTAGGAAATAGTGCTATCTAGGTGAATACCAACTTGAATTTAAAATTTCACTACTCGATGACTCACCATACACCTTTTCGCAACACATCTACTAGACTCCTCTTCTTACTTTCATTTGGGTGCAAATTTATAGACCACACATCATACTATATAGAACAGGGATGGTCAACACGTAGCTGGGTCAAATGAACATAAATGTTAACTTTATTTTACATACCACCAAAAGATCATTACACCATGAGTCGTTCGTATCATATTTTTCTAAATTATGGTTAAAAGAAATTTGAAATATCTCGCATTTATTGAAAAATTCATTGGTTTGACCTATTTGAAATATCCCGTTAATACTTGTCTACAAGGGAAATATCAATTAATAAGACCAATGATCATATTTCTGCATTTCAAATGAAACTTGGCCTTTGGGAACAACAGTTGAGGATAAAAAACTTTACTCACTTTCCTACATTGTCATTGCAATCAGACATCACACAGGAGGCGGCTTCTTTAATATCTGACTTAAACCTTGAATTTGAAGATTGATTTCAGGATTTTAAAAAACATAATGTGCTTTTTTGAGCATTTGTAACGCCATTCGCGTTAGACGTGAATTTATTACTAGGAAGATTACAAATACCTAGAACGTTGTGAAATGTGTTCTGATACACAGTTAAGGGAGAAATTCCATTAAGTTGGTTTGGAATAGTTCTATAAAACATATTTGGACAAGGATAAATATCCTGCGTTTTACAAGTATGCTCTGTCGATGGTTTCGCTATTTGTAAACACTAGAATTGACACAGGACCGTCAAAAATGATGGGAGAGTATTAAGTGGGCCTAACTCTTATATAGTTAAGGCTAGTGGATAAGAAGACGAGTTTATTATTAAGGCTAATCTATTATAGCTCGTGAGTCTTGAAAAAGTTTCAACTTTTTTCCTTTTATCTTTGGTTTCACGGCTGGCTAAAAGATACAGCTAAAGACATGTAGATGTGTTTTTGACATCATTGAGCAAGCCTTTGATTGAAGTATTGGGTGCGGTATCGATCATCATGGTTTAGATTCGAAGAACGAAGACACGCCGTTTTTTAAGGCCTCCAAAATTTTTGCCATTTAAATAATTTTGCAATGATCGGAACAAGTGATAGTCAGATGGTGCGATATCAGGAGAATACGATGGATGCGTTAGGACATCCCATTTCAGGCTCTTCAGCTTGCACAGCGTCTTTTTCGAAACCTGTGGTCTGGCGTTGTCCTGATGAAAGATGACTACCTTGCGATTTGATAAAATCGGACGTTTCTCTTTGATTTCTCAGTACTTGTCCGAATCAATCGTTTCGCCAGCAGGGAGAAGCTCAAAATAGATTATGCCCTTGCAATCCCACCAAACTGAGAGCATCGCCTTCATCGGGTGTAAACTGGCCTTTGGCATTGCGTCACCATGCTCACCTGGATGTTTCCATGTCCGTTTACGCTGAACATTGTTGCAGAGGACCCATTTCTCATCGCTCTAATCGATTTAAAAACGACTCGTTATTGAGCCGCCCGAGTAAAGAAACGGCCGCAGAAATTCGTTTGATTTTGTTCTTCTCGGTCAGCAAATGGGGCACCCATATATCGAGCTTCAAATCAAATCCCATCTTTTTTAAACGCCGAAAAGCGGTTGATCTGTCAACGTTTAGTGCTGTAGCAACTTCTTCTGTTGAAATTCGCGGGTTATTGAGCACTAAAGTACGCAAAACATCGTCATCAATGTCAGAAGGTCGACCAGAGCGTGGCTCGTCTTCAAGGTTAAATTCTCCGCGCCGAAATTTAGCAAACCATTTTTCCACAGTTCGTTTAGCTGGTGCTTGATCCTGATAAACATCTTGAATGTTTTTTCACGGCTGCGGCAACGTTTATTCCTTCCGAAACTCGTAAAGCATAACATGCCGTAAATGCACTTTATCGATATTCATTTTTAAAGTGATATTTATCGAAGCAGTTTGTATGAAAACAAATGATTTTTTTTAATGAAAGCTGAAGACGTCACCTTTCCAAGGATATATAATATGTAGGAGTAGGCATTAATGACAACACGTTACGACGCTCATAACTCCATCTATTGAAACTCCGCACGAACTTTTTCACGCACCTCAATAATTAAGCGCCGCGCCTGTAAAGTGAAGGGTGTGCATTCAAATAGAACGCCCTGCATGGCTGGTTGCGTTGACAGGCGCTGAATATCGGACTAGTATACCTATATATATATTTCACCAGCTTTCTATGAAGCACATCAAATCACAAGTGAGAACACGAATTACTGATGTTCATTAGAAAACTGTTTGCGTGTAGCGACAACATCATTTGAGATCAATTTTGATGCACTTATCTCTGCAAAACAGTCGGACGTCTCACTTTTAATTATTTTTAAAATTGACTAATAAATATGTTTGATTCTAAATTGTTTTATTTTCTTAAAAAAATATATATATATATATATATTTCTTGTTTTTTTTCACATTAGACCAGGCAAGTGTTTGACCACGATCTCACCTGTTGGGAAGCGACGATGTGGTCACAACTGTAACACGCTTGCTTGTTTGCTTTAATTAACAACAACAACAAAAAAATAGTTGCGTGGCCTGATATATTATTTCTGAAATTTGGCCCGCCTGCTGAAAAGGTTGGCCACCCCTGATATAGAACATCATATCTTCATATGCACACCGATTTCGAAAAAAAAATATCTTTGCGACAACCCTAATCAACTCCCGTTACTTAATCAATCAGAATAAAATTTTTACCCTTGAGGTTCTAAGATTTCATTATAATGTTGAACATTTATAAAAGTAGAGCGATCGAATGTCGTGGGATATTCCCACCAGTTTATTATACAGCATTTCGATTAAACGACTAAGTTCTTTGGCATTTAGAATCTAATAAACTAATCCATGTTAGACAATACTGCTTTAAGCAATTTCAGTCTACCGGCGATATTCTGACATATATAATAATTCATAAATGTAAAAAGACTCGTGAAAGGTTTAGATATTTCAAAGACCTTCAATCAGATCTGGCACAAAAATCTTCTTGCCCTCCTCTCGAGCTTCTGCAAGTAGTTTGAAAGCTTTCTCTCAAACCCTAGTATTAAGGTTGAGGATGATGGAATATGTCATTTTTCTTTTTTATGTTAGATAGATACTACTATAGCGTTTGTTCGAGATAAAATCAATAATCCCACCTAACGTCTTATTTGAGCCAAATACACGATTTTCAAACATTCAACACCCCTTCACTATTAATTATATACTAACCGAACAAACGAATTTGCCAATTCTTTGATCGCTATGACTTTAGAGACTGGAACTCTCTTCCCCTGTTCCACTTCCCGGCTATATAATCTTCACTCTTTCAAGACCCGCATCCAAAGATACCTTCAACTCCGAACCATTTCCTGAAATTTTTCTTCTTTTCATGATGCAAGGGTCCACCTCGGACTAGAGAGGCTGTACGTTCTTTTTGTATCAATTTTATTATAAAAAAATACTTTATCATTTACCCGTACCTATATTAATATTTATTTTGATTACATTTCTTTAATTTAATTTTTTTATCCTTTGCTTCAGGATCTCGAATTTCACGGTGTGATGCGATTTTATTTTCAAGACTCGGGTCAAAAAGTAGCAACTAAATGTATTCGAGTGGCATCCGATGCAACATCCCAGGCAGTTATTGAAACGCTCATTGAAAAATTCCGTCCAGATATGCGTATGCTTAGTGTACCTGAATATGCTCTTTATGAAATTCATGAAAATGGAGGTAACTATTTTAAATCTTTACCTATTAAAAAAAAAAAGTTTACTCGGCTTACAATTATTTAATTATTGGATTTTTATAGAATTTTTAACTAGAAAAAAATAAAAGTTTTAAATCCATATCTCAATTAGTTTTCGAGCAAATGATGAAAAAATAAATAATATTAAAAAAAAATATGAAATTTAATTTACTACCATTTGTAAATATATTCTGTAGAAAAATAAACTATATTCAAATGCACTCTGATTCAAGAACCTAACTCACTCGACTCGGACGTCTTTTATCCATTAGGCCAGGGGTCCTCAAACTTTTTAAGAGATAGGGCTACATATGAACATTGAAAACTATGGACGGGACGGATAATATAACATATTATACGGAAATTCTATTAATAATAATATTTTATTTAGTGAATATTCGTGAATTAATTCTGTAGAAGCCGCGGGCCGGATGAAAAAGTTTCAAGGGCCGGATTTGGCCCCCGGGCCGCAGTTTGGGGACGCCTGCATTAGGCTATGAAACTTGTTTTAACATTCTTATTAAATAAAGTTCGTCATAATTTTTTTGTATAGATTAGAAAAACAAATATCTTCTAAAATACTCAAGATATCAAAATATTTTTTTTATTTGGCGTTCATAAGAAGAGAATAAACGAATTTTTCCACTCTTAGGTCATGCAGTTTCGGATAGAAAAATTTACTAAAAGTCTGTACTTTGGAGCCCTCCTACATCGTAATTTTAAAGTGAATTAAAAAATAAATAAATAAATAGCCCAATTCTACTTAATGAGATCTTCACTTTCATATCTCTTAAAAAAATATTTTATTTTTTATTTTCGGTCCCAAAAATTTTATCCCTTACAAAATTTTTTTAATATTTTTTTTTTATTGCTTGGGAAAATAAATACATATTACTTGAACTGTGTATTTTCTTTGGCTTACGAGCTACACTTATCTTTGACAGACGGACAGACATTGAAGCAACACCAATAAGATTCCGTTTTACTTTAATTCTGAACCATACAAATTCGATATATCAGTACCCCCTCTGGGTCATTTAGTATAAATATTTTATTGAACAAATACTTTTTTAATTATCATCACCTACTTTATTATATGTATCATCATAATTATTAATCTAAATACTATTAAAATTATATTTGTTCTTTTAAAATAGTAACTAGAAATATTTTAATGTCGAATAGATCTCTTATTCGATCATCATTTTCTAGATGAAAGACGTTTGGGCCTTGAAGAAAAACCCCTATTAGTGCAGCTCAATTGGCATTTAGATGACAGAGAAGGAAGGTTTCTTCTCAGAAGAATTGACGACAAAACTCATGTAAGCTTTTAATAATACTTTTATTTTGACATAAAGCTATATTAAAAACTCTAATGATTGAAAGTTGTAATATACCCATCTGCGAAGCCCCCCTTCGGCGGGCATCTTGCAGGCTAAGGGGTTGCGCCGCCTGGACTCCGTAGTGGGTTTTAAAATAATAATTTAAATTTCCTAATTTTAATACATTTTATTTGTCATAAACTATTAGTTGGTTTTAAAATAATAATTCAAATTTCCTAATTTTAATTGTCTTAAACTATTAGTGGGTTTAAAAATTTAAAAAAAAATCACGTCGGCATCGTCGCGCAAGCCGATTATAATAAGTATAGATAATCTTTAAAATTAAAAAAACTTATTTCAAATCATTTAATTAGTTACATTATATATTTTTTTCACTTTAAAAAAGGGCTTTAATTCTTTTTTTAATTATCTAATTTTAATCATCAATTAATTATCTCTCTTTGCTTTGAATAAAATACTTTTTTTAATTAGCACCAATCAATAATCATTAATTCGCTTTTTACTTTGAAACAGATGCCAGCAGTAAATTTTCAAGAGGGTGGATCGAGTTTTAAACGAAAATTATCCAAACGAGAAAAAAAGCAATTGAAGAAACAAGAAAAACTAGCAAAATTGAAACCCCCGGCAGGAACAGGTACATCTGAAAATGATTCTGGAGTTGCGGAAAAATTATATACAGGTTTGTTCAGGAGTTATTTTAAATATTATAAATAATTCAAATATGAAATCTTGGTTGGATACGACTGAATTATTTAATAACTATTTATTTTAACTAGTGATGATTAGAAAATTTTAAAAATCATTAGTGTCCTTTTATTTATTTTCCCAATAAATCTGCTTATTTAAAGATTCTCCATTCGTAATGAAAAGATCATTATTATTATGAATATTTTGTTGATCCGACATCATTAATCTAAGTGTTTCTTTGTTAAAGAAAAACTATGTCATATAAGATTTCAAGGCTAACTTGAAACCTTGAAGTTTTTTTTAAATGTAGAAAACAAGAGAGATGATCAACTACTAAATCTAATATCTTATGGATTATTTTTATTAGGTCCCCTTCTGGAATTGAACCCGAATGCCAAAAAAATTTCTAACCTAAATAAAAGACTCATTAAATTTATTTTTTCAAATCTTATTTATTATTATTATCCAAAAGACTTGATGATAATATTTGTCCATTACTAAATTGATTCCTTAAAATTAAATCTTAATTATTTAACAAGAAATATTACATAAATTATCAATATTCCTTTAGATATTTTTTCGCAAACATCTTCTTATTAGAAAATATTTTTCAAAAGAGAAAAAAAGTTAATATTAATATATTTTTTAAAACTTTAAAATTTTTTCAAAAATTCAATAACTTTAGTCAGCTTATCTCAAACTATGGTCCACGGTTAAGTGGTCCTCGAGGTCTGCCCTTGTGAACCTTCAAAAAAAGAAAATTCAAATAAATTGCATATCACAATATAGTTAAAAATTCCAAATTATGGAAATTACACATCATTGCAATCGTCTTTTCCTTTTTTGCCCAGTATTGACATTTTATGAAATTTATTTAGACGCCCACCAACTACTAATTCTACTCTCATTAACAAAATTAAGGGATTTAAAGCACTCTCACATCTTTTCACCAGTTTACAAGTATAGGGGTATTAAAATATGCTAAAAAATTATAAATTTGCTTTCAAAGAATCAAGAGTAAGGTGGTCCGCATAACTGACCTGACTTATAGAAATGACCCCCACTTAAAAAATGTTTGAGAAACGCTGACTTTAGTTATTTGATTTTATATATAAAAAACTGATATTTTTTAAATCTTTCATCTAGAACTACCCGAAACACTCTTCACGCGATCAATTTCGAATCCAGAAGCAGTAATGAGAAGAAGGAGACAACAGAAACTTGAACGAAGGTTACAACAATTTCGAAGTAAAGATGGTGGTCCAGATACAGGTGGAACACTAAAGATCTACGGCGAGTCACTGTGTAGAGATGTCCCTTATAAGACTCTTTTATTATCCGTCCGTGATCCCGCACATCATGTTGTGCGAGAGATGTTAGCCAAGTATGGTCTTGATAGGGAGACTGATCCTCACGCCTTCTGCCTTGTCCAGGTAGGGAAATCTTTTCTTTCCCATTTACTTACTATTTTACCTACGTTTATCTCCTCTATCTAGTTATCGAATTGTAAAACACTAATATTTTTAAAATTTTGAGTTCAAATGGTAAATTTACTAACCCGTAGCCGGTACAGTCTCAATGCTTATTTGTAAGAAGTCTATGCTGATTTTAATTAAATTTCACTGATCAAAATTTATGGACCTGGGAATAAACTGGGGTATGTATTAGTGATGTAACGAATAAACTGGGTATTTATTATGGATGTAAAGAATATTGGCATGTTTTTAAATCTTTGTATTTGAAAACTTTTGTGAGATATTTTTAGAAATTAGTGTAACAAAACAAGAGAAAAAATTGATTGAAAAATAAGATATTTAACTTAAAACTTTACCTCGCTACAACCGCCGAGATCGGCAATTTCAACATCTGGAAGAAAATATGGATACAGAATGCCTCACCACGTTTTCAGAACCTAACATGTATCTCTGAAGCACCACCTGGTTTCGTTCAACCCCACAACATATGAACTAATCTCAATAGACTAAGAACGGAACACGGCAGATGTACAGATTCCTTGCTCAAATGGAACGCACTACCCAACCCAAAATGCGACTATGGTGAGCCACGGCAGACCATTCGGCACCTAAAGGAAGAATCCAACAACATGCATATAGAGGATGCGCCTATGATTTCACGTTGGCTACTCCTACCGTGATCGCATACATAATCGGACGGACTGGACATTAGCGCTAAATAAATAATAAGAAACTGAAAGAAAATAGAACATTTAAATAAACTGAAATCTACCATCATTATTTGTACTTAATATTTCATATAATAAAATTTTCATTTTCAAGAGAATAATAAGAAATAAGCCATTAAAGTCAAAAAGTTGATGTTTGAATTTGCGAATGTTTAAAATTATATACTAGTTACATCACTAGAATTTAACATAACACGCTGTGAGGTACCGGATCAGTCTGATAAGCTTTACAAATGTTAGTAAACGAAAACAACCTGGGAGGAAAAAGTTTAGTTAGACTAGTTTTAGATTTTAAAAGTATAAATTCTTTCTGGGCTCATCATATGTTTGCCGTGGGGATGGGCGTAGACACGCGAGCTTATTTTACCTCTGCCACTAAGATTATCGCGGTTTCAACAGGAATTAAAATTTTTAGTTGCCTAGCTACGCTGCACTGGTCTCAATTGCAGTTTAGTCTTTCTTTATTAGGAACAATAGGGTTTTTGTTTTTATTCACCATTGGGGGGGGGGGGGGGGGGGGTACTGTTAGCCAATTCTTCGATCGACATTGTGTTGCATGACATCTATTACGTTGTGGCCTACTTCCATTATATAGTTACACTGGGAGCTGTCTTTACTATCATGGCCGGCGGGTTCATTCAGTAGTACCCTCTGTTTACGGCTTTGGTTGAATTTAAAACTTATTTCACTGTTTAATTTTCAATTTATGGACAGATTATAATACATGATATTTGAGCTCCTATTTTAAACTGGAGAATATTATCTATATATATATAAAATTAAGGTTTTGTCTGTACATTGCTCCAAATCACGCCAAATTTTGGTTGCACGCGTTTCAAGTGAACAAAAAACCCTCAAAAATTCCTGTATGTATGTCTGTATGTTTGCGTGGTTTCCGCGAAAAGCTGCTCACGATTCACGTAAAAACGGCTGAAGGGATTGTTATGAAATTTCATATTTGCATCAGATGTCTTGTAACTTACGTTTTAGCTATATAACGTTTTGATATTTTGACCCCAAAAGGGGGTTTGGGGGGGGGCACGAATGAAAATTATCAAATAACTCCTAAACTATTAACTACGGCAAATTTTATAATGAGCAAAGTTGTAGGGGATGTGATTTAACTTTTGTTTAAAAAACTTCCACCCAAAAAGGGGAGGAGGGTCAAAATATGGGCGCGTACCCTGGCTAGCAAGAGGGCCGCCGAAGGCGGGCCTTGCAGCTAGTATTTAATAAATCTAAGAATAAGCCGGCCAAGTGCGAGCGTTTCGTATCTTATAATTTCAAAATACTTGATCTATCAAACTCTCTCATATTTGTCGTTGATAAGAAGAGAATTTGTGGAGTTTTTTCATAATTTGTTGTTGAGCCATTTCCAAACGCCGCGGCCAACAGTTAATAAAATCACCAAAAAATGACCTCTTTGTGGTCTTCTCACACCGCCATTTTAAAGCGAAATAAATTTTAAAAAACTAAACCTAATTTTATTCCAAGAGATTTATATGCCTATCGTAACATAATAAATATAGAAGTGAAAGTACATGAATAAATCACTCTTTTTTCTTTCTTATGGATATTTAACATAAAAATAAAATTTCGATAATTTCAATTTTTTTTTTTTTTTTATAAATATATATTTAAATCTTTTACTTTAATATTAACTTTGTTTATGGGGCGATATTTAGAGAATTTCATCTATTAAAATTCTTAAATTTATCTTAATTATATTATATTACAAGTACTCAAAAATTATATTAATAAAAAATCTCAGAGTCAATTCCAATAAAATGGTTAATACAAACTTTCATTATGTACTATCTCACTCTTCAAAATCTCCCTGATATAAGTCCTTTACTACAGCCTAACCGGCTAAGGCAACGTCTATAGAATTGCAAGCTAGGGTTCGAATCCCACCCATTTCATGACATTTTTTCTTAATTTCTTTCTAATGGATTTGCGGCCCAAAGATATTTGACATCATTCAAACATCAAATGTGCCATTTCAGTCCTAAAATAAATGATGGTTTCTGAGGGATTGGTTTAAGAATTAGCCTATCTCTTCGTTCCCCTTCAAACAATTTTTTTTCATATTTATAATTAATCTATAGCTTTATTTATTAAATTTTTTTCAAAGAAATCTAATTTTTGTTTTGTATTTCTTTTATTGAATATTAGTACCTGGCGGACCGAAGGTTGCTTATTAATTTTTTTGGTTAGTTAAAAGCCGTATATTAATATTATTTTTTTATTGTAAATTCAAGAATTTTTTTTTGCTGTCAGGATTGAATAAAATTGAAAAAGAAGCTATAAACGGTATATTAATATTATTTTTAATTTTAAATTAAGGTAAAAATGTTGAATAAAAGATTTCACTGTCGATGGTAACAGAATTGTTTTTATTTTAGGTTAAAAATAAAATGAGAGAGTCTTCTGTTTTTTAAATAAAATAATTTTTAATTATTTCTAGAGACTATAGTTTCGAAGGCATTGCCTTCATCATCAGTCTATCACAAATATTTCAAATTAGTTACAAATTAAGATTTATACATTGAAAATTTTGAAAAATATATAATGTCTTTTTTTCATGTTTCCTCTTGGGAGATTAGAATATAACCCAAGAGGAAACATGAAGAAAAAGACATTATATATTTTTCAAAATTTTCAATGTATAAATCTTAATTTGTAACTAATTTGAAATATTTGTGATAGACTGATGATGAAGGCAATGCCTTCGAAACTATAGTCTCTAGAAATAATTAAAAATTATTTTATTTAAAAAACAGAAGACTCTCATTTTATTTTTAACCTAAAATAAAAAAAAAAAAAAAAAAGTAAAAATGTTGATTTCTATTTGTTGCCTGGATTAATTAATATTGAAATAAAAATCAAGTTATTTTTTCGCTAACTTTTTGACCCACATCGCTGGGCACTAATTTGAAAAATCATTTTGATTAAAATTTATTTGATATATTAAATTAAATAATACTTCTTAAATTTAAGAATAATTTTTTTGAACTAATATTGAAATTTATATAATATAAAATTAGTATTATTTTTTCGAAATTGCGCATACTTGAAAATGAATTTTATCCACATTTCAGACATTTCTAAACACGAATTTGTAAACTATTTAGCATTCTTGAGTGAATTTAATACTCTAACGGCCCTGCGTATTACTTAAAGTATGTATATTTTACAATTTTAAATGATATCTTATATTGGCAAAAATCTTATTTACAATTCCACAAATTCATTAATTTCCTTATTAACTTTATCAATATAAAATAAAAAATTTGATATCTCAATTATTTGGGAAGTTATAAGTTATGGAACCCTCGGAATGCAGTCCGACTCGCATTTGGCCTGATTATTTACCTTATCATAGGGAGTAAGGTGAATGTGTATTATAATCGTCTATAGCCGGATACTGACTGAGCGAGCAGCCTTGCGAGGCTGCCTCGGGCGTTTGCCGCAGAACCGTCCCGAGTGAACGCAGGAAACGACCCGAGGCGGGTTTGAGCATTAACAAAAACCGACAACCGATGGATCGGGCCGAGGCAGCCTCAGAGGCAACGGGCACTTTTGCCTTGGGCGAGGCACGTACTGACCGACCACGCACGCATTTGCCTCAAGGGGCTGGCCTCGCGAACCAAACCCCCAGTCAGTATCCGGCTTATGAAAAAAGAGGTTTTTTCTTTGAATTTTCTAAATATCTCAAAAACTGCCAAAACTATTTTTATAAAAAATAAATAAATAAAACAGGGAAATCACAGTGTTTCGATATTTAATTAATATGTTAATATAAATTAATGAAACGTCTGGCTTATTTAATAAAAGCTCTGTGTTTTATTCTAAAATCTTTATCCAGCTCCCTATGATTCCTTTATGAATTCGAAATTAATTTTGACTATAATTGCTCTTTTTTGTTATAGGTGAACTCTGCTGACAGTTCCGAGAGTAAGGAATATCACGGGGACACTTCGAACCGAGAATACATCCTCGACGACGACGAGTGTCCCCTGGCAATTCTGATGAACCACCCCTCGTCACGTGGTGAGTGCCTCTCAACTCATGCTTCCTCACTTCTCACCTCGCTTTTACTTTTATTTGTTCATTCATTCATTCATTCTTTCATTTTGACATCATCATTATAATTTTAGTCAACTAAAGTGAAAATCCTAAAAATTTATATTGTTTTTTTTTTTTTTTCTTTTGCCTCTAAAGCAGTAGTAGTTTATTTTCATTTTGAATTTATAAGACTCTACGTTTGGTGACCGAAGTTGTTTTCATCTAAAAATTTTCCTTTTTTACCTATTAGTGCTTGGGATATCATAAATAAGGAGAAAAAACATTTTTAACCGACTTTAAAAAAGGATGATGTTCTCAATCTAACTGATTTTTTTTTTATTTGTGTCTATGTTACTCGATTTCTTCGCCAATTGTGCATTGATTTTGATGATTTTTTTGTATTGGGTTCAGTATAGTTTCATATTGGTGCCATATTAATTTGGTCAAGTTCTGATGATATGATCAATGAGAAAATAGCGGAAAGCTCCAATTCATATGAGCCAATAATCGAAATTATAATAAAAAATCTTTTATAAAAAAAAAACAATCTTAAAACGTTCATTTAAAACCCGCTAACATTTCGAGAGAAATCCTCTATTTATAAATTGAATTTTATATTTTTATTATTTTATGATTCATTCGCAAAAGAGATGTATGTAAAGTATTACCTTAAGTCTCACTATTGTCAAAATCACTAAAAAGAGAAAAATAAAAATAATTTTTAGAAAAAAAATAAAAAACCGGCTTCAAAAAAATTAAATTCAACAAATAAAATAATAAGAACTCAAAAATCAAATAAAATGCTCTAAAAGGTATAAAATAATGATCTAATTTAATTACAACTAAACGACGAAATTTTTACATGAAATTACTTTTTGAAGTCGGCTAAACATATAAATTTTATGAACCGCAATCAACGGATCATAACGTTTGGCGGGTAACGAAGACAACATCGCGTAAGCTCGCTTATATAGTTTCTTTAGTACCGACTTCAAAAAGTGATTTCATGTAAAAATTTCGTCGTTTAGTTGTAAATAAATTAGATAATTATTTTATACCTTTTAGTGCATTTTATTTGATTTTTGAGTTCTTATTATTTTATTTGTTGAATTGAATTTTTTTGAAGTCGGTTTTATTTTTTTTCTAAAAATTATCAAGTACGAAGTGGTTTCACGATAATTCAAGAACAGTCGTAGAAAGTTCATTCTAGTGCTAAAATGTTTCTATTTCCAAAACAAAGAATTAATTAGATTTTGGGCTTTTTAGCTTTAAAGCTTACGAATCAAAAATAGACAAAAACAAGTAAATATCCGATCGTTATGTGGTTTGTACGGATGATACTAATGATCCTAAAAATTTGTATTAAAATTCTACCTATTTTTGCAAGTTTCCACTTAATAACTCAAAATTTCCAAATCTCCAAATTAGTTAGTGTATTGAGTCTTGAAAAATTTACAATTTTTCCTTCAATTTTGCATATTTATTTCACAAATTTTACTTAATTGATTTTTTTAAATAAAATGTTTTCCGAAATATATAAGGTCTCATACCCTTCTTTTTTATACTCCTTGTAGTCATTCGATGTGTTAGTTATTGAATTTATTTTAGCGAGCAAACCAAGACAGTAGAGGCTTTTCAATTAATGAAGGGAGAATACCTCTTGTGACTGATTTCTAATTATTAAACGCCAAGGAAGTTGAAATTAAATTACGAACTTGTTCAAAAACAACGAATAATTGAATATTAAATTTAATAAAGTGGGTAGATTCAACAATAATTGGAAATGGCGCATTTATTTATTCATTCTCTCAAATTTAAAGGGAATAGGTCAGATAACGATTTGCTTTTACCTAAAATAGATTTACTCACTTAATTCGTTTTCAATCAACAAACATTGAATCTTAGGAATTGAATGAATTCAAGACGGAGAACTTGGGCGTAGTTAGAGGAAGGGGAGCAAGGTGGGAAGTGGCCCCCTACAAAGCTCATTGCCCCTCTAGAAAAATCGAAACACCATTATTACGAGGCATCACTTATGTATTTCTCATTAAATTATTTCGTTACTTCCAAAATTTGTCAATTCTACTAAAAAGTTGATCTCTAATCGGATTACCGAAATTGAAACCTTGTGGTGGCTAATCGGCTGGTCGGCTGTCTCACATAGGAAAAAACTCCCTAACTACGCCAATGACGGAGAAGTATGTTTATCTTTCAAGTGGCCACTAGACAATTCTCGAATAAACTTATATACTAATCCAATTATTTTTTAAGTCCTAAAAATAAGATGTTTGCTATTTTGTAATCTAGTATTGATTTTTCTGTTTTTAATCATTTTATGGACTAGCTTCTCCCTTTACCGGCAATCTCTATAATCTCTTTTATTTCTGGTTGAGATAGAGAATCGCGACTCTCAGAGATAGGGGAATCAATGTGAACAGACTTTTTAAACATTTTTTTGCAAGCTTGTTGTTCAAAATGAAACATTTCCGAATCCCTTAACCAATTGAAAAGATTTAGTTTGCCGAGGAGAGTAGCTTAATGAATTATTACAGCTCAAAATTTTATATTAATATACCCAGTGCCGTAACTAGGCATGTGCAACAGGTGCACCCACACAGGGCCCAGACTCTAGAGGGGATTTGAAAAATCCCCGAGATAAAAAATTACCTAATAAAAATTCTAACAAAATAAATTGCTGAATACTATAAAAATAAAATTAAGTTCTTACAAAAAACGCATTACACTACTTGTTTTATTAATATTTATTGATAAAAAAATGGGTGGAGGGAAATTTTATACTTAGCACTTGGCCCATCAAAGGTTAGTTACTCCATTGAATATATATATTATTAAACTTAATTACATTTGTTTTCTGTGAAATCACACACCTAAAATAACATTATAATTAAATTATAAGAGTTTTAATCAATAAATTTTTATTCTAAATTCATATTTAATTGAATTTTATTTCTTGGTATTAGTAAAAGTAATAAAATCCAATCTTTATTGAAATCACTCTCAGCATGCCCTAATTCTATGGTTGATAAAAAGAGAACAGACGGTTATGGCAATGTAGCTAGAGACCTCTCGGAACGTGCATCTCCATTTAAAAAAGGGATCTTTTTCTTATTTTTTTTTCTCATCAGCACATCCACTTTGGATCCTAAGATTAGATGAAGTAGCAACAGCGGAAAAGCCTAGAATCAATCTTGGCTTTATTTAATGAATAAAAATTGAACTGTCTAAATGGATTTACAAGATAACAGGCTTTTCTTTAGGATTTTCAATAATGAAAGGAAATTGATGGATTCATAATATCTACAATTATTAGATATTGATTTTACCGACATTAAAGCTAAATCAAAAGAATGGAGGAATGGCTTGTAATTCTTTGAATCTACCTATAGTTAAAACATATTAGATAAAAATAATGTATTATTCTAATGCAAGGTCGTGAGCCATTTTTTAATTTCAAGCAAATCATGAGATTTAAAGCATTTTCGTGAGGATCCTTTTTTGAAGTCTTCTATCTCCAAAATTATAAAAGTTCATTTCATTTGGACAACTCCTACTGCTAGTATTCTATGCCTTTAAAATATAGTAACTGAGTTTAAAAAATAAAACACCTTTTGTGGCCGTCGTAAAACTTACCCGAAAATTCAATGGTGTAGAGGGGGAGGGACTAGCTAGGAATCAGTCAGCAACCAATGGTAAGCTTTTGGTCCAAATCGTCATCTTGTACTTTACTTAAAGGTTGGGATAATTTTTTTTTTTATCAAAAACGATACTGCGATTTTTTTTAAAGATCACTGCTCACCACGACTATGATGAGTATTTTTTTTTATCTTGATTGAAACACTATATGTGTGTACCAAGGGATGTTCTAAGGGAAAGTCATGTGGTGCACAAACCAGTTGATTTTTTTATAAGTTTGTCAAGCAACAAAAATATAATTGAAACAAGAGCTTATCGAAACTCAAAAATATTTTTACTTATTATTATACTATTATTATAATTCAGTATAAATACTTTTTTAAAAATTTCAAGGAATAACCAAACGCTATATCTAAATTTTCTTAGTATTAAAAATAATGGAGAATTTTGGTGGATTTTTTAGGATTTCTTTTCATCAACCCTAGAATTAGGAAGTGTTTTATTATAGTTATTTAGATCTTTGTTTTAAATAAGTAGTACTTCATTTTTAAGTAGTAGTACTTGATATTCCATTATCACTAATCATGTCCGATATTATCTTCAGAATTTCCATAATCCTGAAGATTATTAAAAACTAAAGGTCATTTTTTCCGTTGACCCAAATAACATTCCTACTTTTGTTATTAAAATGTGAAGATGTGAGAGATCCCCAAAGTGGCTATTTTGAGGTGATTTTTATACCTTTCGGCATACAAAAGTGACAAACTTAAAATTATGAAAAATACCACAAATTCATTCATTCTCTCCTTATCAACGACAACTAAGAACGAATTTGATATCCCAAGTATTTTTGAAGATAGAAGTTTCGGAACCCTTGGTATGTGAGACCGACTCGCACTTGGCCTGTTTATTTTTAGATTCTCACCAGTTGCTTTAAGAAATAATAATGAAACGAATGTTTTAGGAAATGAATTTCGAATAGCTTATTTTATTTAAATTTATTACTAGGGCTATTATCTACTAGGTGGGACAGTTCAACTCTTATACAATTGCGAAATTTATGTATGAGTAGCGTACCGAGTCTTGGAAAATATTTCACTCTTTTCTTCAATATCATTTAATTAAATGTATTTTTGAATAAATTTAGTCATCAAATTTACACACCGGCTGCATTTGAACAAACCGGACAACAGTCTTTGTAATTATAAATATGGCTAGCTTGCTATAACAACAAAACGAATTTTCTATATCCACTCGAGTAATTGAACCAATGAGAAATAACAGATAAAATATTCCTAATTATAAACATTGATGACGAAGATCAAACTTTCGAAACTAGTCTCAAACAAATTAATTATATATATATATATATATATTAGGGTGGTACTTATTTTTGGTATTTTTCGAATTTTTATCCCCGAGGCTCATATGATTCGAAATAAATAAAAGAAAATATCCCGCAAGTTTCAAGCCTTTATCTCATTTTTAACCTGTGCCCCACAGCGATCTAAGTTTCCCATATTAATAACATGGGGTTTTTGGCAATGAACGATCAATTTTTTATTCCGGTTAAAGTGTTGGTTCAAAAAATTTGAAACTTTGTAGACTTTATGCTTATAATAAATAGTAGCTATCCTTCAGAATTTTTACAGATTTTTAGCTATTATAATTTTCGAGTCTATAACTTATTAACGCTAAGATATAGCAGTATTCTATCTAGATGTAACTCCAAAATTATAATAGATAAAAATCTGTAAAAATTCTGAAGGATAAATACTATTATAAAGGTTAAAGTCTACAGAGTTTCAAATTTTTTGAACTATTACTTTGATCGGAATAAAAAATTCATAGTTCAAAGCCAAAAACCCCATGTTATTTAGATGGGAAACTTACATCGCTGTGGGCCAAAGATTAAAATTGAGATAGAGACTTGAAACTGGGGAGATATTTTTTTTTTTTAATTTTAAAGATATGAGCCTCTGGTAGCATAAAAATTCAAAAATACCCAAAATAAAGACCACTCTAATATACATATTTATTATTATTTATTTTCTTAGAAAGACGGACTGGTAAGCGAAATAAGTAGGTTATAATGAAAGGTAGTCCATAAATTATTTAAATTTTATTCAACTTCAGACTTTTTCTCTCCTTCTTCAAGGTATTGAATAGTTATTGAAGGGAACCGAGTTATACTGACCCAAATGAATAGTTATTGATGGGTGAGTATAACTCGGTTCCCATCAATAACTATTCAATACCCTGAAGAAGAGAGAAAAGTCTCCTAAACGCCTGAATTTGAATAAAATTTGAATAATTTATGGACTATATATATAGATATATATGTTTATTTGCATCAAGCTGAGGACTACCTCATTGATTTCCCTTTATAAGTTTTTGTATATATATATATGTTACAGTAAAAACGTGTTTGTACTAGTAAAAACGCGTTTCGCTGAATACCTTTGTGGCAACTAGAGTTTACTGATGTTAGATCAGTTTGGTTCAAAGGTCTAGAATCTTCATTTTTGACCTTTCGCCTCATTTCGTGTGTTTATTTTTAAAAATGTTTAAACTAAAATGTCAAAAATTACATCTTCTACAACTTTTCTTCTAATTTTTGACATTTTCGTTTAAAATTTTTTGAAAATAAATACACGAAATGATGGCGGAAGGTCAAAAATGAAGATTCTAGACCTTTGAACCAACCTCAACCAACATCAGTAAACTCTAGTTGCCATAAAGGTATTTAGCGAAACGCGTTTTTACTAAAAACAGGGTTTTACTGCAACATATATATATAAGTACTGGTACATAATTACATTATCGTATGTGATTAAGCAGCATCTGATCCATTAGAAATATTTAATTATCTCATTATAAACAGGGATACACAAATTGTTGAACACATAATAACAACTCTCGGAAGTATATTTTAAATGCATATTTCGAAATTTTACAATGATTGAAGACGAGCTAAAAGCTCTACAGCCTCTAATTTTCCATAATGGGGTAGTGGTTGTGTTTTCTCTTGTTGGGTCGGGGGTGTCGGGGACAAGGGCGATGTTTGTGGGACGGCGGGGGCGTTGAGGAGGAGGCTTGGGCGGGTTTCTGTCTGCGCGGCTGCGATCCCCTCAGTCCGACTCTCGCTAGCTTTCCACATGGACGTGCGCTTCAACCTCTCGCTCGACCTTTATTTAGTACAATTACTCTAATTCATTAATTTTACATAACCCCATTATAGTACTGTATTTTTAATCCGGCTCACTTGCGCTCTCGCTTCTCACTTTTATTTATTAATTAATTTACTTCGTCCTGCTAAAAGATGATGGACTGGGGGATCAGACGTGAGTATCCTTATTTACATAAAATATTTTTTTCTTTCTGAGTCTTATCAAACATTTACGAGCTGGTAATTTTTAATTTATTATTTATATTATAAGTAGAGGAAGTAATGCGATGGTCTCTAAAGTAAGAATTTGAGTTTTCACCAAAAATGCGCCTTTCAAACCCCATTTTAATCCAATAAGATCTTTTTCAACCCTTGGTCTCTATGTGTGAGCGATTTCTCTAATACCTTTCCTAAGGAAGTAAAATTTGGAACTGAAGTTACGGGTATAGTCTAGATTTTCAATTGTATTAAAGATTCCCATGTTGGTTTTAGGTGAAACTATAACACAGGTGTTTTTTTTGACGTGTTATAGTGGTGTTTCACAAAACACCACCTCTTTGTTTAACACCACTATAACCCGTCAAAAAAACTCCTGTGTTTAATATTTTTCACTATAAACTAACATCGCTTTCCCTAAATGTTTTAGAAACTATAACAATTTTTTAAACTTATTTCTTATAACAAATTTTCTAGGTTTCCGTCATTTTTTCATACATACCTATATTTAATTTGTCAAATATCTCTGATAAGCGTTATTTAGGTTTGTTTGAGAGATCTAATATACAACCACAAAAATCTGGGGTTTGAATCTTGAATAAACCTAAAGATTTATATTACAATTGTTCAAATGTTAAATTTTATTAAAATCACACATAATTAATTATAATTATCTATTGAACATGAATAAATAATACAATATAACTACGACATGGGTGCTCATGTGCTCATACTTGAGAACGATCGTAGAAACTAAACGTCGTAGTTTTATTGTATTATTTATTCGTGTTCAATAGATAATTATAATTAATTATGTGATTTTAATAAAATTTCAACTCTTAATAAAATCAATCACAAAAATAAAAGCTTCAAACAATTGTTCTTTTTTTTAACGAAATAAATTATTACCTTCTAATAATTTTCATTAATTACACAAATTTTCATTTTAGTTTTATATAATGAGGGATAAATAAAAATCTAGGGGCCCGGGTTGGATAGCGTACCAGTCTGCTAATCAAGTGGACCCGGGTTCGAATCCGACTCGCGGTAACCGGCTAAAAATCTGATCCCTAGATAGAAGACAAAATTTAAAAATATAATAGTATCGTAAATTGGCTGATGGCTAGAAAGGCACCTCTTCATGGAAACTATAAAATTGGTAGTGCCAAGTTTTAGTGGATGTCAAAGATCTTTAAATATTATTTACTGGTGTTAAATAATTAAAAGATACTCACCCACTATATAATATTGTTGATTCTTAAAGAGTTCAGGAGATTAAAAGCTGAAGAAATCGTTGATTATTTAAATATAGGAAAATCCTTATAAAAAAAAAAAAAGATTGAATATAATTTCATTCGATTTCTTCTTGTGCAAACTAACCTGTTTAAACGTTTCAGGTGATTCTATTATTAGACCTAAATCAATTCTATGATATAAATATGTACCTACTCATTATCATCCCTTAAAGACAATATCAACCTACTATAATTATTTACTACTTACAGAAGATTAGGGGGCGAAAATTGTTGCATTTTAGCATTATATGCTAAAAATAAAAACGGTCTATTATTATAACTTCAACAATAAGTACTAAAAAGCTCTTCTAATTCTTTAGAAGTGAATAAAATGGGAGGGGGGGGTATTTCTCATAATGCTAGGGGGTTTGGAGGCACACCTGATAACACTAATGGAATTTTTATCGGTTCATATGTTGAAAATTCATTAATACTGTGGCAATTTATAAAAAGAAAATCAATTTTTCTGCTCATATCACCTAGATTAAGTATAATATTTCTGAATTCCGATGAAATATTCTCACCAGAATACATGTTTGGCAAGAACTTAATATTTTTAAAGTAAAAATAGACTATCTTTTTTAGATTTTGTATTCTTACGCATAATAAATTGTTTTATTTTTTGATTCTTTCATAATTATTTTCAAAATTAAGAGTCTTAATTATTTACTAAATCGTATCAAGTATTGCTGATAGCAAAATATTATTTGACATCTAAAAACTGTCTCCGAATCTCTAAACAGATAAGAGAAGCTAAGCTCCTTTGTTTAGCTCCATTTTGGCATAAATATGTATCTCATGCCGAAATTGACTTCACAAGCATTTGGAAACGAATTCGGATTTAGTCTTTTGTATTCTGATTAGAATCTAAAATAAGCTGGTCCCGTGGAAACTTAAACAAAGAAACAAGTCAACCACCAAAAAACGTTAATCTAAACACGGCGATACCAATTTTCATTTAATGTGAGCCAAATTATGAACGCCCAGCAGACAGGCAAAATGTTCATAATAAAACCATTGATTCTCATGACATTTACAATTTTAATTAAAATATTTCAATCTCCTGCAACTACTTAGAAATTGCAGTTTCTAAACTATCTAAAATGTCTAAAGTTCCTTTATACCAAATCGTTTCTAAACACTGAAAAATTTTACGAACATTTTTTTCCGTTTCGTTTAAAAAGTAAAACTAGAGCCTATCATCGCAACCATGTCTACCTGCTCTGAGCACTGTGGCTATAAACTATAGGTGGTATTGGACGAAAACTTGACATTTTATGTTTAGATATTTTATATTGAGACTAGCTGCAAGGCCCGCCTTCGGCGGCCCTCTTGCTAGCCAGGGGAAACACCCCCTGGACCCCCAGCCCACGAACTCCCCCACTCCCCCCATTTTGGGTGGTTAGTTTTTGTATTTCTAGCTCTCTAGAGGCCCAGAGATTATGTATACAAAATTTGGTTGAGTTTGCTCCAAGGGCAAGAATTTACATTTTTTCACCCTCCCCCCTTTTTGGGTGCTTTTTTTGGGAATTTTTTTTTAAACAAAAGCCAGAAATCACATCCCCTACAACTTTGCTCATTATAACATTTGCCGTAGTTAATAGTTTAGGAGTTATTTGATAATTTTCATTCGTGCGCCCCCCCCCCCCCCTCCCAAACCTCTTTCTGGGGTCAAAATATCAAAACGTTATATAGATAAAAACGTAAGTTAGAAGACATCTGATGTAAATATGAAATTTCATAATAATCCCTTTGGCCGTTTTTACGTGAACCGTGAGCAACTTTTCGCGGAAACCACTGAAACAGACATACAGACAGACAGGCCGAAAGACAGGAATTTTGTTGAGGGTGTTTTCATTCATAACTTTGCTTGAAACTTGTGCAACCCAAATTTGGCGTGATTTGGAGCAATGTACAGACAAAACCTTAATTTTATATATATAGATTTTGTTTAGGAAAACAATATTTCTGTTCATACAAACAGAGATGTGAAATTTACTTGGATTTAAAACATATTTTAGAATTATAAGTGGAGTTGATCATTAAATTATTCGGAATACTCTATGGTTTATTTCTCTTTTGAATTTCCCATTTACATCTCTCTATCAAAATTTGATTGACATTCAAGATTTTCCTGCCTGTACCATATTGAAATCGTTTTCAGATATTTCCAAATTTCTCGTTTGAAATAACCAACTAGCTAATTCTTTTTTCTCATAACTGCAAATAAACATTCGGTAGAATAATATTTTCAACCAGTAGGCACACAATTGTCATAAAATTTATCGCATCTGTTGCTGACTTAAATGGTAGGACATTTGATTAGTGGTTCGTTCCATCAGCCACGACTTTTTCTTCCTAGTCTAGAATAAGCGGAATTTAATGACTAAACTATTTATCTTATTTGTGTGAAGGTGAATTTTTTTGAATTCCATCATTCAAGAATAACAACTCATCTGAAAATTCTTGTTCATGCCATCATATATAATTGATTTTTATAAATATATTAAAATATATTTTCAAGTCGAACAAAATTTTAAAACAAAAATTATTTACATCGTTTTCTGTACTTAATTTAAAATCATCACTTTTAAAATAATCTCGCTACATTTTATAAATTTGATCATAAGTGATAAAAGTGAAGAACAATGGCCTCATTTCATAAAATAAGTGTTTATAATTCTTAAAGTAACGCCCGATTTCATCAACAAAACTTAAACTAAGGGAATATTTAAAGTAAACTTAAACCATCTTTTAAGCTAAATTGTATTTCCTGGTGAAATACAATTATACAAGCGCCATTCTTCTCAGGACTGATGCTAGGTTCGCCAAGATAATTCTCTTGCTCTCCATGCGAACTCTAACTTAATTGGACTAGCCATATATGGTTCACTGACAATTTGTCAACTTATCACTGGAGTCCAGAACATTTACCCTTACACCAAGATATCTCTATGGCTTCTCTCAACTCCATTTCTTCGCCTCACCTCATCGAACCATTTCTGGCTCTCCTAAGAGCCACAACAACAAAAAATTCAACAAATTCATTCAAGTCGGACTCTTTCTTCATGCACGTCCGCCGCTCAACCCCTAGACTAAATTTTTGTATTACTACAGGTGAAATCTGGTTTAGATTCTTTTTTTTAATGATATTGATGTGAGAAGGAGATACACCAGAAGGTCCATCCCCTAAAGTCCTGTATGGACTGGCCCCTCCATCGTGAAAAGAACAGAGTAGAAGGAAAGAAGCCGGGATCACGAGCCAAATCTCAGAAAGTTAGATACAATCCAATATCCAATTTACTGAGTTTTTAGGGGCTTCGAGCAGTGGTAAATTCTCCGATCGATAAATTATGTTTTAATGCATTATTTCAACAAAATAAATAAATCATAGTTTTCTCCTCTTATTATTCAATCCTCTTATTTTGAAATACATATACATATCACTGAATATAATCTCTTTGGCAACAGGGATCACTTGTTTTCATTTTCATTCTAAAATTGAGTCACTTACTGTAAAGGATCTTATTACTTTTGGTTCGCTACTATCATCTCTCAAAGACAGTATTGTTGCCATGCCTCTGGCCTCTGCCAACATCTTGAATATCTTTCTCAACATACTCATACTTAAACTCTCACTATCAAATTTATTCAGAGAAGCCAGCAAAAACAAAACATTTCTTCTTAAGGTTGTTCGATTTTTAAATCCACACTTTTAAAACAAATCTGAGTTTTCTAAATGTTATGCATTAATATCTAATTTATTAAAAAAAAATCTGACTTCTAACTTCCGAATAATAAATCATTTGGAATTTTCAACAAGTGCCTAAATATATTGACTCGCAGAATTGTCACATATTCTAAAAATAAGCCAAATTTTAATAATCGAAAATTATAATCTTGTAAAATACATTTCAAAATAAGCTGACGTGTTCTGATATGGCCATCCACTTGACTTTACCATACAACCTGGCTCCTAAAATTATTTATAATAATGTGGGGGGGGGGGTTAGTTTTTGCATTTTTATACTTCTGGGGTCCCACTGATTATGTATACAAAATTTGGTTGAGTTTGATAAATGGCCAAGATTTTCATTTTTTTGACCCCCCCCTTTGGGCGGTTAGTTTTTGCATTTTTAGACCTCTGGGGTCCCACTGATTATGCATACACAATTTGCTTGAGTTTGCTCAAATGGCCTGGATTTATAATTTTTTAACCCCCTCCCCTTAACTTTGGGTCGATATGCACAAAAATCTAATCAGTTCTTAATCTCAATGGACCAAAACTACGTGGGAAATTTGGTTTCGATATTCACACTAGTTTTTGAGCTAGCTCGTCCACAAAAATTTGATAACGCACAGACTAACGGACAACCAGACAACCAGACGGACAACAGACTAACAGACATTTTGACAAAACAATTATTATCTCGAAAAATATAATTTTTTCGGTGTTCATTTATTAGAGCTTTTTTGTAGAGCGAAATGCCATGGTTTCGCTCAATTTTTCTAATCAAAATAGTTTCAGCCGTTTTTGAGATATTTCGAAAAAAATAAGGAAAAAAACCACTTTTTTCATGCACGATTACAATACTTGACCATACCCTATATGGTAAAGTAAAAGATCTTAATACTATTATTTTGGCATGTTTATCAATTCTAAATTATAAAAAATGAATCGTCTCTCCTATAAATAAAATAAGCATTTTTTATGTACCTAGCAATACACATATATTAATTTTAAAATATCAAAAACTTAAAATTATATTTTTTTATTGATCTAGAATAATGAATTGAATCTTTGTTATATATTGATTAAATCTTATTTTTTAACTTCTCTTTTTTACGAAGAGTTCATCTAAGATATAATAATTTCGTTGTGTTTTGTATAAAGCAACTCATTCTCTCAACATCTGGAATGATTTGAAACTTTCAACATTTACAAATTACTTAAATTCTGCCTAAGGTGAACGACTTTTAAATATGGTATTATGAAGTAATTTTTCAAAATTTTAAAATTTTACCAATAAGTTTATTTTTTAATATAATGGGCGTTTTAACTTTAACAAGTGGAAGAGTTAAATGGATTTGAGCACTTGAATAAACTAGAAAATTTTTACAAATTTAATTTTGTTACATATTATTGAATCGAACAGATAAACAAAAAATGCTTCAATATCTCTCATAAACTCAATGATAATAATAATAATTATTACAAACAAATTAACATAGCGTTAACTTGAAATCTATTTTGAGCTATGGAGAAATTACCTGCTCTTGTTATTATTATTATCTAATTGATTAGTTAAAAATTGTAATGTTTATTCGATAATGATATTTCTAAAATAACTTCTAACGAGTTAGGTTTTGGTTCTAGGTGAAACATTTTAATATAATAATTAAACTTGAGCAAGATGCAAGTTAGGTTTTACAAAAAAAGAAATAAAACAAAATTGAGTTTTGAATTCGATATATTTCGGAGGTGACCCTATCAGTTTTCTCTGACTCCTGATGATGGGCTCACCCCCGAAATATATCGAATTCAAAACTCAATTTTGTTTTATTTCTTTTTTTGTGAAACTTAACTCGCATCTTGCTCAAATTTTATTATTATATGTGTTTCTAAAACTTAAATCACTGAAGAAGTTACATTGTCACCGAAACGTCAGAAATTTAAACTAATTAAACATTTTCACATCAAACTAACATTTCTATCAAGAAAAAATACTATTTTCTAATGGAGGTCTCTACAATCTATTATTATTTCATTTCATCATTAAGAAGAACCTGTTGATTGTCATTTTATCACCAAGGGAAAGGACGACTTATTATTTTAACTATTTCAATTATTTCAATTACATCTGTTGTCGTAAAACACTAACTTCCAAGAGTTTAATTTTAAATTTCCTTTTAATTATTTTCCCTTTTTTTTTTTTTCAGGATATTTAAATTTAAATATATTTAATATTAAATATATTATATTTAAATTAGAATTTAAGTAATGACTCCTGAATAAAAGCTAATTATGTAATATGAATACCTTGTTTAAGAAAGTAAATGGGAGTATAACTTATTAATTTAATTATTATGGAAATTATTATTTACGAACTTATCAAAAGTCAGACTCGTTTAGTTTTAGCATTTCACTAAAGTTTTAGTTCATTTTTTTTTTTTTTTTTATTGAAATTTTCTTCTTGATACTCTACTTTATTTACCTTCTCTTTCTCATCTCTTAATTTCGCTTTCTGGCTAAAATTTGCAGAAAGTTTATATTTATCTTTATTCCGGTTGAGGTGTTTTCGTAGGCGTGAGCAGAGTGATTCCTGTGCCTAACGAACCTCCTGAATATCTCATGACAATGGCGAATTGATTTTATCGATTCATGTCAAAACAACTTGGTCTCGACGTTGGTCTCTCAAAAAATATACTTACAATCCTCTTAGAGCACTAAAATATGTATGAATCCACTAAATTATTTCGAATTCAATTTTATTTTGTGGAAAACACCCCTTATTAACGAAATCAATATCAAGTGCTTTTATATAAATTTTCTACCAGATTAATTATAAAGCATTCATTTCTTTATTTTTATCTAGGTCATAAGAACCCCTAAAGATAGACGTTTATACTTTTTAAAATAGACATATGTAAAGGACGTCCATCGATATTGACAGAAAAACTTCCGTTTCAAACTCCTTTTCCTTTTTTCCATTTATTATTCCAATTCATTTTAAAAAATTAAGTAGCTTTATTATCTTAATTTTTCTTCCTCACCATCTGGCATACTCCATTTCGTGTGTTGCTAGTATTTTTCTGGTATCAAAGCTTTAGGTCGGTTTGTAAAGTCTTTGTTAAAGTTAACAAAGGGAAAAACCTTAGATTTCACATTGTGCCCGACCGGATGGCCAATCAGCTGACACCCACCCAAACACACACTTTCATATGATTGGCCGTCACGCCGGGCACACGGAGAATTCTAAGGTTTTACCCTTTGTTAACTTTAACAAAGACTTTACAAACCGACATACAATTGGCCCTAAGAGTTACCTAGTTGCCTTCCTCTGTATTTGATGATTCGCCTTTAATTCTTGCCTTAGATAAGATTTTTTGACCAGAACGCGGGATTCGATCCTGACCTAACTTGTTTAAAGGTCGGCCACTCTAGCCACACCGCTAGTTGCCTTTTTCTTTTCCTACCCCCTTTAATTTGTCAATTCAGTTATTTATTGCTTGAATTATTAGATTATTTTCAATATTCGCTTAATTGACACTCACAAGCCATCAATTTTTTCCTTTCATTATTGGCATGTTTACGCTATACTGATCGTACATACACATAGATTGATGGAAAATGAATTAACATGATTAATTTTATCAACTACTCGCCCTCTCTGTTTAATTTGAGGAAGTGAGAACCTAGATATATCCCTAATCGAAAAATTTTAATCAATTTTCTATTTAACTTAACAACCCGAAATATATCCCAAATTAGTATAATTATTTTGTGTGTTGCCTTTGGGAATTCTGCTCATTTAGCTAGACCAAACCGAAGGGAAGTATATTATATATATTGTGTGTGTGTTTGTAAATTAGTGTATGAATAGATTATAGCTGCTGCAGTCTTGGCGAGGAGCCGGGCTTGAACCTGGGCTTGTTGATTCATATTCTAGGACTCTTACCACTCAGCTAACCTAGTTTAATACTATACTCAAAAAATTTCAACCAAGTTAATCCATAAATCTGTTTGGACTTAATGAATTAGAGGTCTTGTAATTTATAGATTAAACCAAATCCATCAAAACAAGGTTTTTGTAGACGTTTCAGCTTTATAAAATTCTTGTCTATGTCATATATTTCTTAATTCATAATTTTAAAAACCAGTAAGAATATTCATATATTCTATTTAAATTTAAATAACTTTAAAAATTGCTGTGGTGCGGAAACGCGCTTCGAGTGCATACAATAGTTACCCTGTAGAATTGCCATGATTTATTTATTTATGCTTGCTCATCTGAATATTTCGATTATTAATAAAAAGTAGATGAATAAAGAATTTAAAATTCTCTCAGATAAAATTGAGACAAATCTATTAAAAACTATATTTATTACACAAAGCTTGATTTATTTATTTCACTGCCTTGTAATTGAAGAACTTTAGCCGTTGCAGATTTGCTCAACTGAGACTAAATGGATGATTAAATTTCCAATAGAAAGATGAGAGATAGAAGGAGGTCTAACACAATGAAAAAGGAGCAAATCTAGTGTCTGTCCTTCGTCCTTTGGGCATACCCAAGTCCTAACAGAGAAAACTCGTTACAATAATCACTCTTTCATATATATATCCCGGTCGGTATTCATTCAATTTTTTTTTTTTTTTTTTTTTTACTTTCAATTATATTATGCGAAGCAGATGTAAATAAAGAATGCATTCATTTGAGCTGCTTTTCGCCTGATTACTATTGTCATTTGAATTAATTAAGAAACATTTGTAATTCTGATAATTCGATTCTATTATTTTTCATGTTTATTAAAACATTTTAGTACGTAGATATATATTTTATACTTTTTTAATTCAGGATTTAAAACTATATTTTATTATTCTTCTTATTATTTTTAATTACAATTTCTGTAAGAAACTCATAACTCATATTTGGATTTCTCAAAAGTGAGAGAATTTTCACAAATAAAAATAGTAAGATTTCACGTTCCAACTTATTTAGTTATTTACGGTAACAATATTTTTTCATTTTATTAGAACTCCTCATCTCTAAATACTTCGGAAGGAAATTTTTTCACAAAAATCGTTATAAAAATCAACAGGACTTTTGGAGAATTTTTTTTTTAATTATTATTATTTTCGCTTTTGTAATTTAGGTTTCGGTTCGGTTCCTTTAAGGTAGTTGTTTCGTGACAATACTAGCAAACAGTTAATGCTAGAGTATATAGAACAAACAATAAGGATTCATAGTTCATAAACCCAAAACTTTTTGCTGTTTATGTACCAATTCTAGCCAATCCCGTGCTCGTTTGACAAATTTGGCACCATTGTAAGAGATTGAATATTTTTATATTAAAATGACAGATAAAATACATTTTAAAGGTCGATTTATTTCTATAAAAATCGTTTTGTTATTTATTAACAAATGTAACCAACGCCTACGTTACACCTTATGAAAATTATAATTTTTGAAAAAATCTAGCCCATGGGCGCTTTATATATCTTTCGCTACTTAAATAAATGTGCTGTTTCCAAATTGTTTTTAGTGTAAATTATTTTTATACATTTTTCATTATTTATTCCTTATTATCTCAGAAACTGTTCTGTAACTATGAATCACAATTGTCTTAAAATATGTATTGGTTATTGTTTAATTTTGGTTTAATTTTTTATAAAAATGGTAAGAAGGATTTCTTAATTATAATTAAATATGTATATAAATTTTCCGATATCCCGTATAGTGCAATGTCAGATTCAATATCTCCGGAACTGTATTGTTCATAAATATAGTTTTGTCTCCAATCAATGCAAAGTATTTAAATAATAATCTGTCTAAATTTCAAAAAAATTCTAAGAAAACGCATTTGGCGTAACAACTACCTTAAACATTTTTTTTTCACTATCTAGTAACATTTTTAGTGGAAAATCATACAAAAGCCCTTAATAAAAGCTTTTAAAAAATAGTAGATTTTTTTAATAAAAAACATTAATGAACTTTCTTATTCTTATACTTTTTCTTCCCTTCCTTAATGTGTTTTTTTTTATTTCCCCATTTCTTTTTTTTCTTCAACTACTCAAAACTCATTTTTTTCCATTCCAAGAATCTCGGTGAATAGACTCGGACAAAACAATTGGGAGAATGGTCATGCATCCCCTTGAGACTTTAGAGAGAGAGTAATAATTTCTGGTAATATGCTTTCTTTTTCATCCACTCTGGACCAATTGAGTTGGGCTTTTGATATAGGAGAACTAAAAGAGAAATTGGAGTCTTGGATTCAGACAACAGAGTACTCGCTCTGTAATTCGATATCTTCCCCTAGTTCATTCCCCGTTCGTTGGTGCCACTCCAGTCAGACCAACAACCTCAGTTTATGATTTATTTTACGAGTACATGTATATAGCAAAAGGACAGAAATTCACCCTATTACTAATCTTTTCTAGAACTCTGAATTACTTCCAGAAATAGATACAAATGTTTAACTTGACAGAGTGAAATTAATAAAAAAAATGTCAATTAATAAGTTTTTTTACAATCACTATTTATGACAACATAAATTGTTCTAAAAATGTCTATTGTTAAAGCAATACTAATAAAATTTAATACAATCCTAAATAAATCTTGTCACATTCAGTTGACTTAGACGACGCAACTTGGTCACTCAACTGTTTCATCCAATCTGCAATGGATCTTCCATTTCGCCAATAATTAGACTTAGTAAATCACATATTCACTGGAGCAAATTAATCAGTTTAAAATTGAGTTATATTTCGGTGATTATTTTTTTGCTCAAATATCTGAATGAAGATAACAGACTAGTAACTTGATGAGGATTTGGTATATTTGCTGTTTCTAAAAAAAAACTAGAAAAACCACTCTGAACAGTCTGAACAACGTGAGATGATTTTTTCAACATTGAATCTTATCACTTTTTTCAAATTTAATTTTATATTAAAAGAGAAAAATTAATTATAAAACACTTAAAATTGTCGAGTTTCTAATTACCAAATCATATTCTTTGATAAAATTTCCTCGAAATTAACAAAATATTTTTTTTCAATATTTGATAATTTTATATTGATAAAAGAAGAATTTTTTTATTTTGCCCCACTATTTTTTACTTTCACTCCATACTTAATACTTACCATTGTGAAAATTCAAATCTGAATTTACATGCATTTTTTTGGCCTCCTGACACTAACATTTTTAAATTGAAAGTTTTTGCCTAGAGTAGCAGAATTTTTATATATTGAAGGAGACAATAAAAGAGTGTGTCTTCTGCTGGAATTATAAATTTTATTTATTTACAACGAGACTATAGTTTCGAGGGCTTTGCCCTCTTCATCAGTCTATTACAATGTATTCACAGGAATTAATTTATGATATTATTCATTCAAATTAATTCCTGTGATATTTATGATATTATTCATTCAAATTAATTCCTCTAATACATTGTAATAGACTGATGAAGAGGGCAAAGCCCTCAACTACTAGTCTCGATATAAATAAATAAAATGTATAATTCCAGCAGAAGACACACTCTTTTATTGTCTCCTTCAACTAACATTTTTGCTCGGATATGTCTAAGCTCATTTGCTCATACACATGTACAATAGGAATGTTGGCTCAATATATATATTTTAATCTTTAAAATCTCGATAACTTGTAAAATTATAATAATAGTAAATATCTCCGTCCTCAAACAACTATATCTTTGTCTAGGGTCAAATTAAGACATTAAGACCCTCTATGCACTAAATGATTTTTGCCCCCACCCCCTCATATTATATCTACTCAATATTCAAAATATCAAATATAAAATATATATATAGTAAAATAACATTTTATTTTTCTAAACAAAACTTGCACTTAATATACCTATAGTAGATTTAATACTTCAGCGTTAGGATTGTTTATCAAAAGCGAAGTTTCTTCTTCAGCTATAGATTACTTAGACATTTTTATTGAGATATTTTCCTATCTTCTTTTATGATGATGATGATATTACCTGACACTGTCCACTCCCTGCCTCAACTATCTCCGACCTTTTCTTTTTTTACTACCCTGGCACTCAATCCTTTTTTTTTAATTATTTAATGATATTGATACAAGAAGGAGTTGCACCAAAAAATACAACCTCTGCAGTCTGCGGTGGATCCTTACAAAACAATCGCGCAAACATTGCTTCCTCGATTAATTTAGATCTCACAACTTGGTGAACTTCAATGCGGGGAAGACACTATGTTGTTTAATATCTAATAGGCACATTGATTGGACATGACATTTCTTTTGATTCGAATTCTTTAGAATTTTGTTAGGTGTTTCTCTGGAGTCTGGCCTTGGAATGGCCACATTACTTAACTAGCAAAAGCTGCTGCATGTAAGCTTGGCTTTCTTTTCTGGACCAGACGCTTTTTCACGCCCACTTAACTTCTTACCCTATACAAAGCTCAAATTCGCCCGTGTCATTAATATGCCCCCCCCTCTGTGGAGAGGAGCTTCTAAGCATTCCTCGCTGCCTTAAAATTCAGAGGCGAGCTATTAGACTAATAGGAGATTCATCATTAACTGACCGTCTCGACACTCTGGCTCATCGTAGAACTGTCTCCGTCCTTTCCCATTTTTACAGATACTACCATGTCATTTATTCTGACGAAATAAATCACTAATCCATCCTAAAGCCTTATTTGCGCGAAACACACGATTTTCAAACATTCAACAATCCTTCGCGGTGTGGAACTCTCTTCACTCGTGCGTCTTTCAGGCGACTTATAACCTTCAGACTTTCAAAACCCGCATCCACAAATACATTCAACTCCGAACCAATCCCTGAAATTTCTCCCCCTTCTACACGATGCACCCCATAATACAAAGGCGGCATATTTTTGACGCAACAGCTTCTTGCGTCAATATTATTAAAAAAATGTACAAATGTCGAGTCGCCAAAATAATTTTTTGTTGATGTGCTGTATGTGCTTTGTGTGCTGCCCCTTTTTCTCTTGATGCCCTAAACTCGTGCTTATCGTGCTTAATGGTTAACCCGGGCCTGTTTTTGTCATTATAAGACTTATTAATTTTTCAAGTCAACGGCCTTGGTATGTTCGATGCCGCGGTTCCCAAAGAATCACTGAAGTTAAGAAACTTGTGAGGAAATTTGTTCAAAAGTGAACCTCCTCAAGCATTATGTGCTGTTATTATTTTTACAGCCTTCCAATTCTAGACGTGCTCGGTGTGCATCCGCATCCCGCGAAATGAATCGGAAGATTTAAAGTAATAGTGAGAGTTGAGATCGTCTATCTTATCTAGATACACACACAACTGATATACCCTAAAGCAGAGGTTCCCAAACTGTACCATACGCCGCGAAGTTTCATAATTAATTGAAGTAAGACATTTGGCCTAACTAGACAATAAAATAGAGAAGATGAAAATTTATTTATTATTTATTTTTATCTCTTGCTTACGATTAGACATACTTTTTACTTAGGGTGGACGCCATGGAAAAATTTTAATTGAAAAATGGCACCACTACTCGGAAAAGTTTGGGAACCTCTGCCCTTTAAGTATGAATCTGTCCAATATAATAATTTCACAAAAATTCCTATCTTGAATGTGTCCAAAAGAAATGTTATATTATATAATAATAAGAGGATGGAAATGGAATTATTGACAGGTGACAATTATTATCTCAATTTAATTTCACAAAGAAATAAATGAACTTAAACTTTTTTCATATATTAATTTAAATATTCAATATACACAATAAATATATTGTCATTCATTTCAAAATTTATCTCGACAGATACTCAAATTATTTATAATATTCATTTCAACAAAATTTATTTATTATTTCTTTTACCTTCATTATTGCAACATAGGTAAGTTAAATTTAATTTAATTAATTTCTTTACACATTCATGATCGAAACATAAAAAACATCATGTAGCTAACCGCAAAATTTATTTGTTTCTTGAAAACATTTAAAAAACTAATAGTACTTATATCTAAAATATTGATTGTTGAACTTTATGAGAAGTGAAAGAGTTGGCTTGGGATATACTTCAGAGTTTTTCCGTTAAACTAGTCTTAGAACTGACGCCATGGTGATGAACTATGAAATAACTATGGAATTTTAACATAATAATTTTTTTGATAATTTGCAGAATTAGAATAGGAAAAATATGAGATTTTTAAATTGTTAAAATGTCTTAATTCTTGCGTGAGATGTTGTCGGATGGTGCGATTGAGTGTCGGACAACTTTTTATTTAAACTTTAGTTAATTTAAAATTTTTCCTATCTATTCATTCCATTTAAAGTTAAAATTTGAAGTAATATTTCCATAATAAGATGCATTTTAAATCATTTATATTCTGAATATTCCTAACCTTGGTTTATTTAAATCCATGTTTTTTTTTAATATACAGTATAGATAACTTTGAACTAAGTTTAATGGATGTTTTTACTTTACCATACATGGTATGCATGTCGTTCATGAAAAAATATGTTTTTTCCTTCTTTTTTTCGAAATATCTCAAAAACGGCTGAAACCATTTTGATTAAAAAAATTGAGCGAAACCATGGCATTTCGGTCTACAAAAAAGCCCTATTAAGTGAAGATCGAAAAAATTCTATTTTTCGAGATAATAATTGTTTATTTGTTTGTCTGGTTGTTAGTCTGTGCGTTACCAAATTTTTGTGGACGAGCTAGCTCAAAAACTAGTGTGAACATCGAAACCAAATTTCACACTTAGTTTTGGTCTATTGAGATTAAGAGCTGATTAGATTTTGGTGCATATCGACCCAAAATTACGGGGTGTGGAGAGGGGTTAAAAATTAAAAATCTAGGCCATTTGAGCAAACTCAACCAAATTTTGTATACATAATCAGTGGGACCCCAGAAGTCTAAAAATGCAAAAACTCATCCCCCAAAATGGGGGGGGGTGTAGGGTCAAAAAATGAAAATCTTGGCCATTTACCAAACTAAACCAAATTTTGTATTCATGATCAGTGGGACCCAAGAAATCTAAAAATGCAAAAACTAATCGCCCAAAATGGGGGGGGGGGGGGGGGGGTATGGTAAAAAAAATGAAAATCTAAGCTCTTGTACCAAACTCAAACAAATTTTATATACATAATCAGTGGGCCCCTAGGAGTTTAAAAATGAAAAACTAATCCCCTCCCCTACATGATTATAAATAATTTTATTAAATATTAAATATAAGTGAGGAGTCAAGTGGATGGCCACATCAGAACACGTCATCTTATTTATTTATTAACGTTAAAACAGAGAAAATATAATCAACTAGATTTAAATATTAATTTCAAAATAATTAAATTAAAAAAGTATAATTTCTTCCATAGTCTTATTATAAGCAAGCTTTAAAATTTTTTATAAGATTGATATCTTAAAACCATCCCTTTATTTGATTCAAAAAGAGATCAAGGTTTTTAACATTTTGCTTTTTAAAGAGAGAGTAAAGGATAAAACAGATAGGGATGAAAAACATTCGTTCGGAAAATGGGATAAGTCATGCAATCCCTCTCAAGGGACAAAAATAATTATTTTTATAAATATATCATTCTTTCTCTTAGCTTAATCATTAGAATGATTATTTAGTTAATGAAAAAAATGTTTGAGCAATTTTAATAATTTTCAACATAAGTGGAAAGTTGGGCCACACCCCTCTAAATACCAGATCACTTTGTTGTACCCTTAATGAATAATTTCAAGGTAAGTAATTATGCCCAGACTAAGTTCAAGCATTGGCCACACGATATGCACTATTTAGGCCTCGAGACACCGTCGTTACATTGAAGTAGATGGGAGCGTTCACACAGAATTCAGTGTCTTAAGCCACTGGATTCTGTGTCTTGTCTGTGGCCGAGACCCCGCGCGTGGTTCGCGCCACTCTCATTACATTCACTTTAATGAGAGCCGAGGGGTGATCCGGGATTGGAAGTAGGTGTACACCTCTTTGGAAGTATTTTGGAAGTACTTGGAAATATTTGAAAGTACTTCCAAATATTTGGGAGTGCTTGGGAATATTTGGAAGTACTTAGAAATATTTGTAAGTGCTTGGAAATATTTGGAAGTATTTGGAAATATTTGGAAGTACAAGTGGAAGTAGGTGTACAGCATATTAGGTCGCGGTTCACCCCTCGATGAGAGCGTTCAGACGGGACACTCAGTGTCGACACTTTGTTTATTTTCTTTCTGTTTTTGAATATATATATATATTTTAATTTCTCAATTCTCAAGTAATAAATCGAGTTAAATAAAATAAATAAGTAGAACAAACATGAGTTTTGATGTGGAACCTTTCCTAGAACTAATTAGAGAAAGACCATCCCTTTGAGATCAAAATTCTTATGAATATTCCAATAAATCAACTAAGCAGTACTGGCAAGATGTGTTTTGTGGGATGGAAGATAATCCGAATTCCACTTTATCGTAAAGCTAAAAAAAATGATCGAATTGACATTCTAAAATAATTTTGTAAAAAATTTCATCTAGTAGTAGTAACAGTTTACTGAAAAGGGTATAAAAGACTCCATTTTTTAGTCTCGTCGTTAATTTCGGATGAATCCACAGTTTTCTATTATACTTATTTTCATTTTTAACATGGTTGCAATATTAGCACAGCAACCACCTCCTGGTCCAGCATAGTGACTTGTAAGAGTTTAAAAACTAATTTAAAAAAGAAAAAAAAAGATTAGTCGTGACCTAACAGACACCGTGTCTCTAAAGTGGCTGCACCAAATTCCGGTATTCAGTGGCTCAAGCCACCGGTACCGATGGCTGAACACCGAATGTCTCATGTGAAAGAGGCCTTACACGAGCAGTTTCGAGCCACTTTTGACCCACTTGCAGGCTCAGTACCTATTTAAGATACAAAACTACAATTATAATAATTATTATGTAATTGACCTTGTGGAGATTACCAAATTTCAATAATAAAGCATAAATAGATTCTGAGATAAGGACCTGAGAAAATAGCTCATTTTGGCCCTGGCTCACTCTCCGACAGGTCATCAAAACCTTTAGGTTACTTATAATTATTCTAGCACCATAAAATTTAGCATGATGGTAGACTTTCCAACACATATAAAAGAAAAATTCAAAAAACCCATAGTTTCTCTCTATCGATCTCCAAAATGAAGGAGGTGAAAATTGTAGGGTAAATTTGCATCTACGCCTTCATTTTTTCACTTAATCAATTTTTTACTTTTGAACTATTTCTACTGAAGCAAAATGAAATTTTGCACCTAAGATTTGCAATAATAATAAATGTCGTATTCATGGAGAAAAATATATTTTAAATTAAAAAAATATAATGTAAACATTAACAGAAAATCTCATTGTTTACAAGATATTTTTTCGATGGGCAACCACACAAATGTTGTAGGTAAGTGCAGAAAAACTTCTTTAATAAGTTTTATAAAAAATTACGTTAATATACTAGTATTTCAAATTTTTGATTTAAAATAACTTTTAATACGAATTCTTCTTAAACTCAACAACAGAAACCATTAGATTTTCTTAAAATAATGAATTATATGATAATTGTAAACTTTTATTAATCTATTTCACTTATTGATAAATTGGACTTACAACATCTGCCCGGTTCACCATCGAATATAAGCCGAAGAGTATTTTCTCTAAAATACACTAAAAAGTAAAAGAATCATTTTTCTTCAGTAGATGCCCAAAAAATTTCCATTAATGACTAAATTAAAAGCAAAGGGGCTTTTAACTTGAAATTGAGTTATAATATGCAGCACCGCTTTATTTTCGTCAATATAAATTTTTTTGGAGCTTTTCGACTTTTTAGTGCATTCTGAACTAAAAGCCTTTTTACAAGAAGTTTTTTAAATAAGTGTTTAATTTATTCTTTCAAAGCCTAGGGACTGTAGATTTAATTCTTGAAATTCGACGGTTGTGCTATCTATATATATATTAAGGTTTTATCTGTACATTTCTCCAAATCAAGCCAAATTTTGATTGCAAACGTTTCAAGCAAAGTTATGAACGAAAACACCCTCAAAAAATTCCTGTGTATGTTTTCGTGGTTTCCGCGAAAAGTTGCTCACGATTCACTTAAAAACGACTGAAGGGATTGTTATGAAATTTCATATTTGCATCAGATATCTTCTAACTTACTTTGTTAGCTATATAACGTTTTGATATTTTGACCTCAAAAGGGGGTTGGGGGGGGGGGGCGCACGAATGAAAACTATCAAATATCTCCTAAACTATTAACTCTACCACAAATTTTATTATGAGCAAAGTTGTAGGGGATGTGATTTCTGACAACTTTTGTTTAAAAAAAATTCCACCCAAAAAAGGGGAGATGGTCAAAATATGAAAATTCTTGCTCTTGGACCAAAGTCAACCAAATTTTGTATACATAATCTGTGGGTCCCTAGAAGTCTAGAAATGCAAAAATTAACCACCCAAAATTGGGTGTGGGGGTCAAAAAATGAAAATTCTTACCCATATAGCCAACTTAACCAAATTTTGTATATATAATCTGTGGGTCACTAGAAGGCTAGAAATGCAAAAACCGTGTACGGGGGGGGGGTTGCGTGATGTGGAATGGACTAGGGGGTGAGTAAGGGTTATGGGCTGGTATGAGGGTCCCAGGGTGCTGCGGGTTGGAGTCCGGGGGACGTGCCTTGCAGCTAGCTCACAAATAAAACACTAATTTAGCAAATTGTTATTATTTATTATTTTTAATTCACTATACACTTTCGGTACTGATTATGATAGACCATCATCAGTAGCACCACAAAAATGAAACATTTCTTTAAACAAATTTCGTCCTATGCATAAAACAAACTACGTTATTAAATTCATACAAATTGTCCTATTAGTTTCTGTAGTGTCAATATAAAAAATAAAAATAGAAAGAATTCTAACTGAAATCGAAACCATAGAAGTCTGGTATAAAAACGAAAGTAAAAAGAAGTCATTTCAAGGGATATATAAAGTTTGGTGGGACAAGAAGCGATGAGGGGAAAAAGAGAAGAAACACAATCCCATATTCATTTCATGAATATTTTTTCTTGAGATTGAAAACTCATAAGTAGAAAATTGTGCCTTCTTATAAATACGTTCAACAGAAATAGTCATTTATTAGATGGAAAAGAATTGCCTCACTTAATGGAATATTTTATGTGGGCATTGTAACACACGCACACGCACACGCATATTCAGTCAATCTAGAATTAATTAAATACAAATAAAAAACAAGATTGTGTATGTATTAAAAAAATCTAGTGACTAAAATAAATTTCAAAATTATTTATATTAATTAATAAATAATCTTAGTTTAGGTCTATGACTAAAATCATTATGAGAAGAATCAGGAGATAAAGGACCAAAAAATCTTGAATTTTATGATTTTAATCTCCAATCGCAACGTTTCTTCTGTTTACTCGGACTTTCTCAGGCTTCTTAGATTCTTTTATAAACATAAAATTCGAATCGTTTTACAAAATGCACTTTCATCATCATATAATATAATAAATAAATAATGATAATGATAAATATTATTTATACAATTTATCCTTTAAACAGGCTATTCAATTCCAAAACTTCACACAATTGTGTGTGGGTCAATCCATTTCAAATCACCCAGGTGATGTTGCTCATATTTTATATTTTCCTGATTTTTTTATCATGAGTTCCCTATAGGTAGACAGTCACAAAACAGTACTTGAAAAAATTTATATGCCATAGTTTTTTTTTGGCAGCCATTTTAAAATGGTGGTTGGGCATATTTTAATGAAAAACGTGGTTTGCGGAAAGTTGAATTGCCAAGCTATTTTTAAAGATAGCAGAATAATTCAAAAACCAGTGTATTCACCATGAAATGAACTTCAGGTATACATTATTTTAATTTTTCTATCATGAAAGAGAATCAGTCAAACTATTCCTGTAAAAACTCGGAAAAAATGTATAAATCGTTACTTTTTAAATCCATACATTTTTATGAAGAAAAAGAGACTCACTAATAATAAGTTATTTCTGTGTTGTATACTTATATAACTACCTGCAGTATAAGTTGTAGTTCTGGGAATGCACTCGTTTTTTTTTCTAGAGCTTTTCAAAAATGACCAAAACCCTTTAAATGTCAATTTTCGCAGGTCAATATCTGAAAAGGGAGTTAATGAAAAAAATTGAAAATTTTACAAAATGTTCTTTATACAAATAGGAATATCTCACAAAAAAATTATGACTGATACTCAACTACATTTAGAGTAATAGAGCAGTGAATTTCAGTAAAAACGCTACCCTGCTACACGCGCGTTCATGCAGTGTCAAGCTTGCAAATAAGGGCTTGAAATTATTACAATTGACATTAGTCGAATGATGATTAAATCATACATACTATAAATGAACAAATATTTCTTAATTTAAATAAAAATGGCCAGTGATAACAATAGGAGTTCTGATTCTTTAACTTGATTTACCGATACATTTGTTGTACTACACTTGCGTACAGAATACACACAATCAGAGGCGTAGCAACGGGGGGGGGGGGGGGGTGTCAGAATTAATGAAAATGATGAGAGAAGGAGTTACACTAAAAAGGTGCATCCCCTAAAGGCCTGGGTTGACCTCTCCATCGTGAAAAGAAGAAGAAGAAAAGAGTATTTTATGGGCTGGGTAGGGGTCGAAAGTATCTGTGGATACGGGTCTTAAACAGCTGATGGTTATGTCGCCGGGAAGACGGTGGCCAGGAGCGAGTTCCAGTCTCTGGAGGTCATAGGGATAAAAGTGTTGGCGAAAGCGTTTGACGATTTTTATTCAAATTGACAGCGAAGGGGTGCTGAGCGTTGGAAAACCGCCTGTTTCCCGTAAAGAGGGCTTTAGGGGGGATAATTGATTTCAGCTCAGCTCATTGATTTCATTGAACAGACACCATGATAGTATCTGTAATACAGGGAAAGGGCAGATACGGTTCTTATGGCAAACTAGGCGTAATTAAATATATTTGATATGTTTAATCAAGAATTATGTTCTTTTTTTAATTTCTTGAAGTACCTATTTGTTTTAACCCAGGCCTTTAGGGGATGCACCTTTTTGGTGTAACTCCTTCTCTCATCATTTTCATTAATAAAAAAAAGAAACGGTTTGTCGTTGTCGTAACTCATCCCATGAGCCCTGCCTTGGGGGGGTTCTGACATCCCCCCCGTTGCTACGCCTCTGATTGTGTGTATTCTGTACGCAAGTGTAGTACAACAAATGTATCGGTAAATCAAGTTAAAGAATCAGAACTCCTATTGTTATCACTGGCCATTTTTATTTAAATTAAGAAATATTTGTTCATTTATAGTATGTATGATTTAATCATCATTCGACTAATGTCAATTGTAATAATTTCAAGCCCTTATTTGCAAGCTTGACACTGCATGAACGCTTGTAGCAGGGTAGCGTTTTTACTGAAATTCACTGCTCTATTACTCTAAATGTAGTTGAGTATCAGTCATAATTTTTTTGTGAGATATTCCTATTTGTATAAAGAACATTTTGTAAAATTTTCAATTTTTTTCATTAACTCCCTTTTCAGATATTGACCTGTGAAAATTGACATTTAAAGGGTTTTGGTCATTTTTGAAAAGCTCTAGAAAAAAAACGAGTGCATTCCCAGAACTACAACTTATACTGCAGGTAGTTATATAAGTATACAACACAGAAATAACTTATTATTAGTGAGTCTCTTTTTCTTCATAAAAATTTATGGATTTAAAAAGTAACGATTTATACATTTTTTCCGAGTTTTTTACAGGAATAGTTTGACTGATTCTCTTTCATGATAGAAAAATTAAAATAATGTATACCTGAAGTTCATTTCATGGTGAATACACTGGTTTTTGAATTATTCTGCTATCTTTAAAAATAGCTTGGCAATTAAACTTTCCGCAAACCACGTTTTTCATTAAAATATGCCCAACCACCATTTTAAAATGGCTGCCAAAAAAAAACTATGGCATATAAATTTTTTCAAGTACTGTTTTGTGACTGTCTACCTATGGGGAACTCATGATAGAAGAATCAGGAAAATATAAAATCATGAGCAACAAATTTTATTTATATTGGGCGATTTGAAATGGATTGACCCGTGTAACATATTTTAATTAAACTGATGAATTATATAAAATGAAATTTCTTAGTCTTATTTGTAAATACTTTATTATTATTATCATTGGAAATTTTATTATTTTTTAATTTATTTTTGAACTCCCCTCCTTTTTTTTGGGGGAGGGGGCACTATCAATTTTACAAAGTGAGTCATTTTCATAAGGTCGTATAGGGTGGAAATTTGAAATTTGTTAAGAATCTACCAAAGAGTCTAGGATCTAGGACTTATTATATTGATAGTTCTATTTTTTCGAACACCTCCTTCCCCCATTTTGGTCACCGATAGAAATAATAACACTTTTTATTATAGAACCCTTTTATAGTAGATAAATTCCATTTTCTCGCTTTTTTTGAGTTTGAAAATTTTATAATTTTAATTTTTTAATAACCCTCCGCCCCTTAATTTTGGGTTTAATTTCAATCAAAATCTAATCAGCTCTTAATCTCAATACAAAAAATCAACATGTGTAATTTCGTTTTGATATTCACACGAGCTTTGTACCTAGAACGTACACAAAATTTGGTAACGTACTAACATAGATCTTAAAGATAAGTAAATTTTTTTTTAATTTTTGAGTGTTTTCAATTCAAGTCTCATGCCTTCCGGGCGTCCTGAATAATAGATTTTGTTTCACCTAGAACCGACACCTAAATCCTTAAAAATTATTAATAGATTTTGTGTTTTCTAGATGAATCTATTTTTTCATATTATATTTCTCATTATTACTCTACCATACATGGTATGGTGAAGTATTATATAGTGCATGAAAAGAGTTATTTTTTTTGCTTCGGATTTTCGAAATATCCTAAAAACGGCTAATGCTCTTTTGATAAAAAAAATCAACAAATTCACGGCATTTTGGTCTACAATAAAACCTTGTATAGTGGCCATTAAAAAATTTATATTTCAAGAGATAGGTATTAATTATTTTGTCAAAAAGTCTGTTAGTGGGTGGATGTGTAGGTGTGTGACTAAATTTTGCATTCGCTTTAACTCAAACCCCAATTTTATATTTAGATATGTTATTTTGGTGCATATCGACCCAAAATTAAGGGGGGTGGAGGGGGTGTAAAAAAATTAAAAATCCAGGCCATTTGAGCAAACTCAACCAAATTTTGTATACATAATCAGTGGATCCCCAGGGGTCTAAATATGCAAAAGCTAACCGCCCAAAATTGGGGAGGTGGGGTGTAGGGTCAAAAAATGAAAATCTAGGCCCGTATACCAAACTCAACCAAATTTTGTATACATAATCAATGGGCCCCCAGGAGTCTAAAAATGCAAAAACTAACCCCCTCCCCTTCATGATTATAAATAATTTTATTAAATATTAAATATAAGTGAGGGGCCACGTTGTATGGTGGAGTCAACTGGATGGCCACATCAGAACACGTCAGCTTATTTTCTGTTCTATTTTCTTCCTTCCCCTTGTAGAACTTTTACAAATATGTGTAAATAATTTCCGAGGGTAAGTTATATTTAGCAATTGAAGTTTTGAAATCTCAAATTAAAATGGTGGTAAGCTTCTAGTAGATAAATTACCAACTAGGGGGAGGTCGATGACAGTTTTAACGAGAAATTGGATGGCACCGGCGCAGTGACACCTGTTCTGTTCGGACACCCCCTGGAAAGCTGCCCTTCCTTTTCTCCTTTTCCCGCTCATTCGTTTGTAAGGCCCCGTGCAACTCACAGCCGTGTCACTCTGAATTTTTCTCAAGTGCGTGATCCATTATCAATATCATGCTAAGTCTCTGGGGATTTAAAAGCATTCGCCATCGGAATGAAAAATGCGAGGTGCTTTTAGGTAGGTAGGTACCAGAAGAGATGATGCGTGCCTCTTATTCTAATTAATTTAAAGTAAAGAAAATTTTGAAAAAAAATTTTTAGAAACTTTTTAAAATTTAAAATATAAAATACTAGGTAGGTTTCACATAAATATTTTTTACTTTATATAAAATATTTCACCAAGAACCCACACCATTCCCACGAAACTAATTAATTTACTAAAAAATAAGCCGACGTGTTCTGATGTGGCCATCCACTTGACTTTACCACACAACCTTGCCCCTCCTTATATTTAATATTTAATAAAATTATTTATATTCATGTAGGGGAGGGGTTAGTTTTTGCATTTTTAGACTCCTGGGGGCCCACTGATTATGTATACAAAATTTGGTTGAGTTTGGTACAAGAGCCTAGATTTTCATTTTTTGACCATACACCCCCACCCTCCCCATTTTGGGCGGTTAGTTTTTGCATTTTTAGACTTCTGGGGTCCCACTGATTATGTATACAAAATTTGGTTGAGTTTGGTACAAGAGCATATATTTTTAATTTTTTAACCCCCTCCCCCTCCTCAACACCCCTTAATTTTGGGTCGATATGCACCAAAATCTAATCTGATTCAGAATCTCAATGCGACCAAAACTACGTGTGAAATTTGGTTTCGATATTCACACTAGTTTTTGAGCTAGCTCGTCCACAAAAATTTGGTAACGCACACGACTAACGAGAACACACTGGACGGACGGACAGACTAACAGACATTTTGACAAAACAATTATTATCTAGAAAAAATATAATTTTTTCGATGTTCACTTATTAGGGCTTTTTCGTAGAGCGAAATGCCATGGTTTCGCCCAATTTTTTATAATCAAAATAGTTTCAGCCGTTTTTGAGATATTTCGAAAAAAAGAAGGAAAAAACCACTTTTTTCATGCACCATTACAATACTTGACCATACCCTGTATGGTAAAGTAAAAATAGCTTTCAAGTAGGTAGGGTACCAGAAGAGATGATGCATGCCTCTTATTCTAATTAATTTAAAGTAAAGAAAATTTTGAAAAAAAATTTAGTAACTTTAAAATTTAAAGTATAAAATACTAGGTAGGTAGGTTTCACATAAATAATCTTTACTTTATTTAAAAAAATTCTCCAAGAACTCACACCATTCTCACAAAACTTAATTAATTTAGTAGAAAAAAATTATATTAATGTGATGATCCACATGACTACCATACCCACCTGCCTTTCGCCCCTTTTATATTAAAATTGACTAAAAAATAAAATTTATATTAAACTATAATTTTTTTTTAAGATATAGAAATATATATGTGCCCATAATTATGAAAGTTGTCTAAGTCATTGATTGTTAGTTTCGAGATATTTAAAGTTTTATAAAATAAACAAGATTCGAATTCTGTATAATGAGACAACTAAAAGTCCACTTAACTGTTCAATTTTAAGCGATTTTTCAAAACCAACATTTCATTACTGAGCTTTTTATAAATGGATGGAACAGAAAATATGAAAAAAATAATTTTTTAATTTTTTGACTTAGTCCACTTTCATAATTATGGGTACATATATATAATAAATTTTAAATTAAAACATGAATAATAAATGTATGAAGAGGTGTGTGAAATTATTAATTCTTACAAAAAGACAAGGTTCAAATAAATTTTTTTCCACTATAGAGTTTAAAAAATTTTAATTTATTTAACTCCCTCCTTTCCCCATTTCGAGTTAATTTTTCTATGTTGACTAATTACTTAAAATCTTAAAGTTAAAATATTTAAATTTAGTCATTAAATCTTAGTTAATTTTCGATCATAGAAAATTTTTGAAAATTGTAGCTTCTTAAAAATGCCATTGGCTCAGAATCAATTATTACAAAATAGAGATTTAATAATTTAATCAACACTTTCGCTTGATCACTTTCTCCTCCTCTCTTGGATAACGAAATGGTCTTTCAAGATCTATAGTATAAGGTCTGCATCGATGGGTGAACCGCGATCTAATATCGTGTACACCTACTTCCACTTCCACTTTCATTTTCAAGTAGAAGACAATAAATGAAGGGGCATTATCTAATGAATTCCAAAATAATTCCACATAATTCCAAAGTCGTGTACACCTAATTCCAATCGCGGTTCACCACTCGGTCTGCATCTTCTTGGTGCACTTCTTTTTGTATTCGATCTCATTAAAAATAATCAACTAGTTAGTGCATCACACAATTTTAACTTACAACCTACCCTTTGAAATCATCCTACCAACTTTCTTCTTTCAAATTACACTACCATAAACTCAATAAATTGACACGGATAAAATTTTATCTATAGGTATTAGCACTAGAGTAAAATAACTACAATAATAAACAGAGGGACAGAAGAAGATCTTTGTGTTTCAATTTTCCATCTTATTTCAGCTTATATGAAATAATCCTAAACTTTTATTTAGAGCTTAGAAATTAACACTTTTTTTGAGCTCTCCCCAATTTGCGGTTCTCTATGAAAGAAATATTTACATGCCATTCATAAATTTCCTTCTTTCTATAGCTACTTAAATGTTTCCGATTCCTTTTAACGCGCCTATAAATTAGACAAACATTCTGTCACTAGTGAATGGGGAAAAAAGTTGTTTGAACTTTTTCTTTTACTTTAAATAAGAAACAATTATTTTTTCAGATGAAGAATGATTAAATACAAGGTGACTCCCCCTCGGCCCTTTCCTTAAATTCACTCACTGTGTACCCATAATAAAAAAAGTGATCTTTCCATCTACTTTAACTTTTTACCACACACCTGCCTTTCTCTTATATTTAATTAATATTTAATCAAATAATTTATAATCATTTACGATTTTTATTATTTAAGAAGTAGTAATATTTGCAATTTTATATTCATCATCATCATTGAGTATACAGTCCTAAGACTGGTTTGATGCAACAATCCGTCTCCACTCGACTCTGTCCCCCGCCAGCTGTTTAACCTCTCTAAATGTCTGGCATCCCATATCCCCCAATTATTTGGTTGAAATATTCTAATCTGGTTCTTCCCCTTCCCCTTTTCTTTCCCACCTCCCCCTCCAAGATATCCCTAAGCAGTCCCCCATGTCTCAGTGTGTGCCCCATCATCTGACCTCTTCTCTTCTTCAGACTCTTCCACAAGGTTCTTCTTTCTCCGATTCTTCCAAGAACTTCTTCATTTGTAATTTTATCCATCCATTTGATATTCATCATTCTTCTGTAGCACCACATTTCGAAAGCCTCTAATCTCTTTCTCTCCGCTTCTCCAATTGTCCAGGTTTCACACCCGTACATGGCTATGCTCCATACATATGTCTTCAATAGCAACTTCCTGTTTGCTAAGCTGATTGAGGAGGAGCATAGTAGTTTTTGTTTTGTATTAAACCCCATTTTTGCTTGGGCAATTCTTGATTTAATTTCGTTTTTTGCTCCTCCCATCCCATGTTATTTTACTTCCTAGGTAGCGGAATTCCTTAACTCCTTCTAGGTTTTCTTGGTTAATTTTGATGCATTCCTGTCTCGTTTGTTCTTTTTTTGTACATACTAGGACCTTGGTTTTATTCTTGTTTATTTTCATTTTGATTTCTTCTATTAGGATTTGGTTAATTCCATTCAAGGCGTCCTCTAATTCTTTTTTATTGCTTCCTAGAAGGGCAATGTCATCGGCAAATCTTAACATAGCGATCTTTTGACCTTGGATTTCTATACCTGTATCAATTTTGTCTTTGAATTCTTTAATCGCTTCTTCTATGTATAAGTTGAAAATCATGGGTGACAGCACACATCCTTGTCTTACACCTTTTTTTATTTTGGCTTCTCTGTGTTCATCACCAATATTTATAATTGCCGTCTGGTTTTGATATAGATTGTAGATTAGTCTTCTCTCTCTGAATTTTATTCCCGCCTGTTTTAATATTTTAAACATAATTTCCCAATTGACATTATCGAATGCTTTTTCTAGGTCTATGAATCCGATGTAGACAGATTCTTCCCTGATAAAAGCCCTTTCTATTATTAGTCTAAGAGAGAGAATTGCTTCTCGGGTGCCTCTGTTTCTTCTAAAGCCGAACTGGTCTTCCCCCAGATTTTCTTCAACTCTTTGTTCTATTCTTCTCTGGATTATTTTGGTTAGGATTTTGGAGGCATGTGAGGTTAGGCTAATGGTCCTGAAATTTTCACATTTATCCGCGCCTGTCTTTTTGGGAAGTGTGACTATTTTGTTTTTTTGGAAATCTTTTGGGATGATTCCCAATTTATAGATTTTGCTAATTAGTTCAAAGAGTTTGTCAAGTGCCTTTTCCCCAGAGTTCTTTAGGATTTCAGCTTGTATATTGTCTATTCCGGGTGCTCTATTATTTTTTAGTTCCTTCAAAGCTGTCTCGAATTCTGACCTGAGTATGGGGTCTCCTAATTCGTTTTCGTCCACAGATTCTTCTTCTTCTATTGGGTTCATTGTTTTTTCTTCTCCATAGAGTTCTTCTAGGTGTTCCTTCCATCTATTTGCCTGTTCGTTTTCGTTTAGAATAATGTGGCCTCCTTTATCTCTTATGTTCTTGCTTTTTGGCTTGTCTTCTTGAAAATTTCTTTTTATTGCCCTATAGGCTACATCAACTTTTCCCAATACTAGATTTTCGTTGACTTCTTTACATTTTTCTTGAATCATTTTTTCTTTTGCTTTTCTACATTCTCTTATAACTTTCCATCTTAATTTTTTATATGTTTCTTTCCCTTCTTCGTCTTTTCTGTTCTTAAATTTTCTTCGTTCGTCAATCAGTTGCAGTATTTCGTCTGTTACCCATGGCTTTTTAATTTCGTTTTTCTTTGATTTAAGGACTTCGTTGGCTGTTTCAGTCAGGCTTGATTTCATAGCATTCCATTCTTGTTCGATTTCTTCTTCTTTATTATTTGTGGGTGTTTTTTCTTCCAGTTTCTTATTCATTACGTTTTCGAAAAGTTTTTGGGTTTCCTTATTTTTTAATTTAGATATATCCCAGTTTTTTCGCGACCCTCCCTTTTTTATTAGTTTTTTAAATTTTAGTTGGCATTTCATCGCAATTAGATTGTGATCACTAAAAATATCAGCCCCAGGATAGCTTTTACAGTCCTTTACTTGATTTCTGAATCTTTGTTTGACTAATATGTAATCTATTTGAAATCTCCCCTTGTCTTTTGGCATTTTCCACGTGTAGATCCTTCTTGGATGGTGTTGGAAGAGTGTGTTTGCTACTACTAAACTGTGCTTACTGCAAAATTCAATTAATCTTTCGCCCCTTTCATTCCTATCTCCTAGACCGTGTTCGCCCACCACTTTTCCTTCTTTGCCTTTTCCTACTCTTGCATTCCAATCCCCCATAATTATTAAATTTTCATCCCCTTTAACGCGCTTCATCAGGTTTTCAATTTGTTCGTACATTTCTTCTATCACTTGGTCATCCTTATATGATGTAGTAGGCATGTATACCTGGATTATCACAGTATCTTTCGGTTTCGAATCCACTGTGATCATAACAATCCTTTTGCTTACCTGAAGATAATTCTTTACCCTTTGCCCTATTTTTTTATTCATAATAATGCCCACTCCTGCCTGCCCATTCTGCCCCCCCGTATGAATGATTCTATGGCTGTTTTCAAACCAAAAATCTCCCTCTACTGGGTATCTCATTTCACTAATCCCAATAATGTCCAATTTGTGTCTATCCATTTCCCGCTTTAAATTCATTAGTTTATCTATTCCCTTTAGCGTCCTAACATTCCACGCTCCGACTCGTAGAAAGTCATTATTTATTTTTCCCTTTATGATGGTCTCTCCTCGGGTAGCCCCTTCCCGGAGATCCGAACGAGGGGCTAGTTTACCTCCGGAATTCTTTACTCGAAGAGAAATCGTCATGTTGCATATTCTTGGGATTTGTAATGTGGTGGTTTCCCGTTGCCTTCCACATGTTGAAGAGAAGAAAAATGAAAAAGGAAATCAACTCCTAGCCCTCGAAAACCTAATAGCGTCGGAGTCCGTAAAAAAAAACAAAAAAAAACAAGAGTTGGCCAAGGGAGGCCGTATAGGAGAGAGAAAAAGAGAAGCCTGACACAAGTAAGTGGAAGCAATGTCAGACTTAGCTCGGATAACCCCGTGGTCGCAATCCACGTACTCATCAGAAATGAGTTCCTGTGACATCTAAAATATGAAAACAATTACACAGGCAATACTTGTAAGCAATAAAACAAGAGAAATATACATATATATATATATATATATATATATATATATATATATATATATATAAAGAAAAAAATTATTTAGTGATTGTAGTTAAAATATTAAAAAAAAAAATACCAATATTCCATAAAACAATTTAGAATATCAAGATAAGAATTTATATTTAAGGTCTCTAATTTAAGATTTTAATAGAATAATTTTACTCAAAAGTGCTCGTCCCCTCAGCAGTTGAACCCGAGTACTAAAACCGTACTTATACAGTGAGTTGTATTTTTGAAATTGTTTCTATTATTATTAAAAAAAAAAAAAAAAAAAAAATCCGAAATGTAACATTTCATGTAGAGCAAATTGCCATGTGCACATGACGTTTAATTAATGTAAAATCAACAAGAAGCTTAATAATAGTTCGTAAGAAAAAAAAAAGAAAAAGCAAAAATTATAATTTAGAAAATAATTAAAAGTAAAAAGAAACAACATGCAATAATGAATAAATAATATTATTATTAAAATTAAAAATTATTTCAAAAGCAATGTATTAAAGAGAGAAAGAAAGTCAATTGAAATTCGAAACTTATGGTTTGTGAGATGATTTTATATTAAAATATGAATAATAAAAGTATTAACACTGGCTGTTGGAATATCATATAATTTCATGAATTCTAATTAAAGAATGGCTATTATAGAAAAACAACGAGATTTTATTTAAATTTATCATGTCACAAACGGGATTGTCCGAAGACATTTTTACATTATACGATATCGTATTAGCATTAAAAAACCTCCCAACAGGGACAAGTTACCTACTGCAAAGGCAACTGGTATTTACCAATATATTATTAGGTGTACCAATAGGTTTTGAGGGATTTACAAAAAAATGGCGTAACTAGCATTAAATCGAATCGGATCATCTTGTAACTATATTCATGTTAAAGCGTCATCATTTCCCTATAAAAATCAGTATCTATCGCTGAAGTGTAAGCAACATACTTTCTTTGTGTGCCGACAAAACTCAATTTGCGGGAAGCGCTATTTTTTTGTTTTCATTTGAAAAAAGTGCTGATGGACATCGATTGCTGTGTGAAGCATATGGGGAACATGCTCCATCAATAAAAACATGCGAGTACTGGTTGCGGCGTTTTAAAAGTGGCGATTTTGACACCAGCGACAAAGGACGCGAAGGGAGTCCAGTAAAGTTTGAAGACGCTGAGTTGGAGGCGTTATTTGATCAAGATTCATGCCAAACTCAAGAAACCACTGAAACCTTGGAAGTGACTCAACAAGCGATTTCGAACCGTCTCAGGGCCATGGGTATGGTGCAAAAACAAGGAAATTCCGTATGAACTCAAGCCAAGAGACGTCGAACGCCGTTTTTTCACGTGCCAACAACTGCTTCTAAGGCAAAATCGGAAGGGTTTTTTTTGCATCGAATCGTGACGGGGGACGAAAAGTGGATCCACTACGACAACCCAAAGCGCAGAAAATCGTGGGGTAAGCCCGGCCATGCATCAACTTCAAGGGCCAAACCGAATATTCATGGCAAGAAGCTAATGCTGTGCATCTGGTGGGATCAGCTCGGAGTGATCTACTATGAGCTACTCCAGCCTAACGAAACCATTACTGGGGAACGTTACCAACAACAATTGATGCAATTGAGCCGAGCATTGAAGCTCAAACGCCCGCAATATGCCAAAAGACATGACAAAGTGATCTTTCAGCACGACAACGCTCGGCCACATGTTGCAAAAGTCGTCAAGGAAACTTTGGAGGCGCTTCAATGGGATGTCCTACCCCACCCGCCGTATTCACCAGACATTGCTCCTTCCGACTACTACTTGTTTCAGTCGATGACTCATGGCCTGGCCGAGCAGCACTTCACTTCTTATGAAGTCAAAAATTGGGTCTATTCTTGGATCGACTCAAAAAACGAGGAGTTTTTTTTAACGAGGAATCCGTATGCTACCTGAAAGATAGGGAAAAGTCGTAGATAATGATGGACAATACTTTGAATAAAATACCAATTCCAATTTCTCTGAATAAAGCTTCAAAGGTACAAAAACCCTCAAAACTTATTTGTAGGCCTAATAGTAAAAACTATTTTATGGTAAAAAAATATTCATGAATAAAGTAAAAATAAAGTAAATATAAAAAAATAAAATACCTACTTACTTTCATTTTAAAACAAATCTTATAATAGCTACGAACTGGGTATAGTTAAAATTATTTATCCAGCTTAAATGATAAAAAAAATGTTATTAAATTTTAATTGTAGTATTTATTTTTCACTATTTTAAATTTTACACTTTACTCTTTAGAACCCTGTGGAAAATCATTTATCCAAAATGAGAAAAAGTGGCGAAAAATTGTGGTACTTAGTGCAAAAATCTACCCGAAATGGTAAGGGGGACAACAAATTAACATTTTAAACCCTTTGTCCAATCTGGACCAAATTTCGCAGATTTGCTCTTTAGGACCCTATAGAACTATTGTATTGGTGACACCAACTTGACGGAATGACAGGGAGGAGTTTAGAAACACAGAATCTTTAAAAGTTTCATGAGAACTCCAAAAAGGCGCCAGAGGCCCAGTCGACAAGATAGCTGGAAGGGTGAAAAAACAGTTTCAATCGAATCTCCAAAAAGACATTCGCAGGGCCTCGCCCAGCAGAAAGCTCGTTGCTAAAATTAGACTAAAAAAATAATTTAGCTAGGGTAAATACAAATGAAATTTAAAAATATCCCAATAATATATAAAAATGTAGTCAAGCAGGTGGGATGGGAATCATGGGAATAATCGTAGTTGAAATGAACGTATTCACCCATCCATGATAATTCACTATTTGGACGGACATCTCGTCTAATCTATATTCATGCTACCTCTCTTCCAATTCACTATCTATCTATCTTTCAAATCACAAATCTCATTTTCCAATTTTAGGTTCTGTCTGATTCAACAGACATGAAAAAAAAGGATTTCACATTCAGAAAGAAGCTACATAAAAGAATGGATTTCTTCACCATGGGATATTTTCTATTGGTGCATAATTTCTTTCTATAGTCCTTTGCCCTTATTTGTCCTTCCAGAATTAAAATTAACATATTATTGTTATTAATTGAATGAATAAAATGTCTGGGTTCAGAGGCTTTTTGCTTTAGAAGACCGTGTTCTTGTCTACCAATCGGCGAAATAAAAGCTATTTTGAGACGCGTATGGATCGAAATTGCCATGCGACCACTTCTAAAATTTTCAACAAATGACTGAAAATATTATAGTGAAGGCACTTTTGACACTTTTATAAAGTGTACGAAATATTGTTATTATCTTTCAAATAAAAATCTAATTGATTGAAATATTTTTAGAAATTCCATGAACTTTTTCCACTCGCAGTATTTTCACTCCTAATTATATTGTTTTATCAGAGTAATATTGTAGGTATTAATGAAAAAAAATCAATAGAAATATTTCTATATCTAATCAGTGAAGGTAATTTAATCTAATAGCATGACTTGTAAAGTAAGGTCGATAGATCTCATAAATACTCTTTTTTCATTCCGGAATATTGACTTGTAAAAAATACACTGAACTGAAATTCAACAATATGGCTGACACAGTGAGAGAACTGCATTCACAATAACAATAGCTCGTACCTTTTTATCTTAATAATTTCTAGTTTTCGTTGATCCGTAAATTAGCCTGATTTAGGAAATACTAGAAAAATAAAAAAAAAATAAAAATTAATAATAATAATATAAACTAGAAGTTTTTCTTTTGAGATGGACTGATATATTAATATCTCAAGATTGGATGAAGGCAGTCCAGAAACAAATAAGAGATTACTTCCAACAAATAATATTTAATGGAAATGTTTTCCCTTTATAATCTTATTTTAAAATCGACGTTTCGGAGGATCTTACCTGCTTCTTCAGGCTTCAAAAGGGTCAATGAAGGAAGCATATAGCACACTTCCTTCCTGTCTCCTCTCTCAGTGCTTCTTGGTTTATATAGAATATTTTAAGACTTCCCATCATCGATAGAACAAAGTTGTTGGAAGTAGTCTAATTTTCGCGTTTGAACTAGAAATGTGAAACTTGATTCAACGATGCACTTGATACAAACTTGTCTGGTAAATTAGTTACAACCGTTCGAAAGCTCCCCCATTTGACTCAATTTTTTCATTCGCTAATTCTAACACTCAAATTCTAATCACTTGTTCTTTTTGGAAATTCAAATATTTTGACTAGAATCAGCTATCAGCTATATCTACTAACTTCCATTCTTGAGTTATCGTATAGGAGGGCTTAGAATCCAGCCATCAGGAATTAAAAAGATCTCAAAGTCGATACTAGCGAGTTTGACTTTTTAAAAAATCAATGAGAGTGTCTCTGCTTAATATGTGATGTTACAATTATTTTTTTTTTACATATATTATGTCAGATGGTTTTCGCTTCGCCAACTTAGCTTTTTAGCTCTTGGGTCCGATTCGCAAGGAGTAAATGAATATACCCCTTTTGACAAAAGAAAATTATCTATAACATATCAAATTATGCAGATTTAATAAAAATCATATTTAAATATCAAAATTCAATTTTTTGAGTAAATTTCATACGAAGCGAACATCTCAGAGCGTATTAGCAAGGAAAATTGGGTAGTAATCTAGGCTTGTAATAAAATGATAGGCCTCTAAAAGAGTTTTTTTTTCGGACACTGAAACAACCTCTAAATCCTTCGAAATCTCAATTTTGATTTTTTTTCCATTTACTAGATTTTTTCACTCCTTTGTCGTTCGAAAGTAAAAATAGAGATTACATTTATAGATTAGGGCTATTGATTTTTAGCCTTAATTCATAGTTTCTAGATAGCAGAAAACAAGCTATTGATTAATTTATGCATTATATTTCTTTACCCCTCTCACTCCACTCTCACCTGTTGGTTGACCTCTCATAATACATTTTTTGTTAAAGTAAAAAGTGTTATGCTTTCGGACTTATTAAAATTGAAAATTCAATTACTGTATTAAGAAATTAATAGTATATTAATCTTTATGATTGACATATATACAAATATTACCTTGGACACTCGCTTGGCTTGAGCCCTTTTAATCTTAAACTATAATATCATTTATTATAAAGTATATTGGCAAAAGTAAAACTTTCCAAACAAAAGCTTTGCAATTATAATGTCAGTATCGAAATAGATTAGAAGACTACACAATAAATTCATAAAATTCTTCTTTGATTCCTTCAAATAAATAGTGTGAATATGTGAATATTTATTTGCATTAAGCAATGGATACTCTCTTTGATTTATTCTTCTAAGATATTCTATTTAAATTTATGTTGACTAAAAATAAGATTAGAGATAAGAATTTTAATTAGATTTTACAGTGTTTACATTATATTTTAATGAATTTTAATTATACATGGAGGAAAAGCCATTTGAAAAAAAATGAAAAATCCCTTAGTTTATTATAAACCACTTATTCGATTCCGGATGCTGAATTTGCGCATATTGAAATATTCACTCCATAAATATGTAATAGAATATATTATAATCTCGAAATTAAGCAACGTTGAAAAATTTTTGCATTTCGATTGGTAAACTTGTTTACACCCACACAAAATAAAGCTGTAACTGCAATGATTAAGATTAAACAAGCACACACATTCACAAATTTACCTAATATATATATATATATATATATATATATATATATATATATATATATATATATATATATATATATATAATTACACAACAAGTTCGATTTTATGGACCCATTGAATTTTTTTCCTCATCATTATTTCCATTTGTTTTAGGTTCTATCATGTTCCACGTTAGAAGAAGGCCTGCTGATTACCATCCTCGGAAACGTAAGAAGAAACCCCAGGGAGGTAAATGGGGAAAAGGCGGCTCGGACCTCCCCGAATACCGCTACGAGGAGTCGTTGGAGAGGATGCCATTCTTCCAGGAACTAAATCCAGGTCAGTTTCCCATAATACAACACCACACACCCAGACACACCCTCAAACAATCTGTTTAAACTCCGTGAATCTTTAAATAACAATTTGGTATAACAATTTGTTGACTGAGGTCTTTTTCATTTAATACCTACTATTCTCAATCATCGTCATTGACGATGCGTCAATTCAAAGAATAAAAGTTATTTTCAGATTAAAGCAAAAGACTTGGTTATCTTGTCTAAAATTGTTTTCATAGTCTTCTTTAAAATTAGCTCCAATAAAATGAAAACATTCGTAAGCTAGTCAGGAGTAAGATACTATCTTAAGGATAGAATTAATTATTTTTTCATTTGTTTTATTAATTAAAAAAAAAGAAGATATTTTGAACAGGAGACTATTCAACTATTTATTACCTGAGCATATTTTCGTGATTTCGAACACTATTCTTTTTTGTAAGAAAAAATAAAAAAGTTCATATATCCCCTCTCTCTCAAAGACCTAAGATATTAGTATTTTCATACAAAATTATTATTATTATTATTTTATTAGATTGTACTTTTCAATAAAAAATATTACAATTAATAACCAATTAATAACCAATGGCAATAATACTTTACAAAAACTCTGTTTGGTAAATACATATAATTAAAAAATTACACTGTGTAGGTAGTTTCACCTATCTCAAAAAAACTTCACTACATACTCAATAAAACACCCTGATTAAAACGTGTCGGCCTGAATTTATTTGGCCATCTTCAGTTAATTGGGAGTTATACACAAAATGCAACAAAATGCGGTACACCTATTGGTTCGATCACATATGTGTACCGCATTTTGTGTTATAACTCCCAATTAACTGTGAAGATGGCCAAATAAAGCCGAAACCTTGTCATTCAGGGTGTTTTATTGAACCCAGTGCATCCAACTTTGACTGATACTTCCTCCTTCATCTAATACATTTTCATCATAGCCACGAACTCTAACAACATTCACTACATATTGCCTAAGTCGAATTATTTTAATTATTATCAAATCACCTTTATCTTCATAATAATTATAACTAATGAACAATATGCTCAATATTCCCATGTTTATATTTGACTGCTTACTTTCACAATGATCTTATATCAGTGATGGATTACACAAATTTTTAGATCCTGAAAATCGTAGATCAGTTTGTCTCGCTCTCGCGTGACTCTTGTCATTTTTCAATCTGGAAGTAATGTCTGTTCTTATTAATTCTTTATTGCCCTCCTTTGATTAGTTCAGAAAGCTGAATGGAAACGCCACCCTCTGCTCTTTTCACATGATAAGGCTATCTGATTAAAAATGTAGCTCTGTATACTTCCAAGCGGCTATTTCTGGAGTGTTTATTGACTTGAGCGAATTTTAACTAAGTTTTAAAAAGCTGACTTCTTGTTTGAATTTCACAAGATTTTAAAATATTTTTTTTTTATAATTTAAGATTAGTCTTAACAAAATCTTCATAATTTATTCTCGAAGATTTATAATTATAATAATAAACAAGAAAGTGAAAAAAACGATATCATTTATTTAATTTGATTGAAACTTATCTTAGTTTACCAAATTTATATTTTTTTATTGATTTTATTAAGTTGCAAACGAGTAATTTTCATTTGAATAGTGTGGCCTTTTAAATAACAGAGAAGTACCCACTTATCTGGAGATATTTAGTAAATATTTTATTTTTTTTTATTTTTATTAATGAAATAAATGTAAAAAGCTTAAATAGCCACGTATAAAGCAAGATTAGTCTTACTTATATCCTTGAAGGAAAGAGGATCGACAACTTGAGGAATATTCAAGAGAGGGTTGTGAGCTATTTGTGGAGATGTAAATAAAAGATTATAGGATTCAAGCTTTATAAGGAATATTTATTTTATTTATTTAAAAAACATGTATTGGTAGTATTTAAAAAAAGGGCTGAAATGTTTCCACGATGAATCAATAGATCAAAATCGAGCCATATTAAGTTTTTGGCTCGTTTCTTAATAGAGAATCGCAAAATATTCTTCATACAGATAGATACATATGCCGTATTCTAGACACAGGCGAATTTGGTTTTTGTATAATGTAAGAAATTGAGTGAGCATAAAATATTCTCCAGCTTTGAATATAAAGTCAAGTTTTTTTGAGAGATTTTTCCTACAGAAATAGTATGATCAATTATAATAACGAAGAGTTGGACTATAATAGTTATAATTGAAAAGTTTTTGTTTTGCCGAGAGTAGCAGAGTTGTTGATTCACAAAGAGAAACAAAGAGGTTGTCCTCTGCTTGATGCAAATAAACATACACACATATATATACAGATATATCATCTCGATATATATGTGTGTATGTTTATTTGCATCAAGCAGAGGACAACCTCTTGTTTCTCTTTATAATAGTTATACCTTAAAAATTAATATTGGGAATTTCCACTTTCTTAGAAAATTTCAAAGTACATATATAATTAAATTAAAAGTATAATATCTTAAAGATTTCATTCAAATATATAAGTCAAAATGAGCTCCTTATTATCTATATTAAATAATTAAGTTACGTGACTACCAATATTTAAGAGTGCTCAGATCTAAATTAATCGAAAACAATGCCCTTGACAATTGCTCTACGTAAGGATTGACCATTAGGGACGGTATTATAATCTAAGAAGCAATAAACAGAATTACAAGATAAACTCATTAATTAGGTCTTATACATATATAAATTAAATAATGTATTTGTAAGATCACTTGACCCGGACATTAATAGAGAAGGTGAATGAATTAAATTCAGTTAAGTAAAATTAAAGAATACTTCTGGTTTAAATTGTCTCTTTCATATTTTTTTAACCATCTCTCGATTCGCTGTTTTGAATGATTAATTATAAAGAAGTTCCTAAATCCAGACGGCTCCGAATTACCTCCTGGAACGGCTCGTCGTCATCGCCTACTGCCCAATGTAACTGAAGTAGGAACTGAACGGGCAGGCACACAATCACTTCAGCTTTGTGGTCCCAATGTCCAACCGCGACATTGTGTTGTCGCCCATACTGAAGGAATTGTTACAGTAACCCCGTGCTCTCGGGACGCCGAAACCTACGTAAACGGCCAACGAATTTACGAAACAACCATCTTACAAGTAAGTATGATTTATTTGAAAATAAAACAATAAAAATTATTTTTTTTGCAACGAAATTTTCTCTGGAGAGAGATGGACTGGTATAACTTTTAATTGAATGTAATGGAAGGCAGCCCAGGGGTAGTGAGGAAAGAAAAAATGAACACATATCAAATAGGGTGTGATTTATTGGAATCCTTCCTCCTTTCCTTTCAAACCGACGTTTCGGAGGTTTCTTCCCTCCTTCTTAAAGGTTTCAAGGGGTCAATGAATGAAACAAATAAAATCTTTCCTTCTTCTCTCCACAGCAGTGTTCAAAACTTTCTTCTTCTTTAGCAAAGGCATAGAAAAACATTTTTATTTTCTTCAAAAAATTCATTAAGAAAAGGAGGAAAAAAAATTGTTTTTCTATGCCTTTGCTAAGGAAGAAGAAAGTTTTGAACACTGCTGTGGAGAGAAGAAGGAAACATTTTATTTGTTTCATTCATTGACCCCTTGAAACCTTGAAGAAGGAGGGAAGAAACCTCCGAAACGTCGGTTTGAAAGGAAAGGAGGAAGGATTCCAATAAATTACATCTTGTTTGATATGTGTTCATTTTTTCTTTCCTCACTACCCCTGGGCTGCCTTCCATTACATTCAATTAATAAAAATAATTTTAACTCCCCGTCTATCAAAAACAAAAAAAAAAAAAAAATGGATGTAATTATTTCAATCCTCTTGAAAATCTATAATTGAGTTTTCATCAAATTCTTTCGTTTCAAAACAACTATACTGTCTAAGTAAAAAAAATGGGGGGGGGGGTCTACCAACTACGTCTTGGCATCCTATTTATTATACAGCTAAAATGTTTATTTTTTCGTGAATTGGTGGAAATCTTCAAAATATAACCAGCGGTTCGGAGATTCTTGTTCACTAATACCAACCCCTCTTTTTTTACGTTACCATTTAGAATATGGTCAAGTATTGTAATCCTGCATGAAAAGGGTGTTTCTTTTGCTTCTTTTTTTTCGAAATATCTCAAACAACGGCTAAAACTATTTTGATAAAAAAATTTGAGCGAAACCAAGCCATTTTACGTGAGTTGGTGGCAGTCTACAAAAAAGCCCTAAAAATTATATTTTACGAGATATTAATTATTATTTTGTCAAAATGTCTGTTACTACGTTAGTTAGTACGTCACCAAGTTTTATGTACGCGCTAGCTCAAAAAATAATGTGAATATCTAAATGGAATTTCATATTTAGTTTTGGTGCATTGAGATTAAGTAAGGGCTGATTAGATTTTGGTTGAAATCGAACCAAAATTTAAGAGGAGGGGGGTTAAAAATGTAATAAAATAATAGGGTTTTCAAACTAAAAAAAAAAAAAAAAACAAGAAAAATAAATAAACTAAAAATGAACCTATACTAAAAAAGTGAGTTATTATTTTTTTCGGGAGCCAAAATTTGGGGGTTCAAAAAAATAGAACAATCAATTCAAGTCCTAGACCCTTTAATCGATTTGTACGAAATTCACCCCCTTTAGGTTTAGCACGGCAGTACATTTAAGTGTTTCTACAACAAATTTGCTCAACACTATCTCAAGCAGGAATGGTTTTTTATTGTAATTTAATTCAAAACCTCTTAGATCTTGAAGAAATAACTTTCATCCATTATTGAGCTATTTAAAAGACTTCCTTAAAAATAATAAAAACCACTGAAAAAAATCTGAAATGGAGTTAATTAATCTTTTCTACGGTCCCCTTTTAGTTATTCAAAAAAAAATATTAAAACCATATGGCTGTCTTCTGATGTTCTACATCTGGCTCACAAGCATCAGATAAAATAACTTACTTTTAATTAATTTCATTCCATTTTTATAATTCATTTTTTAGAATGGTGCTGTTGTTAAATTTGGCCGACTACACAACTTTCGATTTCTCGACCCTAATTTCGAAGAACGATCTCGACTACAACCACGACACAATTTGGATTTTTCTTATGACAGGTAATATTATTCAATCATTTGTTCAATATGCCTTTGACTTTTTTTTATTTTGATTTGATTGTTTTATTTTGATTTTTTTTTTTTTTACTTTTGTGTGTGGCTGCATGGCTATCTGCACCTGGCCTTTCCAATCACATAGTCGGAGTCCACCCGAGCCTCAATCCCCACCCACATCTCCGCATAACTACGAAACTACCTTCGATGTTGACGGAAATGTAGAAACTGTCTCCACTTCCAGTCTGGGTAATAAAGAAGACACCCGATCGCAGAGATCGGTGACCAGCGCAGGCGGCAGCCAAGGCAACAGGTATCCTACATTACAACTTGTGAAAACAACATTGGCCTTGATTCATTTATTTCTCTCTTTAAATGATTCTTCAACAGGTTTGGGGCGTGGGGCTAGTATATCTGAATAGTATGATGGCGTGGGGCTAGTATATCTGAATTCTTTATCAAATAAAAGCAAGCCCAAAATATAATCGATACTCATCTATCGACTCTGATATATATCATATGATGTTTAGCATTCATTTCACTACTTGATTAAGATTTCAGATTACAAAATAAATAATTATTATTTTTAAAGCAATTGCATTTTGTGACATTAATGTTATTGTTTTAAAATCTCTTACGTTCCATTGATTTTTTGAATTGACCTCTTTATTCATAAAACATAAATATGTTTTGTTTTAATAAAATCCGAGGGGTGAACCACGATTGGAATTAGGTATACATCGACTTTGGAGTTATTTGGAATTACTTTGTAATTCATTAGATAATCTATTATATTCTATTGTCTTCTTCTTGGAAATGAAAGTGGAAGTGGAAGTAGGTGTACACGATATTAGGTCGCGGTTCACCCCTCGACAAAATCAATATATATAAGAGATAAATTTGTAACCCTTATTTATAGCCTAATGATAAACATCGACTCGAATTTATTATAGCCTAATGATAAACATCGACTCAAATGATTATATCAGATTTAGCTTTGATTTCAATTCTTGTTCAGTGTTTCAGATTATAAAATTTTTAAAGGAATTTCATTTTACTTCATTGATACCTATAATTGTTTTTTTATCTGTTGTCATTTTTTATCTTAAACTCGAATAAATATTACGTTATGATGATAAAAGATAAAAGACAAAATTTTCAACCCTTGTAGCTTACAAGTGTTCTTATATTTCAACCCTTATTTATAGCTTACAAGTGATCTTATATATAAATTTTTCCAGCAGAAGACAATCTTTTCTTGTCTCCTTCAATTTATAAAAATTCTGCTACTCTCGGCAAAAAGAAACTTTCATTTTGATTTTATATATGTTCTATATAAATAAATACTATTTTAATAGAAAAATTATTGATTTTTTATAAATAGTGATGAGTTTTTAGTATTATTTTTTAACAAATTTCATAAAACTATTCCTGTGATTATTAATCTCAACCAAAACATTCTTTGAAAAAACAGGCCAAGTTGGAAAAAGTAGTGAAATCTAGTGTGTAGCCAAGTTAAATTCGCAAAGAATAATTAAGTTGAGAAAATAGTAGGTCTCTCAACTTAATTATTCTTGGCGAATTTAACTTGGCTACACACTAGATTTCACTACTTTTTCGAACTTGGCTTATTTTTTCACAGAATGTTTTGGTTAAGATTTCTCTTCTTTTTGTAAGCTATGAGGAAGCCCCTTGGTCCAAAGGGCTAGAATTTTTATTCCCCCCCCCCCCCATTTTGGATGGTTAGTTTTTGCATTTCTAGTCTTCTGGGGGCCCCCAGAATATGTATACAAAATTTGGTTGAGTTTGGTCCAACTGGCTAGAATTTTGATTTTGCCCCCCCCCTCCATTTTGAAGGGAATTAGCTATCTTCTCAGGTCCATATCTCAGAATCTATTTAAACTATTTTATTGAAATTTGGTACTCTCTTCAAGATGGATTACATGTGTATAATTTCAGCTCTGTATCTTAAATAGATTCCGAGCTGCAGGGGGGGTTGAAATTGGCTCGTGTAAATACCGTACAGCGTGTATGGCCAAGCTAATAATCGAACTTGGCCTGCGCTCTCTCTGTGCTTTGATTTAATGGTGTTAGAAAATTCTTAGATAGCTCTGAATAATAAATAGAATAAATAATTCCATGAGTTAAAAAAAGTAAAAATTCGAGTAATTTTAAAGAGAAATATTCTTTAAATTCTATTAAATCAAAATGTTATCTTTTAACTTATCAAATTTATTTTTTAGACTATCCAATTATGACCGCTACCCAAGAGGAACAGACGCCATTTTGCCAGCTGTTGTTGAGGTTCGCGAAGAGACTGAGGCTGGATTTCTTTCTGCTGTTCTGGCTGATGAAGATCCCGAGATGACTTTTCGTTTGGCTCCTGCTTACACACTATATCTAGTGGCCCGATATAGAGCCTCCACTCAACATAGGCCGGAGCTAAGTCCCACTGAACGGGCACCCAGACTAACAGCTCTGCTTGCGGCTGTAGCTCAAAATATATATGAAATTATCCAGGTGAACTTAAAATAAAAATTTTTCATTTTGTATTTTTTTAATAAGATAAAAAAAAATAATGATTTTAAGTTTTTATGTATTTATTTATTTCTAATAATATTTTTTCTATTAAAAACTAAATTCGAATTTTTTAGAATAAACAGTCTGACTCTAGAGCTCTTGCCTATTGGATGGCAAATAGTTCCGAATTGCTACATTTTTTGAAATCTGATCGACATATGAGTGCATTTAGTATTGAAGCTCAGGATACATTGGCTGAAGGTGTCCATGCAGCATTTACCTATCTTGTAAGAGCAATGCATAACGATCTGAATCATCATATGAATACGTTTATGGCTGAACAACTTCATGATCAAGAAGCTGCAGGATCTGTAAGTACTGACATTTTGAATGATGTCTAAGACGATAAGTTGAATATTGTATAATTTTTAATTATTATATTTTTTAGGTGCTTTCTGTTTTATCGAATGCAATGACGTTGTTACGGAGGTGTCGAGTCAATGCTGCACTCACCATTCAACTCTTCTCACAATTATTCCACTTTATCAACCAATGGGCATTTAATCGTATTGTTGGACCCCAAGGAACTCCATTTTGCACCCGGTCTTGGGGCCGAACGCTAGGACAACGATTAGCTCAACTCGAACTCTGGGCAGAGAGGCAGGGCCTCGAGCTCGCAGCCGATTGTCATTTGGCCCGGATAGCCCAAGCAGCTCACCTTTTGCAGGTCGGTCATATGAACTTGAAATAATTCTTAAGAAGATATACTTAATTATACTTAATTTTTACATATATATAAATGACTCAAAATAAAAAAATAAAAATTATTTCAAATGTATATATCATATCTATTTAAAAATTACTGTATCAACTTTTTGCACTCCTATGTCGAGAGATAAAGAGGAAAATAGAGAACGAAGGGCTTATATGTAATTTTACTATAATTCATTATTATCTTTAAACATTTATACTCTTTATACTAGTACATTTTCTCTGAATGCCTTGTAAAATATTTATTTTAATCTACTTTCTTTTTTCTTAGGCTCCCAAGTACACAGCAGAAGACTTAGCTGGCCTAAGCTCTGTATGTTTGAAACTCAACTCTTTGCAACTCCGTGTACTTTTAAGTCGTTATCAGCCTGCCCCTGATGAGCCCCGCATTCCCACTGAGCTGCTGGACAACTTGGTAAGGGTGAGTTCTCTTTTTATCTTGGCACTCTGTCCGCTTTTTACTTTAATACACGCTATATGCACCAATTAAACTAAGAATGAAAAATAACTGAAATTAATTTTAGTTAAAAAATATGTTTCTTGTAAATCCTTTGATCTGTCATCTTATTCTTTAATACATAAAGTAGTATTATTTGTAATTTAGAAAAACCCCATAATTGCTTATGAGGTTAGATCTATAACACATTTTCAACTTTTTCTTTTTTTTTCTTTTTTGATTTTTTAACTAATAGTCCATTCAAATTGTGTTTTTATCAGGAAAGTTTTGGGATAGTTCTGATTTTTTGCATATACATATGTTTTTTGTGGCGCTGAGGTCTCCCACCAAAATTTCGTGACGCAACTTTGTAGAAAATGCAAAATAAGGTGAAAATTTTCATTTTTTGGCGGTTTTTCGCTTATAACTCGAATACTATCAACTTTTCGTAAATAACCTTTTTATTCAAAATGAAATTTCATAAAATTTCCTACAAATTTCATTATTTAGGTTTTTTCTCCGGCCAACCGTTCGGGTTCAAGCACAAAATCAAGATTAAGAATCCTCAGAAGTGTCATGGAAAATGCTGGATATCTATAAATCTTAGATTTTTAACTAAAAATTGGTGCAAGTAAACGTTCAAGTCAACAAAATTTCCTAGATAATGAGATAGGAATCAAGTTTCTAGAATGAGTGGTTTTCATTTTATAAAGGTTTTTCAAAACTTCAACCGCATTGCGGCACGGATTACCATTTATCCAATTATGATGAAAATTTGTTTAAATTGTAGAAAATTTAATCTAGTTTAAAAATGTATAGAGTGGTCTTTATCGGAAACTTGCCCCTTCATGGTCAAAATGGGAAAATATCTAAAAAATTGCGAGATTTGTGTGATTCGGGGGGGCTGCCGAGGTCGAAAACTTGGATTTTGCGCTTGAGCCCGAACGGTTGGTTGGAGATAAAAACCTATATAATGAAATTTCTAGGAAATTTTATGAACTTTCATTTTGATTAGGAAGGTTATTTACGAAAAGTTGATAGTTTTCGAGTTATAAGCAAAAAAACCGCCAAAAAATGTAAATTTTAAACTTTTTTGCATTTTATACAAAGTTGCTTCACGAAATTTTCGTGGAAGACCTCAGATTTGGATTCAGCGCCCCAAAAAACATATACATATGTGAAAAATCAGAACTACCCCAAAACTTTCTCCATAGGGGTCCATTTGAGCACAATTTGACTGGACTATGTATAAACGTTTCAACTTAAATACTCTTGATTTTTATAAATTCTTTCATTTCTAGTAGATATTATTTTTCTTTTTAGTTTTGTTTGTGAATATATATATATATATTAATATTTATTATTTTTATTTTTATTGATCTACGAGTATCTATATTTATTTTCAAATAAAATTCTTTGTTCTTAATTTCTTCATTTCTCTAACAATATTTTGTATAATTTAATTAAATAGAATGTATAATTTAAGTATTGTTTTAATTTTCAATTCTAATATAGCATTTGTAGGATTTTTATATTAGTTTTTACAAGATATTCACTTAACTTTCGTTGATTTCTAAAGAGGTCAAATACCTTGATACTTTCTCAGTATTTCAAAACTCTACTGATTACAGTACGAAAAAATTCACTCACTTAGACCCAAGAAATCAATAAAAATAGAAATAATTTTCAAGAAGCAAAACACTGGATGTAGTAGTAAATTGAGTATTAAATAAAATAACAAAAACATTGCTTAAACATAATAAATATTTTATTATCTGTTAATTTAAAAAAAGACTACTTTTTAGTTTTGTTTGTAATTATGACGATATCTAAAATACTTCGAATCACTTTCATTTATATATTATAAAAATTATTTTATTTGTTTAAGGTGGCGGAAAATGTTGCTGATGAACTCGCGAGATCTGATGGCCGAGAAGTTCGAGTTGAAGAGGAACGAGAACTTCGTCTTCCATTTTTGTTGCCAGAGGATGGATATAGTTGCGAAGTCGTCCGTGGACTTCCTCAGGGTCTTGCAGACTTCCTAACGCCACTTCAGAATGCTGGACTCTGTCGTGTATCGCCTCAACCAACCTCCTCAGGCCTCTGGACAGTCTATATGGTGCACGATCATTTTGGGGTGAGTTCATTGTCAACTTATTTTAAATAAACATTTTCCATTTTCATATTAAATAGCTGACAAGTCGACTCTGTCAGAAATGTATTGAGATTTATAAATATGAGAATTTAAATTACATTGAAACAATGCAAAAAATAAGTGTAAAACCTAACCAGAAAGTAACTAAAGGCTTTTGAGATAGAATGAAAATTATTTAAGGTAGTTGTTTCACCATTTCTTAGGATTTTTTTTGAAATTTAGACAGATTATTATTTAAATACGTCTGCTTCGATTGGTGGCAAAACGAAATTTATGAACAATATAGTTCCGGAGATATTAAATTCGAAAGATAGTTTTTCAGACTCTTATACATTGCAATATTCGAGATATCGGAAAGTTTAAATACATATTTAATTATAATTAAGAAACTCTTCTTACGATTGTTATAAAAAACTAAACCAACATTAAACAATAACTAATACATTTTTTAAGAAAATTTTAATTCATAGTTACAACACAGTTTCTGAGATAATAATGAATAAATAATGAAAAATGTATAATGAAAAATTTACACTAAAAACAAGCTGGCAACAACGGATTTATTTAACCTAAAAAGTGGGTTAACTTTAGTACTTTTTTGACGTTTTTTCGCTTAAGCCATTGTCGCAGTAAGAGCTTTCAGAACTTTTTGTTTTATAAATCTCCCTTTATAATGTACTTTATCTGACATTTCTATGATAAAATATATACAAGCTCGGACAGTGTTGCCAGATTTGTCAAATTATAACGTGATTAGTAGTAATACATAAACAGCAAAATGTTTTGGACTTATGAATTATGAATCCTTATTGTCTGTACTATATACTTCTAGCATTAACTTTTTGCTAGTATTGTCGCGAAACAACTACCTTAAGAAATCATAATTATACACCAACCAATAATTTTTTATCTTTTTCCACAAAATTTAATACGAAATAAGGAAACATGAAATTTGAAATAAAAATAAACTCATAAACTAATATATTTTAAACAATCACCCCTAAAGTGAATTTTAAATATTGCTGTGAAAAATCTCTTACTTTAATAAAATGAACTAAGAAATTAAAAAAAAATCAATCTAAGGGCTTACTTCAAAATAACACGGACCGAAAGGAAAGAAATACGCTACTCTCGAGAGCTGATGATATTTTTGTACTGTTCAGCTATATCTAAATGGATCAAAATAAAAGAGAAAGATCAAATTTCCTACAAGAGTATATATTACATATAGGTATATGCGAATTTCATTAAATTAATATTTCCTTTATCATAAATTCATGCGAACTTACATGCAGACATAAATTTAAATATATTAAAAAGGATTTTCTTGGAGAATGACTGGTAGATCATAATAGAGTTTGATGGAGAGGCAGCCCAAGAATAATGAAAAAACAAAATTCCGAATAAAATAATTATCAAACTTTTAAAAACAGACGTTTTGGAGGATCTTCTCTCCTTCTTCAATGTTTAAAAGAGTCAATGAAGGAAGCTTCTAACCACCTCTTTTAACAATGTTTGTTTGGTGATATATTTTGCTATTAACATCAAAATAATTTTTAATTTTTATTTTATTTAATTTGAAAATGGCGTTCCAATAAATTATTTTTTTAGAAATTTGTTTTTTCATTATCCTTGGGCTGACTCTCCATCAAATATACATAAATTTAAAGGAGTGCCTCAAAATTACTATATTGATGTGCTAGATTATTCCCAAAGTCGAAAGAGTGTTCCCTGAGCCAACAAAGTTTGAGCACAATATACTAGTATATACTCTTTCAAAACTTCGAAAAAAAGAGTACATATAAACAAAACAATTTTATTATATACATATGTGTAGTTATCTACAAGTTATTTGAATTTAATAATTAATTCAACTCATATAATTATTTATTAATATTTTTTTTAATTAACTGGATATCGATGAGGCAGTCCAAAAAAGAAGAAGATAATTTACACTATCTTTTTATTCATAAAACCGACGTTTCGGAGGCTAATCCCTCCTTCTTCAGGGTTTTGAAAAGTCAGTTAAGGAAATCTATTGCGACATTCCTCTTTCAGTGGCAGTAACAATTATATATTGTATTTAATTCTCAGCAGAATTATTATGTAGTCTGTAGTTCTGCTGATAATGAAATACAATATATTATTGTTACTGCCACTGAAAGAGGAGACAGAGGGAATGTCGCATTGGATTTCCTTCACTGACTTTTCAAAACCCTGAAGAAGAAGGGAATAGCTTCAGAAACGTCGGTTTTATGAATAAAAAGATAGTGTAAATTATCTTCTTCTTTTTTTGGACTCACTTTTGATATCCACTTAATTCACTTATCAGTCCGTCTCCAAAAATTACTCCAATCTTATTTTTTTTAATATTAAAAATTTAATTAATTTATTTATAATTAAAAACAAAATCCGAATAGCTAGATTAAAAATTCTTTTTTTTAATATTTAGGCAAGAAGCCCAAGTGCAATGAGCAACAGATCTGGAGGCTATTTGGCACAACAAACTCCCATTCAGCATGAACCTGAAATTCAAGTCATCAAACTGAACAAATCGAACAATGGAATGGGCCTGAGCATCGTTGCGGCAAAAGTATGTACATGTAATTTTTCTATTTTATTTACTAATTTATTTTTATCATATCCCAACAAGCTGATTTCTAATTCAAAGTATTTTTTCATCTTCTTTAAAAATCACTTCCATACTAATAGAGAAACTTTGGCCAGTATTTAATATTATCCAATTTTTCTATACATTTATTATACATCGAAATTTATTCTCTTTAAATCCGAAATGTGCGAATCATTTTAAATTCGGAACAATAAAACAAAAATTCCTAATTAGATAAATTGTTTAGAAAATTTAAAGGTATATCATATCAATGTTTTAGGTTTGTAGAAAATTACCATAAATTCAGGTTATTTTGAAAGCTTTTAACTATTTTTAACTCTTTGGCAGCAATTAAAAGTACTCGGCTGAAACACGCGCACACACACGCAACTTATAAATTTTATTGAAGCAGAACTTATTACATTTATTATTTGGCATAGTTTCTATTTATTCTAATTGCAAACATTTCACATTTATTGTTAAAACCTACTTATTATGAAATATTAAGTTTATGAAAATAGATGAAATTTTTCAAAACAACTCATGGAGGCTCAATCGCCACATTATTTATTTTGAAAATCATTCCAATCTTGGATCAAAGTACATATACATATTTGATGATGTCAGAAGAGTTCGCCCACTAAAAGGGGGCACATAAAAATCCTATCTCATCACTTTACATCAGAACGATTCATTTTTCCTTTACCATACAGGGTATGGCCAAGTATTGTAATCGTGCATGAAAAAAGTGTTGTTTTTTTTTCTTTTTTTTTCGAAATATCTCAAAAACTTCTAAAACTATTTTGATTAAATAAATTGGGCGAAACCATGGCATTTCGATCTACAAAAAAGCTCTAATAAGTGAACATCGAAAAATTATATTTTTCGAGATAATAACTGTTTTGTCAAAATGTCTGTTAGTCTGTTAGTTAGTCTGTTATTCTGTTAGTACGTGCGTTACCAAATTTTTGTGGACGAGCTTGCTCAAAAATTAGTGTGAATATCAAATCCAAATTTCACACCTAGTTATGGTGAATTGAGATTAAGAGCTGATTAGATTTTTGTGCATATCGACCCAGGGGGGGGTTAAAATGAAAAATCTAGGCCATTTGAGCAAACTCAACCAAATTTTGTATACATAATCAGTGGACCCCTAGATGTCTAAAAATTCAAAAACTAAGCGCCCAAAATGGGGAGGTGGGGGGTCAAAACTAACCACCCGAATTGGGGGTGGGGGTGGTGTGGTTCTAAAAAATGAAAATATAGGCCCTTGTACCATACTCAACCAAATTTTGTATACATAATCCGTGGGGCCCCAGGTCTAAAATTGCAAAAACTAACCGCCAGAAATGGGGGGGGGGTTACAAAATGAAAATCTAGGCTCTTGTACCAAACTCAACCAAATTTTGTATACATAATCGGTGGGCCCACAGTAATCTAAAAATTCAAAAACTAACCCCCCCCCTACATGATTATAAATAATTTTATTAAATATAAGAGAGAAGCCAGGTTGTATGGTAAAGTCAAGTGGATGGCAACATCAGAACGTGTCAATTGATTTCCTTTAAATTGGTTTTTCTTTGAGTTTCACTACCATTAAGTAGTTATATTGTTCACTTTATCTTTAAAAATCTTATTATTGATTCTCAAACTAATAGTCGACAGAGAGAAAATAACTCAAGTAAAGTCATAGCAAGCCATGCCAAAATGATTTGTTTAAAACTGATAGAATTTTCTGTTACCTAGCTTCAGAACTTTCGGTTCAAAAATTGGAAAAAAATCGAATATCTGGGGAGCTATCAAACTGTTGAATTAATGAGCTGAAATTTAGATCACGTTTATATTAATAAACCTCACTTAAGACCAAGTTTCAACTTTCTAGTTTACTGATAAAAAAATTCCAAATGACTAAAATTTGTAGAAAGTGTATCGAGTCTTGAAAGAGTTTTCACCTTTTCCTACAATTTGACTATTAAATTAACTTTTTTGGTTTATTTTAAAAATTGATTCTAAATTTAATAGTCATTGACATTTTAAAGCCTCTTTATTTTAAGATTTAACTAATTATACCTGCTGCTCTTGGATCTTTATAGACAATTAATTTATTTTTCAAATGGGTGGTCATGGTTGGTTTCTGCTCTCTTACTTTTGTTAATCTTTATTAAGAATCCAAATAATTTTCTTCTTTACTCTTTTTGAATTCATTAGAAAGTTTAACCAGAAATGAACTAAATAAAAATAAAACATTTGAAAGATTTTTATTTTATTATGTGTGTTATTGAAAATTAGGCCTGAACAAAATATTATTTCTTTCCAATTCCCACTTTGTTAGTCATAGAAATGCCAAAACGTGCAAATTTATAAGATAGGATTGACTCTATATAACCAATATAGAAAGAGTAGGTTGAAGCGAAGGTTAAGGAGAAATTTCTGATTCCCTGGATGATGTACATGTATGATGAAATTAGGAAATTAATGGCAATGCCTCGAAACGGCGAGTGAATTCGCCCATTTTTTTTTTCTTGAAATCGAATCTCTTAAAGCTTTCATAAGTGAAATGATATAGGTAATTGTTGAGGAGATCCGGTTTATGATCAGTTGCTCAGTCATTGATAAATTAATTATTGCAACTCATTCATTCAATCATCACATCATTACTGTAGAATGGTATATTCAACATCACATTAAAAGTAATATAATATTATCATAAATATATTTCAGAAAATGCCAAAAGTTGATCTCATTTATATCTGATTTTACTTTAACGTCCCTAAGCATTAGGGGTTGAGAATTTTAAATTTTATTAAATCAATTATTTTACATGAATTAATGTATACATTGTATTTGAGCTTCGACTCCGGAGATAACTTCTCCACCATCGACTGTCCTTAGTCATCTTTTTAGTCCTTGTTTTTAATAAGAGGAAAAAACTAATTAAATAAAAAAAACCTCTTTTCCGATTTGACTCAATCCGTCCTTATTTCTTTCGGGGTTGAGAATAAAACTCAATACAATTTAAACAATGTTTCACTATCAACCACCGTGGTGTTTTGTCTTAAGTTTTATAAAAGTTAAAGACTAAAATTTCATAAGATTTCACTCATCCATATCAAATTTTTATTCATTCATTAAATAAATTAAAATTTAGAAGTAAACTTTATAATATAAATTTATTTGATAAGTTCATTTAGACTTAAAGAACGTGAGTATTTAAACAAACCATTTACAAGATACTCGCATATCTTGTTTTTATTCCGAGAGGCAGGCGAACGGATTTTATATATATTTGCTCATTATGATTAAAAATGTCTGAAACGTGGAGAAAATAATTTTTAATCATGATTTATTTTCTGTCAGTCTGAATTCCACGTTAACTCAAGAACCAAAATCGTAGATAGTTCACTCTTATACCAAAATGTTTGTATTTTCAATTCAGATTACTGATTAGATTTGAGGCTCTGCAGCTTCAGAACTTTAGTTTCGAAAATGCAGAAAACGTAATTTTTTCATTGATTTTATTGATATTAAGGTCTTGTCATAATATAGGAACAATAAAATAACGTACCGCGTCTTAGATATTTTCACAAAGCACATATAAAAAATATAATTATTAAAAAGAAAACAATTATTTCAAAATTTTAGTAATAAAATGTATAATTAACATAAAATTTAAAATTTTATTCATTTTCAAAAATGAAGATTTTTAACCTCTACCCCTGCGGATGCAGCCCGCCATTCAGAGCGCTCTACTTGAATGCATATCCTACCACCCTGCAGGCGTCCCTTGGATCTTTTTAATCTGTCTAGCACTCTAGCGTAAACAAAGACCATGGCTATACGAAAATCTTTGGTCAAATTTTTAACATTTACCTTAAAATTAATTAAAGGTGTTCGTAGAAATTCTGTAAGATGTTGATTGGTCACCTGTGAATGATGTTTCGACTTCACGAACTTCATTGTGGAGTACAAAGATTCATAACAATATGTTGTACTATAAATGGAAAATAGATGGCAGCTTTCTCTCTAATAACTCCAATTCCCCAGCCGCTTTTTCACTAAGTATTTTTCAGAAATTGGAAACCTATCTTCAATAATGTCACAAATAAATGGGTTCACAAAAAATCCAAATATAGATTTCAAACTTTTCAAATCTTCAAACCTATATTTGAAATTTGTTTGTAATTCTTTCACTTTTTCTTTATATTCATCTAACTTTTCTTCATTGATATTAATTACATTATAAAAATAAAACTAAAATTTTAATGAGAACCGCACTTGACATAACGAAGAGCCGCATTTTGCCCACCGTTGGGATAGACTGTACGCACTTTTGACGAACAGTATTTTGCTAGCTTTAAAATAAGATTAAATGACTTATTTATTGTACCTATTATGTTAAATTTTTAATTCGATTTCTAATTTGAATGAAGCAGACCGTATAGAAAAATCTGATTGACTCGCATTTTTCACCTTTATTTCCCTTAGTATAAATTAATCTCGTGCATAGGCGTAAGTTACACTAGTCGATTATGGTTGCAACTAGAGTGCGAAGAGGAAAGAATTTCATTGTACGGGTGGATGGTGACAGGTGGGGAGCTGAAGCGGGTGAAGGGCCTTTGGTGTTGAACGGACAGAGGTAGTCAGTGTGTTTCTTGAAGAGGTGCGTGCACCAAGTTAACTTCGAACGTATGCACTGAGTGGGATGCATTACGCCAATAGCGGGGATTATGCGGCCGCTGCTGCTGCAACTGCTCACTGGACCTATGTGGCAGCCATGCAGCCACCTCCACCAAGTTTCCGACCCCAGAGACCGTTGCTACGAGTAAAACCTCTTCAGATAGTAGACCGAGCTGTGCCACCCCCTCAGTACCCGTTTCATTTGTACCCGCCACCACCTTATCCACCGCCATACCATGTAATAATCACTATAATACCACTTTTACTTATATACACGATTTTTTTCCAAGATTGTTTATACAAAGTTCTTTATCCTAAATTATTCAATTTTATTTAAAGATATTTATCTAGTACTTGGAAAATTTCTCATTTGAATTCATATTTAGTTGTGACCAAGACCGTCGTATTTCCGCTAATTCAAATAATTTCACTTTATTTATTTAGCACTAATTAATTTATGTAATTATGCTGTATTTTATAGAAATGTTCGGATGTTGTATATGTATATGTTTATTTGTATCAAGCAGAGGACAACCACATTGATTTCCCTTTATGATGTTGTATTGATGATCTTTTTCCTTTTTAAAGAAAAAATCAATTAGAGTGTCCTCCGCTTGATGCAAATAAGCATGCACTTGTATATAATTGAATATATATATATATATATATATATATATATATATAAGTACCTGGCCACCGAGCGATGCTCGGTAAATTTTTGCTTCAGTTAATAGCTATATATTAATCCCCGGACCCCACCCCCCTCGCCCCCTGGACTCCATCACTTCACCCCACCTCCTGCACCCCCACCCCCACCCGCCCCCGAAACTCCGTACCCCCCACCACTGCACCCCGCCTTCTGCACCCCCACATTTACCCCCCCCACCCACCCAGTTTTTGAATTTCTAGCCTTCAGTGGTCCACAGATTATGTGTTTATAGGTACCTATATAAATAAATACGGTATAATTATTTTTTTTAAAATTAAATAACAATTTTTGAGTTCATCAATTAAATTGTCAAATTAATTTTTGTGGGATTTAAAACTCGATTTTTAATCAATTAAATTTTTTTTTTTTTTTTTTTTATAAATTTTATTAAACCAATTATTTTACATTAATTAATGTATACATTGTATTTTTGCTTCGATTCCGGAGATTACTTCTCCACCATCGAGTGTCCTTATTCATCTTTAGTCCTTGTTTTTAATAAGAGGAAAAATCTAATTATATAAAAAAAACCTCTTTTCCGATAATTATTTCAATTCCATTATTCCCCAATCAAGTCGATTGGTTCCTTCCCTCAATCAATTAAATTGCCCAATTTTTTAATATATAATAATAATTGTAATAATCTTATTGTGGGATATAAAATTAAAAAACAATTATTTATTAAAAGGAAATTGAATAAAAATGTAAATAAACATTTTTATCGAGACAACCACCTGTGAATAACTATTTCAATTAACAAAAAACCCATAAAAAACAACTTAGGCGAAGATGAGACCGTGACAGATCGAATGTCCAACACAAAACCCTCCTAACCAGTGAATTTCATCCAAATCGTTAGAGCCGTTTTCGAGAACCCGACCGGATATATATATATATACAAACTTTGCTCGTTTAATATAATAAGATTTGATAGATCTTTTTCCCTTTCCAATTGGAAATTACTAAAAATTTCATAATGTTATGTTGAAGAATTTTTAACGAGACGTTTCCCTCACCTCAGAATGCACATTTCGCCTCCCAATTCTAGAATTGTTTTCAAGTGTCAATTTGCAATGACTGACAAACTTATTGCTCGAACAATACATAACAGCTTCTGACGGAAGTATAAAATTATTGGGTCTTTCAAAAAAAATTATTATAGTTGTTTTAGAATTAAAAATAGAAATAAAATTCGTCAATTTCCGATTTCGAAGAATTGTTGGGTGTGGGTTTGCTACGAGGAGGAGGGCATTGTCCCTAGGACACCTGTCAGAGAGCACCGTGGGACGGAACTCGCCTCCTAACTCTGAAAGCTTCACCTGCATAAGAAAAAGACGTTCGACTCACCCGTGAAATGGACAACTTCCGTTGCCGTATCCGGCCCCTGTTTTGATTCTAACCCGCGATTACATAAATTTAGAAAGAGCCAACATTATTTTTTCAGTCAACGTGAGAAAAGCTCTCAAGTCCAGACTCTTTCATTGAACTCTTGTAATTTCAAGATGCGTGTTGCTACCATTATTATTAGTACTTTTAAGAAGCACTATTTAAGAAATTAATTTGAAAATTAGTAAAAATTTTATTATCTTCAAAAGTAACTATGTGTTGTTGTTCTTTGACATTATTATTTTAACAATTCAAGTTTTTTCCATCATCCATATCATGCTATTTAAAACAGGCATTTTCTATTGCTAAAATTAATTTGACTTGTCCATATAGGACACATATTTAATTAAATTATTGAATTTTGCTGTTAGTCCAGTAAATAGAGGGGTTTGAGCTTACATTAATTGCGGGAAAATATTTTTGTTTTCTAGGCTCGTTTGGTATGGTGTGGGTATGCCAAATCTAAGTTTGCGACCTCGAAAGTGTTGGGGACAACTTGGTGGCCGAAAAACCTCGAAATTTTCGGACTTTTTCCAGTTTTCAGCATATTACTCGAAAACAGTTCACATTTTGTAAATAATCGTTCTATAATAAATTAAAGAGGACAAAATTTCGCGTCGATTAAAAGAAAGAAATGCAAAATTGGTCCAGTAGATTCGATTTTTAACGGGGATCCAAAAACAGCCCCCCGCATCACTTTTGAATATCCCAAAAACTCACACTTTTTTCGATTCTTTCCCATTTTGACTATGAAGGAGCACGTTTTCGACAAAAACCACTCTATACATTCCTAAACTAGGTTAAATTTGCTACAATTGAAAGAAACTTTCATCTTAGTTTATAATGGTAACCCGTGCCGCAATGAGGTTGAAGTTTTGAAAAATGGATCATTTCCCTTCAAGGAATATGCTGGATATCTATAAATCTAAGAATTTGATCAAAATGGTCCAAGTAAACGTTCAAACCAACAAAATGTCCTAGAGAATGAGATGTGAATTGAGTTTTTCTAGGTTGAGTGGTTTTCATTTTATGATGGAAAATCTGCAATTTTTTGCAAATAATTACAATTTTTCAAAACTTCAACCTCATTGCGGCACGAGTTACCATTATCCAATTAAGATGAAACTTTGTTTCAATTCGAAAAAAGTGCGAGTTTTTTGGATAGATATTCAAAAGTGATCCGGAGGGGGGGGCTGTTTTTTGGATTCCCATTAAAAATCGAACTACTGGACTAATTTTGCATTTGTTTTTTTTAATTGGCGTGAAATTTTGTCCTCTTTAATTTACTATAGAACGGTTATTTACAAAATATCGACCGTTTTAGAGTTAAAAGCGAAAAACTGGAAAAATTTCGAGGTTTTCCGGCCATCAAAAGTTGCCCGCCACACTTTCGAGGTCACAACCTTAGATTTGGCATACCCACACCATACCAAAGGATCCTAGAAAAAAATCTTTTCCCGCAATTAATGTAAGCTGAACCCCTTTTTGGATCCTCTATTTACTGGGCTAAATTGGAATCAACTTTTATTTATTATTTTTTTTTTAACATAAATAAAAATAAACGACCGCGCAAATTTCCGCTCAACAGCTTCGATTGGTTAAGCTGTTAAAAATATCTGAGAAATGGGTGTCTAAATTGTTTTCCACTCTCGGGCTCGGGCTGTCTACTCTATTTATTCATTAGATATATCTCTTTAAAATCTCTTAACTCTTACTAATTATTTGCTGTGAGGCAAATCACCATTGCCTGACTGACCATTGTGGTTTTTAGATTAACAATTTTTACATTCTATTCTTTTGAATGAAAACTTATTGAACATTTATCTTTAATTAACATAACGTAGTATTTACATGTTTTATATTATGAGAAATTAAATGATTTTAACGGAATTGCCAACTGTTTTTACTCTATGAAAACAGATGCTTATTACCTCTTTATTTCCTTTACACTGCGATGCACCCCATCACTTTCTGACCACTTCCCTTATTTATAAATGGATAAAATGATATTTTTTCTCAAATGAAAATAATTCATTTTTTAAAGATCCAGATTTTAAAAAGAACCCTAATAATTTTGAAATAAAGCAAAATATTAGAATATAATTTAGTTAAATTAAAAAAAAAAAAACGGATTATGCTATATTTAGGATCCGGTTACTTCATTAAAGAGAACTTATAATTAATTTCTGCTACACGTAACAAATTAGAAAAAGAACTAAATTTAATTTAATTTCCCTGAGATTCACACTTTTTACTTTACCATACAGGGTATGGTCAAGTATTGTAATCGTGCATGAAAAAAGTGTTTTTTTTTCCTTCTTTTTTTCGAAATATCTCAAAAACGGCTGAAACTATTTTGATTAGAAAAATTCAGCGAAACCATGGCATTTCGCTCTACAAAAAAAATATATATTTTTCGAGATAATAATTGTTTTGTCAAAATGTCTGTTAGTCTGTCCGTCCGTCCTGTTTTCTGGTTGTCCGTTAGTCTGTGCGTTATCAAATTTTTGTGGACGAGCTAGCTCAAAAACTAGTGTGAATATCAAAACCAAATTTCACATGTAGTTTTGGTCCTTTGAGTTTAAGAGCTGATTAGATTTTGGTGCATATCGACCCAAAATTAAGGGGACTGAAGAGGGGGTTAAAAATTAAAAATCTACGCCGTTTGAGCAAACTCATCCAAATTTTGTATACATAATCAGTGGACCTCCAGAAGTCTAAAAATGCAAAAACTAACCGCCCAAAATGTGTGTGTGGGGGGGGGGGGTCAAAAAATGAAAATCTTGGCCATTTACCAAACTCAGCAAAATTTTGTATGCATAATCAGTGGGACACCAGAAGTATAAAAATGCAAAAACTAACCCCCCTCCCCTACAATGATTATAAATAATTTAAAGGGCCAAGTTGTATGGTAAAGTCAAGTGGATGGCCACATCAGAACACGTCAGCTTATTTTTACTAACAAAGACCTAGCCACATCACAAAAATGAAAAATCTCAAGCAAATAAAATTTGAAATTAAAATTAAAATTTAGTTAGTATTGGAGCCTATAGACTTCCGGGGGCCAACAAAATGAGAAAAGAAGAAAAAATTAAAATCAATAAATCTCTACGACCAACGAAAGTAGAAAGTTGAAATTCAGCGGGGAGGGGCTAAACGTCAAATCTAGAAAACCTAAAAAAGTTAAATTTATTAGAAAAGAGGCATTTATTTAAAATGATGGGTGAATAATCCATAAGGAATCCGATCACTAGGGGGTGGAGGTGCGTTCTAAAGAAATTAAAATTAATATGAAAAGGAAGAAAAGTGAAATTCAGGAAGGAGGTGGGCACTTATTTAAAATTGTTTGCCGCTCCGTAAAATCGCAAAGAGGAATTGAAAAATTGGAAACTAATGAAAATTTCACAACCAAATTTTCAATGATAAAATTTTAAATAAAATATTCTAATTTTTAATTATCTATCTTTATTTATTATTAATCTTTTTGACCAAGAAAACTACATATTCACATTCAGCTGGTAAACAAACGTAATTATCAAAAATTTCAACAAAAAAAATCTGAAATTAAGAAGTACTTTTTAATGACTAATAATTTATCAAAAAATGACATGTATATATTTAAATTGTATGTAATTTTAATAATTATACAAATATTGAAAGAGACCATTGCTAATATTAAATAAGTTCATTGACTATATATATATATATATATATGATTTATGATGATAATGTAACAAATATGAGGAAGTATTCTTATCAGTGGTTCAATTTACTTTCAGGGTGCGGGCCAGGAACGTTTGGGCATTTATATCAAATCAGTAGTGAAGGGAGGAGCAGCCGATGCGGTAAGTGTATAGTAAGTTGTGAAATATTGAAGAATTGCCACTTTCTAATTTCGTATCTGCTTGCTTTAGGATGGACAACTTCAAGCCGGTGATCAACTTCTCAAAGTAGACGGACAGAGTCTCGTAGGCATTACCCAAGAAAGGTAATACTCATTATTTTTACCTAATACTATTATCTATATAATAACCAATTCAAATTATAATTTTGAAGTAATTATATAGTTTGTATTTTTTAACATTAATTAAATAATTAAATGAACACAAAAGAAGAAAATTCCATTCCCACTCATTTCGATAAGCTATTTAACTAGAAACCTATTCTAGCATATTACTATATATTTGCTAAATGTTAATGTCTCATTTTTATAAGTAATTTTCTCCATGCGGGAGACTAAAAACATTCTATAATAAAAAAATACTCAACCAAAACTATTTTTTTTTCTTAAGTACAATATTTTAAACTCGAAATTAATTTTCATTAATCTTCATAACTTTCAAAACCACTTTGTTTTCCCCTTAGGTTCGATTTAAACAGTTTAGACTGTAAAGAAGCCTTATTTGTCCTAACAAATCAAAATTAAAAAATAAATATTTGATTTATAGAGAACCATGAGCAGTTTGCACTCCCTTTAGTCCGGTATATAATTTGGAATAAATAAGATAAAAATCTTAATCAACAAACTAATACCGAAAAAATTTACCTTTTGATTCCAACTCATAAACTACCTTTTGTGAAACCTAACCTAGAAAATTCTCCTCATAAGTTAATCATAAACTACCTTAAAGTTTCAAATTAAAGAATTTATTAAATTGAAAGTTTTTTGCCGAGGGTAGCAGAATTTTTATATACTGAATGAGACAATAAAAGAGTGTATCTTCTGCTGGAATTATAAATTTTATTTATTTATATATATTTTATTTATTTATAATTCCAGCAGAAGATACACTCTTTTATTGTCTCCTTCAAAGAATTTATTATTAAACTTTTATTCTTTTTTTACTTTGCCTAACTTTGTTTCCCATTTTAGTACTTCTATTAGAACTTAAGTAGAAAAACATTATTTCAATCTTAATTAAAATTTGATGATGATGATTTGTTGTTCTGAAGCGTAAGGCGAGACAAGTAGATCACAGGGAAGAGGTTCCGCAAGTAACTGACCGCTATTCGGAAACCGTTTTACTTTTAAAGAAAATAATATCATTTCTTTCAAACAAGATTCGCTCTTTTTAAAATTTTACGAAATTCCAATTAAGGAAATTCTTCCAAAAATAATATGAAAAATAAATATTTCTATATTTATATTATAGCAATCTCTAAATTCTAAAAAATCATTTATTTAAATCATAAATTGATGTCTTAATGTTTTTAATCCTTGTAAATATATACGTGTTCTACTCTGCAACATTATCCCTATTCGCGTAATACATATTAGCGTTAGTGCTTTGCGATATTCAACAATATAAGTTACCTACAATTACTATATGTCCCCCATAACTAGTCCCTAACTTTGCAAACAATATAAAATCTTCACATAAATCCTAATCACAGCGCCCCCATTTCAATTTTTTTAATCATATAGAAACACTAATTAAATAATTAAACAAATAAATAAATAAAAATATTTTTTCTTTTTCAGAGCGGCAGAATATTTAGTTCGAACGGGACCAACGGTAACTCTGGAGGTGGCAAAGCAAGGTGCAATTTATCATGGTTTAGCTACCCTTCTTCAGCAGCCGTCTCCTGTGATGTCGCGAGGTAACGCCGCCGGTCCCCAGCACGTTCCATCTTCTACTAATCCGCCTGAAACCTCTACTAATACTAATGGCGCATCCACATCAGCGCAATACAATGAGCGCTTGGTCGACTGGAATCAATCTCCAGGTGCTCCCTTGTAGACTGCTGGTTTTCATTGATTCTTTCATTGATTCTCGTTTATTCTTTACACTTACTTTTCTTAAAATATTCTAAATTAATTCTTATGCAAGTCTTTCTAAACAGCAGACTTATCGGATCCATCATACTCATCGGTATTGCCCCCTTTGATCTCGAAACCGGCGAGTAGTTGTTCTTCGTTAGAATCATCAGGCGATACATCAACTGATTGTTGTGCACAATGTTGTCCCACGGATACTGAACAACCGCCTTTAGCTTTGGACCTCAGTGCTCCAGTGGTTGATGAGGTTTCCAAGTGTTGGCGATCTCCAGAAGAAGTTCGACTAGGAAGCGGGCGAGTTATTGCCCTCGCTAAGCATTTCTCCCAGCTTGGAAATAATATAGACAATTCGAAAGCCTCTATCCCTGTGAGGCCTTCCAGCCCCCGATATGCAAGTCTGGCAGAACTCCGTCAATTAGAACGAAGTTTTGTCCTTCTGTCTAGGGGGACTGCATCAGCACGATGTGTCAGTGAAATAAATTTAAAAAGGCCAAATTATCGATCTGGAAATAAATCTGGGCCATTATTATGTCGACAATTAAAAGAAGATCAGTCACTTAGCGAATCTTTAGTAAAGAAAGGAACTTATGGAAGTAGTGAAAATCTAAATAAATGGGAGACCAGATTAAGGGCCGGGAGAATATGGTCTGATGGTCAAATCTCGCCTGAAATTCCATTATTAGGAACTCCAATTAACGAACGTCCTTACTTTTCACAAAATTATCTGAATAAAGATGAAGTTTTCGAACGCTGGCAACGAAAATATTCCGAGTTACTCTCCCCACGCGCCTTAGGGATCAGTAAGCTTTTCTCCAGCAATATTTTCTTGATGTCAGCACATTCTTTTGTTTTGTTTTTTGGTCCTCTAATCAAGCACAATTTTATTTATTTTTCATTTCAGCTCCTGCCTACCTGTTATCTCCTCAATATTTTTTGAAGAAGCATGCATTTGCGCACGATATTTTAATTTGAACTTTTTAGCTGTGAATTATTTTAAATTGATCTTTTATTTGAAAACTAATGAATTTTTTTTTTAGGTCCTCGACGAATGAGTGAACGAGATTTACCTTCAAGATTGATGGCAGATTCTCAAAGTAATGGTTCTAATGGCCCTAACATGATGAATGGAGATGTCCGTGGTATTCGGCCAAATCTTCCCCATGCACCCATTCAAAGCAGTAAATCCGTCCCAGCCCTTAATAGTGGGGGCCCTAATATGAATGAGATGTCTTCTCATGGTAATACAACACCATTAGGATCGTTGACAAATCCTGGAACCCCAATATCCGGAAATGGTGGTGGTATGCCTCAACAACCTGTTACTTCGAAACATGAAGTGTTTAACCCAGGATACAGTAGAACATCCTCCACAAACAGCATTCCCCAGAAAACCTATGAGCATCAGCAAGCCCTTCGATCAAAGTAAGTAGAAAAAATATATTATAAACAAGTCAATTTTTCTGAATGTTTTAAATAATTAATTTATTATATTTTTATTTTATAAAAGATCAAGTCAAAATCTTACTCAAGGAAATAGTATTCCTCCATCAAATATGGGTCCACGACAGTTATCAAACCCCAGCCTTCAACCTCAGCCACAACAACAACATCAATCGCAACAACATTCACAGCAAATGCAATACATGCAACAACAATATCAACAAATGCAACATCTGCAGATACAACATCAACAGATACAGCAACAACAACAACAACAACAGATGCAGCAGCAGCAACAACAACAACAACAACAACAACAACAAAAAGATCAAGGAGAGAGATTTTATCAAAATTTGAGTGTTTATCGTAGTCAAGAAATTCTATCTAATGGCCCAGCAAGTCCTAGAAACAGGCCTACACCTGAATATGATGATAAGTAAGAATTTTATTTAAATAAATAATCCTTGAATTTAATAATAACTTATACTTCAGAATTCGTACATAAGAGTACATACTTAGTCATTCTCCAAACTATTAACAATAAAAATACTATTCGGTTGCTCTCAAAAATTCAAAATTCCACCTTTTGAACACCCATTATATTTCAAAGGTGTAACACGCAATAGATTTTTAAACTTTAAAATTTATCTCATTCTCCGAGATCTAAACGAGGGACAGGAAGGGTATTTTTACGCTTGTAAAAATAATATTTTGTTTTCTTTCGTCAAATTAAATAATACTAAACTTTGTATAATTATATAAACAAACTCCTGTACTTACATTAATATCTATATAGTGTAAGCTACATGATATCGGAAAGGGCTCCGACCTCATGAGGTCATGCATGAGCTACCCTATCTCTGTTAGCAGTATAAAATTAATTATCTTTATTTCAGTGTAAGGATAATATGTATCTGTATTTGTTAGTTTTTATATCTAAGATATAAAGTAATAAAATGTTATTTCAACGACGTTTCGAATCGTTGTTCTCTTTTTAACATTAATTTATGAATAAATTTCAAAAATTAAAACCTACTCATATTCCAAATAATTGATAATTATTATATAATTTGAAAATCTACAATATTTTAAATAATATCTTAGAAAATTCCTATGTCAAATGAAGTTTTTATTTATCTGAATTCTGCTTCTCTGAAAACTTGATTTATCATTTTTTCTTTTTCTCTAGATTCCCAACTCATCAAAAGGTCCTTCGAGGTTCCCAGTCTTCTTTACATCGACCAACACCTCCTGAATCACAACAGATCAATGGAAGGGATCGGCCAGTTTCTGCTTATTTACCACCGACTGCTCAATCCGGTGGACCACAACAACTAGGACAACAACCTGGACCTCCACGATCTCAATCCAGCCGAGATATACTTCGCCAGGAAGCGAAATTACATGAAATGCAAGAGGAAGTGAGACGGAGAGAATTAAGACCTCAACAACCAGCACTAATTCAAGGGCCTGTGCGACCCACACAAGTGAGTTGTAATAAAAATTATATTTAATTAATTAAAAATATTTTTTAAATAAAATCTATTTTTTAATTAAAAAATAATTAGTAAGAAATGAACATTCGTATATGTTATTCATAAAGAGAAACAAAGAGGTTGTCCTCTGTCTGCATGATGCAAATAAACATACCCACCTATATATATCAAATATATATTATTTATTTGTTTGAGACTATAATTTCAAAGGCTTGGCTCTCATTACCAGTCTTTTTTTTATTATAAACTAGCTTCAAGGCCCGCCTTAGGCGGGCTCTTTGCTAGCCAGGGGTCTTCGGCCCCTGGACCCCCACGTGGCTGTTTTATTGATGTTTTATACACGTGTAAAGAGCACTTTCATATATCAACTCTTGTGAATTAATTGTAATAGATTGATGAAGAGGACAAAGTATATCTCTTTATGAATGAATTTAAAAAAATTATTTTTCCAGCAGAAGACAATATTTTATTGTCCCCTTCTGCTACTCAATTATTCGGCAAAAAGAACCTTTCAACTTAAATTAAAATAAAGTTTTTGTCTTGTAAAAATTCAATAAATAAAGTAAAAATCGTCATTTGGGGAGAATTATCCTATTAAAAAATTAAAAATAATAAACTTTTTAACCGACTTCAAAAAAGGAGGAGGTTCTCTATTCGACTAAATTTTTTTTTTTTTTTTTGTGCCTATGTTACCTCATATCTCCGCCAATTGTCAACCGATTTTGAAAATTTTTTTTGCATTGGGTCCAGTCTAGCTTCCGATTGGTCCCATTTTTTTTCGATTTTTTCCATAGGTATTAGACCTTTTTTATTAGGTTTGTTTAGACCTAACCTCTTTGTTTATGAACCGATTTCGATGGTTCTTTTTTTATCCGAAAGGGGGTGTCTTAGGGATGGTGTCATATTAATTTGGTCAAGTTCTGATGATATGATCACTATTAATGACATCACTAAAAAGAGAAAAATAAAAATAATTTTTAAGAAAAAAATAAAAAACCGACTTCAAAAAATTAAATGCAACAAATAAAATACACTAAAAGGTATAAAATAATTATTATCTTATTTAGTTACAACTAAACGACGAAATATTAACATGAAATTACTTTTTGAAGTTGGTGCCAAATATATACCTTTTATGAATCGCACTCGACGGATCTTACTTAGTACGTTTGGCGGGTACGCTCGCTTATAGGTATAGTTTGTTTGGCACCGACTTCAAAAAGTAATTTCATGTTAATATTTCGTCGTTTAGTTGTAACTAAATAAGATAATAATTATTTTATACCTTTTAGTGTATTTTATTTGTTGCATTTAATTTTTTGAAGTCGGTTTTTATTTTTTCTTAAAAATTATTTTTATAAAGTTTATTATTAGATTATAGAAAATTCAGGTTTAATTAGGCTCAAAATAGGTTTTTAATAATTTCAATAGGCTGAAATTTGCTTGATTTCAAAACAATATAAAAATGGGTTTTCAAATGATTTTGTTTTTCTTTAAAGAATTCTACGGGCTAATTGAATTTTTGGTTTTAATCTTTAAAATATATTTTTATAGAAATTCCAAAAGCTAATGAATTCCTTTCAGTTACTTTAGTTAGTATAGTTTCAATAATCCTTTATAATTAACTTTGAAATAAATAAATAATATTGAAATGAATGAATGAGCTCGAATACAAAAGCCAAAAGGCTTAGTTCTTTTGAAATGGCTGAGGGTCTTAAATACAATAGAAAAAGGATGAGGTGAGATTCCCAAGGGTATTTTTAAGAAAAATTATTTTTAAATAACATATTTTATTTTAAATTAAATATTTTTCATCTATATATATAATCAAAAGCTTGGCTCGAACTTTTTTATTTTTAACCGACTTCAAAAAAGGAAGAGGTTCTCTATTCGACTGAAATTTTTTTTTTTGTGTCTATGTTACCTCATATCTCCGCCAATTGTGAACCGATTTTGAAAAAAAATTCGCATTGGGTTCAGTCTACCTTTCGATTGGTCATATTTTTTTCATAGGTATTAGACCTTTTTTGTTAGGTTTGTTTAGGCCTAACTTCTTTGTTTATGAACCAATTTCGATGTTCCTTTTTTTATTGGAAAGGGGTATCTTAGGGATGGTGTCATATTAATTTGGGAAAGTTCTGAAGATATGATCACTATTAATAACATCACTAAAAAGAGGAAAATAAAAATAATTTTTAAGAAAAAAATAAAACCAACTTCAAAAAATTAAATGCAACAAATAAAATACACTAAAAGGTATAAAATAATTATTATCTTATTTAGTTACAACTAAACGACGAAATATTAACATGAAATTACTTTTTGAAGTCGGTGACAAACATATACCTTTCATGAATCGCACTCGACGGATCTTACTTAGTACGTTTGGAGGATATGCTTGCTTATAGGTACAGTTTGTTTGGTAGTGACTTCAAAAAGTAATTTCATGTTAATATTTCGTCGTTTAGTTGTAACCAAATAAGATAATAATTATTTTATACCTTTTAGTGTATTTTATTTGTTGCATTTAATTTTTTGAAGTCGGTTTTACTTTTTTCTTAAAATTATTTTTATTTTCTCTTTTTAGTGATGTTATTAATAGTGATCATATCATCAGAACTTGACCAAATTAATATGGCACCATCCCTAAAATACACCCTTTCCAATAAAAAAGAATCATCGAAATCGGTTCATAAAAAAAGAAGTTAGGCAAACTCGCAATCAAACCTATGAATATCAAAAGCTAGACTGGACCCAATGCAAATTTTTCAAAATCGGTTCACAATTGGCTGAGATATGAGGTAACATAGGCACAAAAAAAAAAAAAAAAAATTCAGTCGAATAGAGAACGTCCTCCTTTTTTGAAGTCGGTTAAAAAATAGATAGTTTTTTAAATCTTTGTTGCAGTTTTTTTTTGCTAGTTTAGTTCTTTTATTGTTTGGCAAGCTATGTTGGCTAACCTGAACTCTTTTTAGTTTTTCCTGAATTTTCCAATTTTCCGGGCAACTTTTCCAATTTTTTTTACGTATTAACCTGAATTGGACTATTACAAACATTTAAAAAAAAACATTAGCCAAATCGGTCCAGGCATTTGAGAGATCTGCGCTTACAAAGAAAAAGAAATTCATTTTTATTATATAGATATTATTTTTCATGGGGTCAGTATGAGGCCATGTCTTCGAAACTATAGTCTCAAACAAATAAATAATATATACTATATATATATATATATATATATATTTGAAATATATAAGTGTGTATGTTTATTTGCATCAAGCGGAGGACAACCTCTTTGTTTCTCTTTATGAATCAACAACTCAGCTACTCTCGGCAAAATAAAAACTTTTAAATTATATATGTTATTCTTTAATATTATTTTTAATACATTAGTATGAAATAGAAGATGTATTAAATTTCAAGTCATTCATATTTATTTTATTATGTGAAATGAAACACATCTAGCATCCTAATCTACCAATGTATTATATTTCACCTTAGAACCAATACGAAAGCGATTTCGTTGCCTATAAGAATGTTCATAAGAATTTTTTCACTAATGTAACCAGAACAAGGAAGTTTCGAAAAAATGAAAAGCTTCAATTATCTATTAAGGGATACAATAAAAGAGTGTGTCTTCTGCTGGAAAAATAATTTTTTTTATATATTTATAAAGAGACTATAGTTTGAATCAATTGTAATAGACTTATGAAGAGGGCAAAGCCCTCGAAACTATAGTCTCTTTATAAATAAATAAATAAATTATTTTTCCAGCAGAAAACACACTCTTTTATTGTCTCCTTTAATTTATGAAAATTCTGCTACTATCGGCAAAAAGAAACTTTCTATTTGCTTCAATTATCGTCTAAGGCGTTGCAAATGTGGATTTAAAATAATCTAGGTTGAGATATTCTACGAAGGTGGAACTTGTTTCTAGGATAAGCACAAATAATGCCTCTTTTTTATTGGATAATTTTTTGAACCTCTAAACGTTACATATAGGTCGAAAGATTGAATTATTTTGCTTAAGGTAGTTGTTTCGCGACAATACTAGCTAAAAGTTAATGCTAAAGTATATAAAACAGCAATAAGGATTCATAATTCATAAGCCCAAAACTTTTTGCTGTTTATGTACCACTATTACCGAATCCCGTGCTCGTTTGACAAATCTGGCAACATTGCCCACGCTTGAATATTTTTTATCATAGAAATGACAGATAAAATTCATTATAAATTATAAAGGTCCATTTATTAGACAAAAAGTTCTTAACAAACGATTAAAAGCTGTTGCGACAATGGCTGAAGCGAAAAAACGTCAAATAAAGTACTAAAGTTAATCCACTTTTTAAGTTAAATATATGCGTTGTTGCCAGCCTGTTTTTAGTGTAAATTTTTCATTATTTATTCATTATTATCTCAGAAACTGTGTTGTAACTATGAATTAAAATTTTCTTAAAAAATGTATTAGTTATTGTTTAATGTTGGTTTAGTTTTTTATAACAATGGTAAGAAGAGTTTCTTAATTATAATTAAATATGTATGTAAACTTCCCGATATCCCGTATAGTGCAATCTATAAGAGTCTGAAAAACTATCTTTCGAATTTAATATCTCCGGAACTATATTGTTCATAAATTTCGTTTGCCACTAATCGATGCAGAAGTACTTAAATAATAATCTGTGTAAATTTCAAAAAAATCCTAAGAAAACCCATATGGTGAAACAACTACCTTAATCTTTTTTAGAATATTTGTTTTGATAATTAATATATTTAATAATATTGTTATTATGACTTTGAAAGAAATGCATTGTAAATAAAATTCCCTAATAAATGTTTTCAGCTTCCAAACATGCACGGTCAGCATGGACAACCAAGACCTACTTTCGCATATCCCGGGCAAGATGCTACAAGTCCATATCAACAATATCCTATGGCGGCTCCAAATCAACAACAACTAATGTCACCACAGCATGCCATCTCCCCTCAACATGCAATAATGCCCCAGCATCCCATATCACCAACCCATCAACAACATCCTGGCTTTCATCAAGCAAGACCACAAGGGTTTGGTCCACCCACGGCTCCTAAACCAAGACCTGGCCAGCAAACAATGTTACCACATCAGCAATATCCAACAGCGCAAGACCCACGATACTCTCAAACTCAGGTGAATAAAATTAATAATTTTCCCACCTTTTAAATATTTTTCTTCTGATTTCTTAAAATTTTAAAAAGCAGAAAAGAAAATAGAATATAAATTTGTAATTGGTATTTGGCTCTTCGCACTCTGGCGACCAATATAGGAACTCACTCAGAGCCAGACACCATTAGTCATAGAATAGTCATACCTGTTACAGGAACTAGGCGAATGTTTTATTTATCTTTATATATCTAAAAAGAATATATTATTATATTACTGATATAAAGGGACATATATTCTATTCATCTTTCAGATATTGAAACTTGAATCGTTTTGTGTCTTACCCTCGAATCCACTAATCACGAAGTTACAAATAGAATATATCTCAAGACAGATGAAAGAATAGGGGACATGATGCTATACTTATCGCAATTTGATTTTAAAATATTATATAAGGAAGGCAAGGAAAATATTGAGGCAGACGCTTTGTCTAGAAACCCGGTCCTTGAGAGCTTCGAAAATGAAGATGATTGTGTAAAGATAGCAAATTTGATAACACTAGAAGAACTAAAAGATGACCAAAAATCAATTGAAAATGAAATTGAGAATGAAAAAAAAATAATAAAGGAAGATAACATCAACTATAAGTTATTAAATAAAAGAAAAAGGATTTATCTATCACAGAAAAAGGGTCTGGATCTAACTAAAAGATTACACAAATTACATGGTCATATTGGACACAGACAACTATCAGAGACTATGAGGCCTTTTTATTATTGTAAAAACATGGACAAAATAATATATGATTTTTGTAAAAACTGTGAGATATGTATAAAGAACAAAACAAGAACCGGTAGACCATTCGGACTTCTATCGAAATTGGGTCCAGCAGAAGCGCCCGGGGACATTATGTCAATAGACACAGTCGGTGGATTTGCTGGCAACAGGTCCTCGAAACGGTACATGCACTTATTAGTGGACCATTTTACTAGGTACGCTTGGATTCTCACATCAAAAAATCAATCCGCCTGGGAGTTAGCCAAATTAATAAAAACCGTTGATAAGAAATTCAAAATAAAAAGATTGCTAGCGGACCAATATAGTGCACTTAATTCAGGAGAGTTCAAGAAAACCATGAGAGAGAAAAACATCACACTAATTTTTACAGCCGTTGATAATCCACAATCGAACGGAATAAATGAGAGACTAAACCAAGTTTTAGTTAACCGCATAAGATGTAGGATTAATGAAACAAACTTCACCCAACGACCATGGTCAAAAATAGCGGAACAATGTGTGGAGGAATATAACAAGACCTTGCACGGGGTAACAAAGTTTACCCCAGAATACCTGTTAACGGGGAAAACCACAGAGATAGTACCAAAGGAATTAAAGAAAAATTATAATAATAATACAAATCTAGAAAAAGACAGAAGAATCGCATTCTATAATTCAAATGAAAATTACATGAAGAATAAAAAATATTTAGATAGACACAGAAGAAATAGAGCATTTAAAGAAGGGGATAAAGTTTACGTTAGCATAACAAGCAAATTAAATAGAAAAAAATTAGAAGAAATAAGGTCCGGTCCATTCGTAATAATAAGAAGAATCTCCAACACTTTGTACGAACTGGACACAAAGAAGAAAAGAAGAGAGGCAAATTTTTACCATGTTTGTAAGCTAAGACCCTACACATCCACGTAAAAAAAAAAAAAAAAAAAAACTATTTGTATATATATATTTTTTTTACGGGGATGATGGGGGATGTAATTGGTATTTGGCTCTTCGCACTCTGGCGACCAATATAGGAACTCACTCAGAGCCAGACACCATTAGTCATAGAATAGTCATACCTGTTACAGGAACTAGGCGAATGTTTTATTTATCTTTATATATCTAAAAAGAATATATTATTATATTACTGATATAAAGGGACATATATTCTATTCATCTTTCAGATATTGAAACTTGAATCGTTTTGTGTCTTACCCTCGAATCCACTAATCACGAAGTTACAAATTTATAAATTCATTTTCAACTACATTACATACTTTATACATTAAATATTAATATCCTATATTTTGGATATCAGATGTGAGACTTAGAGAGAAGAGAAAGAACTGGAATGGAATAGGCGGAATAAAGTTAAATGGTGTCGTTGTGTCAAAGCAGTCTTAGGACTTAAATTAATTTGTTATATTGTTATGAATAAACAATCCCAACCGCATTCATATTAAAATTCATCTTCATTTGCGAAAAATCAAAAATGTAATTATAAATTTTTAAAGGGAATAATAATGTATTAGATGAAGGAGGAGGTATCAGCCAAAGATGGAATCACTGGGTTCAATAAAACACCTATAATAAAACGTTTCGGCCTGAATTTATTTGGCCATCTTCAGTTAATTAGGCTGCGAAATAAAAAGAACAACACAGCACTCTCCACCCATGCAGCTGAACATAGTCATTATTTTGATTACGATAATGCGCCAATATTGTTCAAGATTGATAATTACTATAATAGCCGAAATGCTACTCGTATATAAAAATAACAGGTGACAAAGCTATCAATTTTAAAAGAGATTGTATGTTTCTATCAAATATTTACACATCTATCTTGTGTGATATGAGCCAACAGCTGTTCTCTTGATCTTAATATATAAATAAATAAATAAGGAAAAAGTGCCTTTTTTGAGTTTTGATAGATTGGAGAATACATGTAAGAATTGTATAATTTGATTGAATGGAAGAAATGCATGTGAATTAAAAAGTAATTAAATTCTCATTTGGACTTTTGATTGTAAATAAATAATGATGAGATTTATGATGACCTCCCATAAGGGTCAACTATTTAATTATAATATAATATATAGAAAAAAATTTATATAAACTCATTACTTTCATTCTGAAACTTTTGGGTCCAGGCTCGTTATAAATTTACATGAAGCTAAAATGTTTATTTTTGACAAGGCTTGGTTCGATCACATAGAGTATGTGTACCGCATTTTGTGTATAACTGTAAGTTTAAACAACCAACTTGGTCAACTTGTAATTTTGTATAAAATATATCAATTAACATCTATTTGTAAATTTTGCAGCCTAATTAACTGAAGATGGCCAAATAAATTCAGGCCGAAACGTTTTATTAAAGATGTTTTATTGAACCCAGTGATTCCATCTTTGGCTGATACCTCCTCCTTCATCTAATACAGTTTCATCACAGCCACGAACTCTAACAATATTCATACAACTGGGAATAATAATGTTATAATAAAATAATTTATCTTGCATTTTCGGAAATTATAAATGTACCAGCTGCCTCCCGAGGTTTGGGTCCAGAGATACCTGGCCCTTGCGACGGCTTGTCAAAATGTCTTCTGATATTTCCTCTCTCTAGAGTTAGGGCCCTTTCGGCTACAGAGACATGACCATATAATCACTTCATATAAATAGTCTTAGGGATAGATATAATAATACCAATACCAATAAATACACCTGTCTAATGGTTTATATTTATTTGTTAGTGGTAGTGGGTTTATAAAGAGATGCAAAAATGGGTTCTCTATGAACTGATAAATATAACATTAATCTTTTAGATTTTCGTTTTCTGAAAAATCATTTCATTAAAATTAAAAATCAAATATACTCTTTGAATGTCGAAATAAATTATTATTTTAATAATTTGTATATTCAATTGATTTTTTTTCTTAATGCAAGATTAAAAATATATGATTTCTCTGCTCTTGAAAGATTGTTTCTCTAATACCAAAAAATCTGCGAAATTTATTTTGATCGGAAAAATTTCAAAAAAACAAATCTCCTGGTGTGATATAATAAGACCTTTTTATCATGATATTTTTTTATTAGTATTTTCATAAATATTGATAGAAGGTTTTTTAATGTAATTGCTTAAATAAATATTAGCAACGAATTATTAAGAATATGTATATACACTTTGATTCTCTTTGGGTTCATTTCTAAAAAAATATTTCGTTAAAAATAATAAATTATTTCTTAAGTAGAAAGAATTAGAGATATAATGACAGAATCTGTTTATTTCTTATTTGAATTTTTTTTTTCAATTTGCTATGCATTTAATTTTCTTTTTCATGTTCAACTCAAGAATGAAGAAGATCGAAATATTAATTTGATAAAACTTAAAGAACGCGGTGTAGGTTTATAGTAAAACATTTTTTAAATTTTAATAGGTTGAAGTTGGTGTTTCACAATAAGAAAAATTAAAATAATTTTTTTTTTTTAAATTCTCAATATATTTCAGTTGATGTACTCCTGATGATGGGCTAACAACTCCAAATATTTATATTGAGAATTTAAAAAAAATGTATTATTTTATTTTTCTTTATTGTGAAACACCACCAACTCCAACCTATTAAAATATTAATTAGATTTTTTTTATTTGTTAGAAGACGATTTTGTTAATTAATTCACATTCCCTACTTTGTATTGTACTAAAAATTATTTAAAGTTCGTCACAAGAACAGTATTTTAAATCAAAAAATCATTAAATTACTATACTATAATATATATTTATTTATTTTATTCCATCTTAAAAAACAACATATATAAAAATTGTATCATTAAAATTTTTTAACTAGTATTTCCACTCACCTATCCTACAGACCCTACACAATGTTTCAAACTATATAGTAACTATATAGGGCCGAGTGCTTTTTTCTTCTCTCTCTTAATATTTTTGAAGAAATTTCCATTTGCACTTATTGAAGTTTATTTGATTATTATAGACACGTCCACCAATGAATGTGGATCTATCAATGCAGAATCAGCCACGTCAGGTGCAATTCGTCAACGACTCCGGAAGGCCTTCGGATGAGTCTGGTGGCTTCAGAGATTCTCCTCCACCTCCTACTCCACCAGTCTCCACCCATCCTCTTTTCCAAACGTCTCCTAGCAAGCCTCAGAACGCAGATAATAGGTAATTGCCCATTTTCATCTGTAATTTGAATAATAATTCGATAAACAATAATATAACATACTCATGGTGAAATTAGCAAATAAATTAATATTTTCTAATATTAGTAATAGAATAATACTAGTATTAATTACTTTTTAACCGACTTCAATAAAGGAGGAGGTTCTCTATTCTGACTGAATTTTTTTTTGTATCCATGTTACCTCATATCTCCGCCAATTGTGAACCGATTTTGAAAATTGTTTTTGCATTGGGTTCCGTTTTTTTTTCATTGGTATTAGACCTTTTTTGTTAGGTTTATTCAGGCCTAACTTCTTTGTTTATGAACCGATTTCGATGATTCTTTTTTTATTAGAAAGGGGGTATCTTAGGGATGGTGCCATATTAATTTGGTCAAGTTCTAATGATATGATCAACGACGAAATAACGTAAATCTCCAATTCTTATGACCAAATAATCGAAATTATAACAAATAAAATCTTTTATCAAAAAAAATCTTAAAACATTCATTTAAAACCCTCAAACGTTTCGAGAGAATTTCTATATCTATGATTTGAATTTTATTATCATTTTCTGATTCATTCGCCCGACCCTTTCTCTTACGAGATGCATGCAAGGTATTATATTAAGTCACTATTAATAACATCACTAAAAAGAGAAAAATAAAAATAATTTTTAAGAAAAAAATAAATGCAACAAATAAAATACACTAAAAGGTATACAATAATTATCTTATTTAGTTACAACTAAACGACGAAATATTAACATGAAATTACTTTTTGAAGTCGGTGCCAAACAAACTATACCTAAAAGCGAGCGTCGTATACTAAGTAAGATCCGTCGAGTGCGATTCATAAAATGTATATGTTTGGCACCGACTTCAAAATGTAATTTCATGTTAATATTTCGTTAGTTGTAACTAAGTAAGATAATAATTATTTTATACCTTTTAGTCTATTTTATTTGTTGCATTTAATTTTTTTGAAGTCAGTTTTATTTTTTTCTTAAAAATTATTTTTTCTAATTTCAAAATATGTTCTTGTATTTTAATGATAAAAGAGCTGTAATTTCAAACTAAGAAATGTTTATGTGTGTTTAGCATGTTGGCGTAGAAATTGAATTATTAATCTATAGCAGTTTTGAATTCACTTATTTTTTTTTTATCTTTTAAAACGTCTGAAAGGTAAAGAAAAATCATTTTCAATCATGATTTGTTCCTTGTAAGAATTCCGATACACACGAACTCAATATCAGAAAGTAGTGGAAAGTAACTTCTGGTCGCATAATGTTTGTATGTTGTTTTTTTAAACAAAAAACTGGACTTTCCTAGCTTAAAGATTTCCTAGTGAAAAAGCTGAAAACCAGAAAAAATAATTGTAGCCAATGAACGAAATTCGACACCCGACTAAGCTACCCGTCTGTTGAAAAAACATTAAAATTTGCGGAAAGCGTACAACTCTTCAAAAGTTTTCACCTTTTCTCCAATTTTATTTTTCATAACAAAAAACTATGACTATTTTAATTAAATACTCGATAAATAATAAAAATTTTAACTCAATTTTATGCACACATACCTCCTGTAAAGTTATTTTTAACTATTTTTTACATTTTTTACACTACTTGAATTTTTATAAGAGATTAATCTTTGATTTATTATTTATAAATTAACTAAATCAGCTAATCTCGGCAAAAAAAAATAATTAATTTTGTTTAATCTTTCTTTGTTTTAAGGTATGCGGCAAGCATGGGAGAACCTCCACGTGGCCTATATTATCCAGTATCTGCAGCTGCAGCTGCTGCAGGCAGAGCCTATCCATTCAATTCAGCGACGAATCCTTGGGAGCGAGAGGAGCGTGAAAAGGTCAGAATCGAACTTGAATTTTATTATAGAAAAAGCCCGAAAACTTTAATTATCAAGTTTCATTTTTTTATTCAATAAAAAAAATTATCTTTTAATAAATTGCATCTATAAATTTAGTGACAAAAGTCGATAGAATTTAATTTTTTGATTATCGATATTCGATAAAATATATTATCGTACTAGATTCAAGGCCCGCCTTCGGCAGAGCTTTTTTATATCCACGGGGCTTCGCCCCTGGACCCCATGTGGCTGCTTTATTGATGTTTTATTAGTAACAGAGAATAAATATAATTGTTTTATTATAAAGTCTTAAATAGATATAATTTGAGATTCTATTTAACTGTAATATACACTCATAACAAATAAGATGAAACAAATATTTAAAATGTATTAAAAATCTCTATTTATAAAAAATTATCTTATTCTCAAGCTTGAGTTGTTTATCATAAAAGAATTTAGTCTTATTGATTTTAAGTCGATTCTTCCACGTTTTCAGTAGAGCTTGCCATTAATAGTCAAAACATCAAAAATGGAATGCAATAAGGTTATTCCTCTAGTATTAGATAAGAATCGATCGTTATTTTTTATTTTAAGTCGATTCCTCCATGTCTTCAGCAATGGTTACCAATAATAATCGAAGGGTCAAAAATCTAATGTAGAATTATTATTCCTCTAGCATTAGATAAGAATCGATTGCTATTTTTGATTTTAAGTCGATTCCTCCATGTCTTCAGCAATGGTTACTAATAATAATCGAAGGGTCAAAAATCTAATGTAGAATTATTATTCCTCTAGCATTAGATAAGAATCGATCGTTATTTTTTATTTTTAAGTCGATTCCTCCATGTCTTCAGCAACTGGTTACCAATAATAATCGAAGGGTCAAAAATCTAATGTAGAATTGTTATTTCTCAAGTAATAGATAAGAATCGATTGCTATTTTTGATTTTAAGTCGATTCCTCCATGTCTTCACCAATGGCTACCAATAAAACCCGAAACGTCAAAAATCGAATGTAGTATGGTTATTCCTCGACTGTTAAATGAGAATCGATCATTATTTTTGAAATAAAGTCAACATGAACTGCAAATTGCAAGTGATATCTGATTAATAATAAAGGAATAAACATATTAATATTTCAAATGAATTTGGATAAAGTTTAGCAACGATCGTTGCAGTTTATTTAATTGTCTTGGAATGAACACATCTCCTCTGTGGCGAAATCTGCAGCAAGGAAGATTGGCTTCTTATTCAGATCCAAGCGATTTTACAAACCCCCCAACTTCTCACCATCTACAAGGCCCAAATCCGCCCCTGTCTCGAATACGGCTCTCATCTGTGGAGAGGAGCCTCAAAATACTCTCTTGCTACCCTGGATGCAATTCAGAAACGAGCCGTCAGGCTAAATTGACGATTCTACCCTCACCGCACTCCCTCGACTCTCTGGCTCATCGAAGAGATGTCTCTGCCCTTTCCCTTTTCTATAGATACTATCGCGGCAGGTACTCTGATGAGATAAAAGATCAATAATTCCCCCCAAAGCATGCTTTGCACGTAGCACGCGTTTTGCCGACTCCCAACACTCTCTCGCTGTCAAATTAGAAAAGTGCCGGACCACTTCATTTCGCGAATACATATATCCCCATGACTTCAAGGAACTGGAACTCTCTTCCAGCCTCTATCTTTCCCAGCACCTATAATCTTCAAACCTTCAAAACAGGAGTGCATAGACACCTACGTCTACACCCTCTCACTTAATCAACTTTCTCTTCTCTTCCGGTAATGCAAGGGTCTTTCGAGATCCATAGGGGCTGCATTACTGCAATTGCACCCCTTCTTGCATTCGATTGCATTAAAAAAAAAAAAAAAAATTAAATAACAATTTTTGAGTTCATCAATTAAATTGTCAAATTAATATTTGTAGGATTTAAAATTCATTGTAATTAAGTAACTTGAGGACCACAAAAAGGTCATATATAGTTTTTTGTAAAATTATATTTTAAAGTACTTTATTTTAGAATAAGATAGTACATTGGATAAAGTTTAGCAACGATCCGTTGCAGTTTATTTTTAATTTTTGTTTTTAAATGTACTTTAAAAAAATAGATAGTTTTTTAAATGTTTGTTGCATTATTAAATTCCTCGTCAACGATAATGTGGTTAGAACTCCAATTATCTATGCTATTAAAAATGAATGACATTCAAAAATCTGACAAACAGTGCCGCCAACAAATGTTTAGTTTGCTAGTTCAGTTCTTTTATTGTTTGGCAATCTATGTTGGCTATACAGATTTGGTTTTAGTTTTTCGTGAATTTTCAATTTTTCCGGGCAACTTTTCCGATTTTTTTTTTTACGTATTAACCTGAAATGGACTATTATAACATTTAAAAAAAAAATTATCCAAATCGGCCCAGGCATTTGAGAGATCTGCGCTTACAAAGAAAAAGAAATTCATTTTTATTATATAGATTTTATAAAGAACATATATTAATCACTTGGATTATTTGCAAATCGTTTTAAATACAAATATCTTATTTAATCTTTGTTAAAACATATTTTAAAATGTTTTAAGAATTGATTTTACTAGCTGAAAGTAAAGGAATACAGCCCAAGGGTAGTGAAGAAAGAAAAAATTATCACACATCCGAATAAGGCGTTTTTTTTTCTCCTTGTGAAACACCACCAACTCCAACCTAACTTAATTTTAACAATGTTTCACTATACCAACACCGCGTTCCCTAAATTTGACGAATAAGGCGTCTTTATTGGACTGTCATTATTTTCTTTCTTTGTTTTTTGGTCCTACGTTGGTTTAAAAGGAAAGGCGAAAGAAAGAAAAGAATGACAGTCCAAAAAGACACCTTATCTATCTATATATATAAAATTAAGGTTTTGTCTGTACATTGGTTCAAATCACGCCAATTTTGGTTGCACACGTTTCAAGCAAAGTTATAGTATGAACGAAAATACCCTCAACAAAATTTCTGTCTGTATGTATGTCTGTATGTCTGTTTCAGTGGTTTCCGAAAAGTTGCTCACGATTCACGTAAAAACGGCTGAAGGGATTATTATGAAATTTCATATTTACATCAGATGTCTTCTAACTTACGTTTTTAGCTACATAACGTTTTGATATTTTGACCCCAGAAGGGGGTTTGGGTGGGGGGGGGGGCACGAATCAAAATTATCAGGGATTATTATGAAATTTCATATTTACATCAGATGTCTTCTAACTTACGTTTTTAGCTATATAACGTTTTGATATTTTGACCCCAGAAGGGGTTTGGGGGGGGGGGGGGCGCACGAATGAAAATTATCAAATAACTCTTAAGCTATTAACCCTACGGCAAATTTTATAATAAACAAAGTTGTAGGGGATATGATTTCTGACAACTTTTGTTTAGAAAAATTTCCCCAAAAAACCACCCAAAAAAAGGGTGGGGGTGGGGTGAAAAAATGTAAATTCTTGCCCTTGGAGCAAACTAAACCAAATTTTGTATACATAATCTCTGGCCCTCTATAGAGCTAGAAATGCAAAAACTAACCACCCAAAATGGGGGAAGGGTCAAAAAATGAAAATTCTTTCTCTTGGGCCAAACTCAACTAAATTTTGTATACATAATCTGTGGGTCACTAGAAGGCTAGAAATAAAAAAACTGGGTGCGAGGGTGGAGGGTGGAGTGGAGGGTTTAGGTGAGGCTCCAGAGGCGTAATGAGGGGATGCTCAGGTGAGGTTCCATAGGCGTAGTGGGGTGGGGTGGGGGCGGTGATTGGGTGCGGGGGGGTGGGAGGTGCTGGGTGGGGTTCGGGCTGTTTGGTGGGTTGGGGGTTTAGGGGGCGTGCCGCCTGGCTAGCAAGAGGGCCGCCGAAGGCGGGCCTTGCAGCTAGTTTGGATATATGATTATTTGTTCTTTCTTCAAATACCCTTGGGCTGCCTTCCATTATTTTCAGCTGAAAATTCTACCAGTCCGTCTCTCTCCAAAGAGAAAATTTCTTCAAATTGATTTTATTTATTAGAACTTGAGTGTAAAATGTTGAATTAAAGCAAAGGTTGTTTTCATGTTATCAGGAGCAACAACGTCGCCGTGAGGCAGGTCGTGTTTGGCGCGATCAACAGATCGCGGAACTTCAAGGACTCCCTCAAAGGACTACTCAGCAGGATGAAGAACTTCGAGCTCTTAAATTGGAACGAGAATTCCAAAGACGAGCTGAAGAAGCAGCCACTCAAGACGATGACGATGAAGAACATGATGATCAGGCTTCACCACCAGGGCCTACCTCGGCATCGAACGACTCACCTCAACATCGTGCAGCCCAAGGTCTTCTCCGACTAGCCTCCAATGTCCAAGAGGAATATTCATCCACGCCTACGGGAGTAAAGAATCCACCAAATGGTCCAATGCGATCTCCAACAGAGGAAAACAGAAAATTCGATTCTAAACGTAAAGTGAGTAAAAGAATATTTCAATGGAATAACTTCAATATTATCAATGATCTCATCTTAAATTTATATATCATATTATTATATTTTTTTACTTTACCATACAGGGTATGGTCAAGTATTGTAATCGTGCATGAAAAAAGTGTGCTTTTTTTTCGAAATATCTCAAAAACGCCTGAAACTATTTTGGTTAAAAAAATTGGGCCAAACCATGACATTTCGGTCTACAAAAAGGCCCTAATAAGTGAACATCAAAAAAATTATATTTTTCGAGATAATAACTGTTTTGTCAAAATGTCTGTTAGTCTGTTATTCTGTTACACAGGAATTATTTAACGGATTATAGTGGTGTTTCACAAAGTGGAAATAAAATTAAAAAAATTAAAAAATCTTTTAAATTATTTTGGACATTTTTTTATTTAAATTTGAGATAAATAAAAAAAATTCCAAAATAATTTAAAAGATTTTTTTAATTTTTTTAATTTTATTTCCACTTTGTGAAACACCACTATAATCCGTTAAATAATTACTGTGTTTAATATGTTTCACTATAAACCAACACCGCTTTCCCTAAACTTTGTTATTCTGTTAGTTAGTACGTGCGTTACCAAATTTTTGTGGACGAGCTAGATCAAAAACTAGTGTGAATATCAAAACCAAATTTCACACGTAGTTTTTGTGCATCGAGATTAAGAGCTGATTAGATTTTGGTGCATATCGACCCAAAATTAAGTGGGGGTTAAAATTAAAAGTCTAGACCATTTGAGCAAACTCAACCAAATTTTGTATACATAATTCTTGGGCCCCAGAAGTCTAAAAAATCAAAACTAACCTCCAAAATGGATGGGGGGGGGGTCAAAAATGAAAATATAGGCCCTTGTACCAAACTCAACCAAATTTTGTATACATAATCCATGGACCCCAGGAAGACTAAAAATGCAAAAACGAACCACCCAAAATGGGGGGGGGGGGATGAAAATATAGGCCCTTGTACCAAACTCAACCAAATTTTGTATACATAATCCGAGGGCCCCCAGAAGTCTAAAAATGCAAAAACTAAAACTAATCCCTAAATAATTTTATTAAATATTAAATATAAGAGAGGGGCCAGGTTGTATGGTAAAGCCAAGTGGATGGCCACATCAGAACGTGCCAATTTATTATTATTTAATTTTATTAGTGGTTTATTATAAAAAAGATGAGTAAGTCTCAAATGCATGCCTTCTAATCAAGCTAGCGTGGGTTCAAGCCCGACTCACTGCAAATATTTGACCGGCTATAATCTGATCCCTTCAAGGGAAGGCAATGGGAAACCACCCCTGTGAAAAATTTCTCCAAGAAAATTACAATAGAGAGAATTCTCATCATAGAAATCGCCGACGCTCGGAATCGAGCATGGCACTTGAAGAAGAAGAAGAAGTCTCAAAGTCTCGTGGAGTGAACATACTTGTTTATTTCCATGATAATTCACTGCCAAAAAAATTACTTTAATTTAAAGAAACTAAAAATTGGATAAATAAATATATATTTTCTATGTTTGGATCATGGTAAAAATTAATAAATTTTTAATTATTTGAAAAGAGCTTGTAATGTCATCTAGCCTGATGAATGCTTCTTGATTTCACCAATTCACCAACACAAGTCACTTGGCTATCCACGCGAACTTCATTTTTCTTAAACTAGCTTTATACGAATTACTATCTGTATCTCCTGTTTGGAGCTCATAACTATATCCGAATATCAGGGTAATGCATCCACAACTATTTCTTTTACCATAATTTTACATCTAATCACATTAAAAATATAATACCTTAAAAAGGAAATAGAATTATCGAATATATTTCTTAATATTTTATTATGTTCTAAATTGATATATCTTCGAAGTGCAATTTCACAGAAAAATATAATTTTTTAAACCTTAATTATTAAGTCACTATAGGTACACATTACATTTACTTATTTCCTACATTTTGCCAATGAGATTTTTTAATTAATTTCTTTTAACAAATATTAATTTTTCTCTTTGTAGGATGAAGATGGATCTCGGCATCCCGTTTCTATTTTAAGTAGCCGAAACAGTCAAACCAAACCGAATCCAAATTCTCTACGATTGGATAACTTGGTGATTTCAAGTCCTTCTTCACCGCCGGCAAATTCTCCCGGATACCAGGGTTACAACGGCTATGCCAATACCAACCCAACGATTCCTGTTGGTCAAGAGTCTCCTGGAAGTAGTGGCTCTCAACGACTCGACTCACTAATCTCAAATTCTACCATTAATAACAATAATAACAATAACCAATCTACATTAAGTAATTCAACAACGAGTACAACATCTGCTCCTCCACCACCTGAGCGAGGCTCCTCTTTTGCTGTCATGTCACAGCAACAATCTGCATTGCGATCCTCCCAGACAATTAAGAGAGTGTCATTCAGTGATCCGAATGCCTCCAACAACAACATATCCGCCACTTCACCGACTACAACGCCTCTAGCTACACACCCACCACTCGAACGAATCCGAGAGGATCCCAACGTAAGTTTAAACTTATATCTATCATATTTATTTAATATAATGTTTTTTAAATTAATTAAGTGTTAATAAATAAATATTAATTTTGATTATATAATGAAAGAGGTGACTGTGGGTCAGTGGTTAGAGTGTCGGGTCGCTGACTCGAAGATCGGTGGTTCGAGACCGAGTCTCGGCAGATAGATATTTGCAGTCGCCTCCTCTTGGAAAGTAATGGCAACCTACCAAGATTATAATTGCCTAGTCAACCTCTCCAAATTAGCCGTTCGGAACCGGCGTTAAAAAGTAGGTCCCGTATATCTGTGTAAAACAACTAAACACACTCAGCACAGGTATATGTGGAGAGGCGCCGTCACCCGTTTCGGTTATGGCACTCGAAGAAGAAGAATGAACTTGCCGTAAATTGGATATAATCTTCAGGACTATTTGATAATGTATTCATTTGCTTTTTATTAGCATTTGTTATTATGTAAATTCAGAATTGCTACGATATAATGATTTAAATCGAAAAATTTTGCATTCCATCCTTTTTTTTATGTACATAGGTACTTAAGTATACTATATCAAGAAAGGGCACTCATCCTTTGTTAGTAAAATTTTTTCTCTTAATTTTAAATATGGGATAATGGTAAATAGAAATAACCAAAAATATTATAATATTTCCTCATAGAATGAGTTGTAAATTATTTCTACTAAAACCAAACCCATTTGAATTTTATTCTATAACTAATTACCATATTACGAGTACTATCAGCTCGTTTAATCTTAAAACCACAGCAAAGGAGCCAAGCTTAGAGTCTAATTGGTAGGAGGTGGAAGATGCTTGGACGTTAGGATGCATAGTTGCCATACCAGCAGTAATGCTGGCTTTGAAATTCAAAAAAATAAACAAAATAAGCAGTGAGTGGATCAAATGGGATATTCAATTCAACAATTGACAAAAAAAATTGGTTAACTAGATTTTCACCTAGGGATATATCGATGCCGCGGTTAGTTCCTAGAGCGCCGTAGGGCCTCTCCGATTGTTTTACAAATGTCTGTTTACATGGATGAGCCCAGGTATCGTGCCTCTCAGCGAAGCTTCTGCAGACCTTAAATGTGTCCTTAGCTTATTTACATTTTTTAGAATTCAAATAATATATAATCCTTCAAGAAGAATTGGTGTTATAAATCATGATAATATAATAACATTTATTATTAAATTGAAAGTTTTTGTGCCGAGGGTAACAGAATTTTTATATATTGAAGGAGACGATAAAAGAGTGTGTCTTCTGCTGGAATTATTATAAATTTTATTTTAAACATTTACATATTTATATTATGACTATTCATAGATTAATTCCTGTGAGATCAATTGTGTAATAGACTGATGAAGAGGCAACAGCCCTCGAAACTAAAGACTCGTTATAAATAAATAAATTTATAATTCCAGCAGAAGACACACCCTTTTATTGTCTCCTTCAACAATATTTGGCTCATATTGTGTTTTTTTATAGTTATTTTTTATTAATTGATCAAGGATATAAAAATTGTTATGATTTTTTTCAGCATTTTATCAATGAAGCAGAAAGCCTTCTTGCCTCCCCAAAGAGTCCTGAAAGTGGGGGTTTCCCAGGAAATACTCCTGGAGTAATAGGAGCTCAAGAAGTATATAAGTAAGCATCATTGTAAATTCAAAAAAAAAAAAAATACCATTACTCAATATCTATTTGTATAATTAATTTTATTAAAATTTAAATTAGGGACCCTCGTACGAAACTTCAACAACAGAAAGCATCCTCCCGAGTTATTGCGGCGGTGCCTGAGAAATTGAGCTTTAAGGAGAAAATGAAGATGTTCGCAATGGAGACTGGAGAAGATGGAACCCCAAGGGACAAAGTGAAAATCTCCAGGGCCCAAAGAGACATTGACAATATAGGCAGTCCTCAATGAAGTGAAAGCAAAAGGGAGCAATAGATAGCAATAGACAGAGGTAGAAGTCTCGTTTGTATCTTCTCTTTTACTATATTTATTTTCACGGGATAGGTTAATTTTTTTATCATTCATTCATTTAAAGATATTTTTATAAATCAAAGGACAGAAAATGTTGCAATGTTTTTAATGTAAATTTATTATTTTATTATATATATATATCTATATATATATATATTAATAAGTCTATTTTTTTGTTGTGAATCATTTTTTAATCTTTATGTCATTTTGAGATTACAGTCAATTTAGTTTGCTCATCATTCTCTCAATTTTAGTTTTAAGTTGTAAATAGAAATAGTTTTACATATATATATATAGTTATCTATATCTGATTTTATATATATATATAAAGATAAAAGTATACAGAAAAATATTTTAAAATATTTTAAAAATATATATTTTAACTATTCTTTATTATGGTTATTATTATTATTTTTATTTTTATTATTATAAATCTCTATAAATGTACATAGTTTGTGTATCTATATGTATTAAAAGATTTTATTTTAATTGAAAATATTATGTAAAGTATTTTAAAATACGATAGTTTATCTGAAAAAAAAATGATAATTAACGCTAAAAAATTTAACCTTATCTGAAAAATGGTTAAATGTATAATTGATTTGTTATTAAAATTTTTATTTAATATTTATTCCAATTTTTCCTACACCTTTTAATTCCTAATATAATTTAAGAATGGATTCCGTTGTTACTGCGTATCTGAGCTTTTCTTACTTCGACAATACATTCGCACTAGTATGTTGACTGCGTATTTATCAGACTTTCCAACAATTTAAAAGTGCAAAAGAAACAAAGAGGTTGTCCTCTGCTTGATGCATTAAGCAGAGGACAACCTCTTTGTTTCTCTTTGTGAATCAACAACTCTGATATTCTCGGCAAAACAAAAACTTTTCAATTAATTTAAAAGTGGATGAGCCGATTTTTCATTCTAATCTGTAAGAATCAAGATGAAATAAATTAAGCCCTAAAATACCAGATTTTTTTTCCCAAATCATCAAACTCACCAACAAAAATAATCGACCAAGTACGAAAGGCATTCGCATACTTAGGTTTATATACTATTATAAGCTATTAAGGTGACCAACCGTACTACAATTGAGAGTACTTCTTTTAGAGTTAGCCTACTCCTTTAAAACAGTACTTTAAATATACTTCTTTACATATAATTGTAACTCCTTGTGCTACATTTGGGTCTCATTGTATATTATTCCATTAGTTTTTGAAATAAAATAATAGGTATAAACGTTCTCAAGTATTTACCTATTGTATAGTAAAGGCATTTAAAATTGTCTTCTTTTATCTACTATCATCAAAAAATGTCCTTCCCCTTATGTCTTTTCTAAACCAATGTTTAATTTATCCTTGCTTTAAAAAACAAAACAAAAATATCTCAACTGAAGGAATTCTGAAATTATTACATTTAGGAAAGAGAAAATGAGAGATTCCTAAAGTACTCCTTATTTATAAAAAAATAAACTGCAACGGATCGTTGCTAAACTTTATCCAAATTCATTTGAAATATTAATATGTTCTAGAGTAAAGTACTTTAAAATATAATTTTACTAAAAACTTTATTTAATCTTTTTTGTGGGTCCCAAGGTACTTAATTAGGATATTAAATTTCATCAAAATTGGTTAAGCCATTTTCAAGATATTTAGAAAAAACTAAAAAAGTACTGAAATAAAGTACTAATGTTTGTGGACCGATATGTACCAAAAATTAATCAGCGCTTCATTTTGTTAAAATACTGGTAGGTTTTCAATTTCAATTCATTCGGTGCAACGGTGTGGAAAAATTCGTGGACGAAAAAAACGATAACACACACACACACATCCATCCATCCGCACGCACTTCCAAAAAAAATGGCACTTTTTGGCCTCTCGGCGAGATCCCAGGTAATTTTTGGCAAAACCGTCACGTGCTAAAATTCAATCTCATTGAATACTTCAATTTGTGACCTTAATTGAGTCCATGGGTTCCGTAGTCTTTACCTGAGGACCCTTTGAAGTCGCGCTTGCCGCGAGAGCGATTCCAATACTTTCTCCCATGCTTCGCATTGAATAAAGTAAAAATTGGTTGAGTTTGCTCAAATTGCCTAGATTTTTAATTTTTAACCCCCTGCCCTCCTTAATTTTGGGTCGATATGCACCAAAATCTAATCAGCTCTTAATCTCAATTAACCAAAACTAAATGTGAAATTTGGTTTCGATATTCATACTAGTTTTTGAGCTAGCTCGTCCACCAAAATTTCGTAACGCACAGTCTAACTGACAGACTAACTAGCAGACATTTTGACAAAACAATTATTATCTCAAAAAATATAATTTTTTCGATGTTCCCTTATTAAGGCTTTTTGTAGAGCGAAATGCCATGGTTTCGCTCAATTTTTTTAATCAAAATAGTTTCAGCTGTTTTTGAGATATTTCGAAAAAAAGAAGCAAAAAAAAAACACTTTTCATGCACGAATACAATACTTGACCATACCCTGTATGGTAAAGTAAAAATACACATGATAAAAAAAATATATAATTATAATTACATTCTTGGTACCAGAGTTAAAAAATTATTATCTATAAAAATGTTTACAAATCCGATCCGGATAATCCGGAGAGCCCGATAAACGAGGTTTTACTGTATATGATATATGATTTTTTTTAATAGAAGTAGTGTTAATATAAAAAATCAATTAAAATAAACTGCAACGGATCGTTGCTAAACTTTATCCAAATTCATTTGAAATATTAATATGTTTGTTCCTTTATTATTAATCAGATATCACTTGCAATTTGTAGTTCATATTGACATTAATTCAAAAATAATTCTCATTTAATAGTCGAAAAATAACCATTCTACATTGTATTTTTGACATTTCGGTTATTATTGGTAACCATTGCTGAAGACATGGAGGAATCGACTTAAAATCAAAAATAACGATCGATTCGCATCTAATACTAGAGGAATAACCTTATTGCATTCCATTTTTGATGTTTTGACTATTAATGGCAACCTCTTCTGAAAACGTGGAAGAATAGACTTAAAATCAAAAAGACTAAATTCTTTTATGGCAAACAACTCAAGCTTGAATTATTTTTGATTTTAAGTCGATTCCTCCATGTCTTCAGCAATGGTTACCAATAAAAACCGAAACGTCAAAAACCCAATATAGAATGGCTATTCCTCAAGTACTAAATGAGAATCAATCGCTATTTTTGGTTTAAAGTCGATTCCTCTATGTCTTCAGCAATGGTTACCAATAAAAACCGAAATGTCAAAAATCCAATATAGAATGGTTATTCCTCAAGTATTAGATGAGAATCAATCGCTATTTTTGGTTTAAAGTCGATTCCTCTATGTCTTCAGCAATGGTTACCAATAATAATCGAAACGTCAAAAATCCAATATAAAATGGTTATTCCTCAAGTATTAGATGGGAATCAATCGCTATTTTTGGTTTAAAGTCGATTCCTTTGTCTTCAGAAATGGTCACCAATAAAAACCGAAACGTCAAAAATACAATATAGAATGGTTATTCCTCAAGTATTAGATGAGAATCAATCGCTATTTTTGGTTTAAAGTCGATTCCTCTATGTCTTCAGCAAAGGTAACGTAAAAGAAAACAACACAGTTGCTATGGTTACTTATAAAATTTCCTCCCAAATTTTTAGCATTTCACAGAGAGAAGCCTATCCATTCTTAATTAAGCAAGGCTAAATGAGCTATATAAAAACGTTCAAATGAATAAATTTTAAAGAATTTAAAAAATTAAAAAAGTACCACGAGGGGGTGGGGGGTTATCAAAGGGCGAGGGGGGCAATGTAACTCATGTACTAGGGAAATTGGGCTTTATTTTATTACGTTAATGTTAATCTAATATCGATAATGATGAAATATTTATTTAATCTGCTTCGCTATTTTTTTATTGATGGGGTGGGTGTATCCCTCAGTGTCCGATCCAAGTGGCGCGTCCCTAGAATGGAGAATGAAATTTTATGTGGTGAGTGAAGGATGTAGGGAAATGGACTTCCTGGTACTAATTCTATAAATAATGATATACAGACCAGCGGTTAACGAGAGACAATGAGATATTTTTATTCAGTGACTGTACAATGAGCTCTCGTATTGGTGTCCAGCTATGGTATGTGTATTGCAAGCGAAGACCTGGGGAGGAGCCGCTTTTTTTTTTTTTTTTTTTAATGCAATCGAATGCAAGAAGGGGTGCACCAGTAAAGATGCAGCCCCTATGGATCTCGAAAGACCCTTGCATTACTGAAGAGAAGAGAAAGTTGATTAAGTGAGAGGGTGTAGACGTAGGTGTCTATGCACTCCAGTTTTGAAGGTTTGAAGATTATAGGTGCTGGGAAAGATAGAGGCCGCTGGTGTGTGTGTGCTCGTTGTATGTTCCCTCGTAATAGATGAATAAGCGTGTAGGTGTGTGCAACTCCGCCGTATGTATATGTATGTATGTATATATGTGATGAAGACTCTCCTCTGTGTGTTCTCATATAAGAAGCAGTTTGAGCTCTGTGGTATTCAACTCTCTCTCTGCAGTAGGTATATATGTATAAGAAGAAGTCTGTATTCTCTCTTCAACTCACTGCGGAACTTGAATATAAGTATATGTATGTGTATTCTGTTCAACGCCAATAGCAGAAGTATGTGTGTATATACGTAAGAAACAGTTTGAGCTCTCTGTGCACTCCTTGCCTTGTGCGTATATCCAATTCTAAAGCAGAAGTCTATATGTATAAGAAGAAGTCTGTATTCTCTCTTCTACTCACTGCGGAACTTGAATATAAGTATGTATATGTATGTATTCTGTTCAACTCCAATAGCAGTGTATGTGTGTTCACTCGCTCACCTCTCTGAAGTCAATGCTCTTCTATTATTATTAATCACTGGTCATTTGTCTAGCTTTCTCAGAACTCATCAGTTTTCCTTGTTCTTTGACTAATAGCTTGCCTTAATGTAAACTTAATTCTGAAGAAAAATAAGATGTAATTGATTATTTAAATAAATTCTTGTTCAACCCGCAAGACCATTGCAGTACTATCTCACTCTAGAGTAAAGTACTTTAAAATATAATTTTACTAAAAACTTTATTTAACCTTTTTTGTGGTCCCCAAGGTATTTAATTAGGATATTAAATTTAATCAAAATTGGTTAAGTCATTTTCGAGATATTTAGAAAAACTAAAAAAAGTACTGAAATAAAGTACTAATGTTTGTGGGCCGATATGTACCAAAAACTAATCAGCGCTTCATTTTGTTAAACTAATGGTAGGTTTTCAATTTCATTTCAATCGGTGCAACGGTGTGGAAAAAATCGTGGGCCAAAAAAACGATAACATACATCCATCCATCCATACATACATACATCCGCACGCACTAAATGAAATAAACTGCAACGGATCGTTGCTAAACTTTATCCAAATTCATTTGAAATATTAATATGTTTGTTCCTTTATTATTAATCAGATATCACTTGCAATTTGTAGTTCATATTGACATTAATTCAAAAATAATTCTCATTTAAGAGTCGAGGAATAACCATTCCACATTGGATCTTTGACATTTCGGTTATTATTGTAACCATTGCTGAAGACATAGAGGAATCGACTTAAAATCAAAAATAGCCATCGATTCTCATCTAATACTCAAGCTTGAGTTGTTTACCAAAAAAGAATTTAGTCTTTTTGATTTTAAGTCGATTCTTCTACATTTTCAGTAGAGGTTTCCATTAATAGTCAAAACATCAAAAATGGAATGCAATAAGGTTATTCCTCTAGTATTAGATAAGAATCGATCGTTATTTTAGATTTTAAGTCGATTCCTCCATGTCTTCAGCAATGGTTACCAATAATAATCGAAACGTCAAATACCTAATGTAGAATTGTTATTCCTCAAGTATTAGATGAGAATCAATCGCTATTTTTGATTTTAAGTCGATTCCTCTATGTCTTCAGCAATGGTTACCAATAAAAACCGAAACGTCAAAAATCCAATATAGAATGATTATTCCTCAAGTACTAGATGAGAATCAATCGCTATTTTTTATTTTAAGTCGATTCCTCCATGTCTTCAGCAATGGTTACTAATAAAAACCGAAACGTCAAAAATCCAATATAGAATGATTATTCCTCAAGTACTAGATGAGAATAAATCGCTATTTTTGGTTTAAAGTCGATTTCTCTATGTCTTCAGCAATGGTTACTAATAAAAACCGAAACGTCAAAAATCCAATATAGAATGACTATTCCTCAAGTATTAGATGAGAATCAATCGCTATTTTTTATTTTAAGTCGATTCCTCTATGTCTTTAGCAATGGTTACCAATAAAAACCGAAACGTCAAAAATCCAATATAGAATGACTATTCCTCAAGTACTAGATGAGAATCAATCGCTATTTTTTATTTTAAGTCGATTCCTCTATGTCTTCAGCAATGGTTACCAATAAAACCGAAACGTCAAAAATCCAATATAGAATGATTATTCCTCAAGTACTAGATGAGAATCAATCGCTATTTTTGATTTTAAGTCGATTCCTCTATGTCTTCAGCAATGGTTACTAATAAAAACCGAAACGTCAAAAATCCAATATAGAATGATTATTCCTCAGGCACTAGATGAGAATCAATCGCTATTTTTGGTTTAAAATCGATTTCTCTGTCTTCAGCAAAGGTAACGGATAAGAAAACAACGCAGTTGCTATGGTTACTCATAAAAATTCCTCCCAAATTTTTAGCATTTCACAGAGAGAAAGCCTATCCATTCTTACTTAAGCAAGGCTAAATGAGCTGGTATTAAAAAACTTTCAAATGAATAAATTTTAAAGAATTAAAAAAATTAAAAAAAGTACCATCTTACTCTAGAGTAAAGTACTTTAAAATATAATTTTACTAAAAACTTTATTTAACCTTTTTTGTGGTCCCCAAGGTACTTAATTAGGATATTAAATTTCATCAAAATTGGTTAAGTCATTTTCAAGATATTTAGAAAAAACTAAAAAGTACTGTAATAAAGTACTAATGTTTGTGGGCCGATATGTACCAAAAACTAATCAGCGCTTCATTTTGTTAAAAGAATGCCAGGTTTTCAATTTCATTTCAATCGGTGCAACGGTGTGGAAAAATCGTGGGCCAAAAAAACGATAACATACATCCATCCATACATACATACATACATACATCCGCACGCACTAAATGAAAAAATCGCACTTTTTGGCCTCTCGACGAGACCCCTTGTAATTTTTGGCAAAACCGTCACGTGCTAAAATTCAACCTAATTGAATACTACAATTTGTGACTTTAATTGAGTCCATGGGTTCCGTAGTCTTTACCTGAGGACCCTTTGAAGCCACGCTTGCCCCGAGAGCGATTACAATACTTTACCCATGCTTTGCATTGGA